>JASSRZ010000007.1:6031376-6047662 GCA_032164315.1 Malacoctenus gilli
TGTGTGTGTGTGTGTGTGTGTGTGTGTGTGTGTGTGTGTGTGTGTGTGTGTGTGTGTGTGTGTGTGTGTAAACAGTGTACAAGTGATGTGCTGTTGCTGCTGTGTTCAGCACTATGATCCATATCTACAGGATGTGTCTGCACACAGCTGTCTACCATATATATAGACCACCACTCAATGCTGCAGTGCCTTTATGTAAGCTGGGTGAAGCACACCATCAGCACTATTATCTGGTCTCCTGCTGCCAAGCTTATGGCTGAATTATATTAGAAATGAAGCCTTTTTCTTCTTCTTCTTCTTCTCCTCCTCCTCTACCTCTCCTGCTTAATATTGGGCTCAGCAGCCCCTTAATGCCCTCTCTGTTTACCCTCTCACACAGTTTACCCTTCTCCCTCCCCTGACACCCCCTCCTTCCGTTCGACTTCTTTTCTCTTCCACCAAACACTCTTTTCCTCAGTTTTTCTACTTCTTTAATGCTCCTGAAACTCTCCCCTGCTGTTATACCTCCTCTTCCCACTTTTTCTGATCTTTCTCTTTTTTATCGCCCCATTTATGTCCTCACCAGCTCTTATTTTCTGTCTTCTCTCCCCTCCGGCTCCTCTTCCCTTTTTTACATCATTGGCTCCCATATGTTTCCCCACAGCCTTCGTCTTTAGCGCTCAGGAAGTTATTGTCCAGACTAAAATAACCCAGCATCTTCAGCCCAGCGTAATCCGATAAAAAAAAAAAGCTTTCTAAATTCAATTTAATATAAGGACTCGCATTGATTTTTGCAGATATTTCACGTTCACGTACAAAAACTGCATCTCCTGCTTTGGCGATCTCATCACTTCCAGTGAGAGATCAACATTTGTGAATGAATGAGGGGTGTTTGAAAATGTCTTTGCCGCTCAAAGTCGTTCCCTCTCCACTGTTGCCTTTTGTACAGCACAGGATGTTTAAAAGCTTTTTTCAACAAATTTCCATGAAGCTTTTATTACCAGTCAAACATTCACTTGAGAAGGAGAAGTTCAGGTGATCTGTGTGGTTTTTCTTTGTTGCCTCGCTGCTTAACAACCATTCTCTGCTGCTCAACCGAGTTGTTTTAGAAGTTTCCTGTGAGCTCGTTCACCAGCGACTGGGATGTTTTGGCAAATTGAACACAGTAGGTTGTCTACAGCTGCTCCAAGAGTCGAACCTCGACATAAAAGATTCATCCAATACAGTTATGAGGAGCTGCAGATATGAAGACTGGTCTTCAACTGTGATTAAACTAAACATCAATTTATCTAATAATAAGCCGTTGCTGTGTAGTTTCAGTATAAAACCAACAACATTTGGATAATCTGGTCTAAACTATCTTTAACTTTAACCACAGGCTGCGTATTTATTGTTTTATGGTCTTTTCAGCAATTAAACGATGGTTTCCCATCTGCCTCCTCTGTGCTTTGTGTTCTCTATTTAATGAGAAGATTGTTCGCAAAGAAAGCGAAGATGATAACTTGGTAAAAATTATGTTCACCAGTTGTTATCATTGCATATTTATGTTAGCCGAAAGCACAAGGAATCCCAAGGATGACTGTAGATCCACATTTCTATCAGAGTTGGTTCGTGATAAAAGTCGATTTCTTTTTTTTCTTTTTGTTTCCTGCAGGATTGGGTTTTCCTCACACGCTTCTGCTTTCTCACCGACTTCGGGCGTTTGGACTTCCGGTTTCGCTATCCAAAGGTAGGACGACCTCAGACAAGTTTTTCATGTCAACGTTTATTTTCTCATTAGCTCTTATCATTGCTCGCGATTTTCCTCTCCAGTCTGGCCGCTCCTATTTTGCTTCTCTCGATTCTTTTGTGTCTTTCTCCCTCGAGTTTTCATTGTGTCTTTCTTTCCTTCCTCTTACCTTATTTAAACTGATGCCACCTCTGTCTATTCCTCAGGCTCTTCCCGCAGAACCCTCCCTGTCTTTTATTCTCCACCTCCTCCTTCTCCTCCTCCTCCTCCCTCTTCGTTCCTCTGCATCTTTCTATGCATCTGTTTTTTTTCCTGCAATTCTTTTATCCATGCCTTACTCCACGGTTATAGCCTGAAGACTTTGGAAACAGTTTTGTCACATAAATCTCAAACTGTCTTACTGACTTACTGTGATCTATGCGCATCCCAATGCAATCTCTCTTTCTCTCTCTCTCTCTCTCTCTCTCTCTCTCTCTCTCTCTCTCTCTGTCTCTCTGTCTCTCTGTCTCTCTCTCTCTCCCTCCCTCCCTCTCTCTCCCTCCCTCCCATCATGGTCTCTCCTCTGTGCAGTCTCGCTGCTGTCAGAACATATTGCTCTACTTTGATGACAGCTCTCAGTGGCCAGCTGTGTACAAAAGGCCTGAAAAGGTGAGACGCTGCCCCCCCCCTCCGCATTGTGTCACTTGACAAGCTGCTATTAAAGAAAAACACTTCTCCATTTACTCGTTCACATGTCAGCGGTGCGTCGCAGCTCTCCCCAAAAAGTCCGCGCTTGTTAATTCTCCCTCGGACCGCAGGATCACAGACTTTCTCGCTCAGCTCGGAATGAAACAAAGCTGTCTGTTCCTGAAAAGTCAGAAACGGAAGCTTTTCACTCACAATCATGTATTATTGATGATACATGCAGTGATCAAGGGTGGTACAAACCGAGACACCAGAGAGTTCAGCATGAACTCGAGCTGCTCCTCACAAAGTGACAGCAGAAGATAAGATTCTCTTCAAATAAATGTCTCTTCTCTGAAATGGATATTTCAACTTAGAAGTCCAGTTATCATAATATATATTTATATATATATAAACAAGTATGTGGACACATTTTCACAGCTCTGCCTCTGTGAGTGTTGACTGAATATGAGAGAGAAGGATGTGCCTATTTTGACTGAAGTCCATCATTTTCACATCTATTCTCCGTGAATTACAACTAGCGTAATAAGACCTATAATTGCAAACATCAATTTCATGAACCAATTCAGAGCATTTAGTGTCTTTCTCTCTGTGAAATTGATGTAACTACTGCTGAATGCAGCGAGTCGATCCGTCATCAGACTGACCCACACGTGCAGATAGATCAATAAACAGCAACGTGAGAAAATGTCCAGTAGCTTTCCGACTTACTTTATTTTGTTGCAGTCACGAGTAAAGTACCTCTGCCACTTCTCAAATGAAGTTGTGAATGAAACTAACGGCCTATTTGACTAAGCTGGCACAATGATTGCGAGTACGTTTGGTACTACTGAGAAACTCGCACTGGAAAAGGCAGCGCTGTTCACCCAGTGTCTCGGTATCGTGGAGTCTACACTCAGCGTTCCAGCGTTGTGCCTCGCGCTACTGTTTCCATCCAGCCTGCAGGAAGCCAAGGCCAAAATGATAGAAAATGCATCACTTACTACATACCGAATGAGCCGTGCTGCAGGTCTGGAGAGTCATTCCTGAATCTGGCAAACCTGGTGTCCTCTCCTCGGTCTTTACGTTCACCATTAGTTTTCGATAATGGAATTTCTTTGCTTGCCGAGTGCACGGACTCATGCAAACATGTTTCTCCCTCAGCTGCAGCCTGCATGAATTCTTAATCCCAGCATGTATGTGGCGCAGTCTGCAGGTACGATGAAATATAACGCAATCGACTCTTTAAAATCAACATTAAATTGCTCTCACAACCAATAAATGATGTATAACAAAGCTATTTATTGCAGGCAGACATTAGTTCCTCCCGCTCAGCCTTTTCACAGCTCAGTGATATTTTATCGACACGCAGCATTTGATGCAACGGTTTGCTGCGTTCATGAAAGATTTTTTCGTGGTGAAAATGGTCTCGCGAGTTATTTAAATTATCATGTGTTTTGTTGTACAAGGTACCCGATTAAAAAAAATCAATGTTTCTCCACAGAGCTTTAGAGTTTCATCAAACATTCTGACCCAGATACTTTACATTTCCTGGCTCGTCGACTGAAGTGATTTGGCTGGCGACGTATTCCTCCGCCTGACATCTTGTGACACACAGATGTGACATCACGTGGAGATATTTCGGGTGCCGCTACAAACGGCGCATCACTTCTCCGCTCTCAGTCAGATCCTCGTGTCAGATTTTCCACATTTAGACTCTCTGGCCTTCATTCTCCTCCCGCCGGTTTCGGCTTCCAATAGTCAGACGGCGTTCAAGGGGGGAGAAAAAAATCCATCAGTGGCAAGATGAACTATATCAATTTTAATTCCAGCAGATTCAATGGACCGGCAGCCGATAGAGACACAGTTTCAATTAAATTTTCATTAAACACACCTCGCGTTTTACCGACTGCAAAATCCTCCTCTGCTATCACTTGATATGTGCACGTCTCAGTGATGAGTAGAAACTACAGCTGAATACAACAGCTTGAGGCACAACTCGCCTCGAGCTTGTTTGAATGGTACTTTGTGCAACGGCTAAAAACCGAAAGAGAAATTGACTGGAAAGATTAACAGTGAGTAAAAATAACGAACGTGTTTGAGTTCTTGAATTCTTCGGTGTCTTGGAAAATTATTTTGATCTTGATTTCAACTCACTTTTCCACTGATGGCAGAACTGCTACCAGAAAGAGGCGGTGCTGAGGCCTGAAAACAACCAGGTTATCAACCTCACGACACGCTACACCTGGTCAGGATGTGTGGTAAGTAAACGCACGCACGCACGCACGCACACTCAGAGCGGTGCATCAATCAACCACTACCAAAGCATCTTTGAGGCATGGACACAATGAGGCCACTGACGGCGTGTTGTGGTCTCATTAGGATGTCAGCAGATTCTTTAACTCCTCTCGGCCGCAGGGTGTGACCCTCCACGGGACCACTTGCATGCTTTCATACTACCGACCAACGCACACCATTGTCAGTTTTAAAGATGCTTTGACCTGTCACAGATGATCCACTGTCAAGTTCATCTCCTGTTTTTTACATTCGAATTTCATGCTTCAAACTGAGGGATAAAATGTCCACCTGCTGACTTTGAATCCCACTCACTAACACTTGCCATGGTGCAGAAATAAACAGGGATATTGGCTTCATTTGTGAGAATGTTATGATTAAGTGGTGCATCCATATTTTATTGTAGTGAGAGGCCTTTAAATTTAAATTATACAGCATCTACTTCAGTAAGTGAATTTGCCCTCTGACAGCACAGTGTGGTCATGCAAAGTTTTCTGTGTGTCTGTGTGCGTGTGTGTGTGTGTGTGAGTCAGAGTATCAGATTGTTTTATCACAGTTGAATGTATATTCATCTTCCCTTTTGCACATTCCTTTGTAATGCAAAACAGGCCCAGAAATATGCAGGGGAGGAAAACAATAAACACAGACGGGGAGGGAGAGCGAGCTAATGGCCTGTAATGTGTTTTCGTAACTTTTCACTGATTTACACTTTCCCACTCTCGATGACGCGTCCCAGTCAATCAGAGGGCTTTCAAAATATCTCGTTCTTTCCTGCCGGTAACACTTTTGTTTGGAGAGAGTATTTTGTCTCTTTTTCAATAAGCGGCACAGCGCGTTTGTTTATCACATTAGGAAGTGTGATCGCCTGCATGACTCTGTGTTGGTGGTTGGTGGATCTCGCTGCCACATTTCAGGCTATATCGGGGTGTGAAATATGCTTGTATGGTGATTTCTCAGGCTGCCGCTCTACTGTGACTATTCGATGTGTCTCTGGAGGTAAAGCATGCTGACTTTTTTTTAGGACACCGCCACCTCCACTGTACACGCCGTCCTCCATGCATGTCTCATTTTTCTTCTCTCCCAGGTGGAGGGCGACGGGAACGAGGAGGTCCTGAGCTGCGTAGGAGGGCGCAGCTTCCGCTCGGTGAGGGAAAGATGGTGGTACATCGCGCTCAGCAAGTGCGGGGTAAGTGCTGACCTCCGACCCCTCCGAACCCACTGCCTATGGGTCTCGATATATGCAGGTTTCGCGAGCAGGCGGGTGCGGTGCTGACGTACTGCTGCTGTCGTGCAAACAGACCGGGAGGGCTTACATGTAAACCCGCTGGCTGTGTGATCCTGTTTGTATTCAGATTGTATCCAGACAAACAGACGTCATCAGCCTCTCCATGCTCAGCGTCGCTCTCATTGTCGACCTGTCCGAGTGCAGACAGATTATTCCGCAGGGTGACTGTTGGTACGGAGCTCTTTGTCGCCAATAACGTGCCTGAAAAGCACCTTTTGAACAATGCAGCATAAGTTTGTTTTCCAAACATGAATTCATGTTTTGAATTTTTGCTTTCAGACAAAAAACCCCTCAAACTGATTTCAGGTGCAAAATCAAATATTAAGATAGAAAAAGCTGCAGCAAAACATACCCAGCATAACCACCGGGAAGGCTCCAGGAGCTCTGGGTGTTTTAATGCTTCTTATAAATTTTTAAAATAACTTGAGCATGAATTTAGTCTCTGTATATAAATTTTATTTTTCCATTTTTTTCCCCAACGCTGAATTTGATACACCAGAAGCAAACTCAACTAAATGGGTAAAAACAAGACAAAACATCGCTGTACTCATGTCTACACAAAAAAAAGAGGACACGAGATCTTGAACAAAGCAGGAAAACGCTGCGTTTTATGTGACTATTAATGATTTTTAGCATGAAAAAACATTTTGATAAATTAATAGAAATTTACGTGGTAAAATTTAGATTGTTTTTGCAGTGCAACTGAATAGAAATGAGGCTTTTCTGGGTTTTGTGTTTGGTCACAACTGACTTCTCGCTCTGTATGTGTGTGCATAAACGCACGCACGCACGCACGCACGCACGCACGCACGCACGCACGCACGCACGCACGCACACTCCTCATACATTACTGTTGTGTTATCCGTGCATCTGTCTGAATTGCCTCTTGACGTTCTGAAGTGGCTTATCTCCCCCTGGTACTGCAGCGCTTTCTGCAAGTCTCAACATGCGATTCTCTGCTGTAACTGTGCTAAACATGGCTTTACGAGAACTCCACCGAAACCTATTGATTATGTTCCTTTAAGGACGGTTAAACATTGTGTCTTTTTATTATGTGGGCTTAGCATTGTGATAGCAGTGCACTTGCAGGGAGGGAGCAAAGTGGTAGCTGTTGTTTGTTTGGGGGGAGTCTAGTCTGGAGTAGCAACTGAAGAAATCATGAGCTGGGATAATGATAGCCTGGTGATGATGCATCCTCCACTGCTGAAGGCAACAGTCAAGGACAAACCCTGGGCGTCATTGTGTGTGGTGTTTTCTATGATGAGATGAGGCAGGAGAGTAAACAACATTTCTGCTGGACGTGGGCCAGCATGACCATCAGTCGCTGCATTGACATGGTCACTTTTTTGCCAAGCTAATTGACTTTTTTTTCGGGAGCAGGAGCAAATTGTCTCCTTGACTTTAACACGGACTAAGGTGATCAGGTGACTTTGCCATGCACGCAACAATCCCAAATCCAGTGTTGAAGATGAATTTGTTGAGCTCATTGTTTTGCATTTTCGGGGGTTCTTTCAAAACTTGAAACAAATATCATCTCGTTCAGAATGCGATCTCAAAGGTTTCTAAAAATGTTCTGCAGCCGTCGTGCCACCTGTGTCAGCTGCTTCTCCTTTGCCTGCGCCATTATTCCCAAAATACAGCGTGTGATCACAGCACATGTGGACGCAACCCAACCTGAGACCTGCGCAGGGCTCCGACCGAGGGAAGTGTTTTGACGTGAGGCACACATGAGCTTTGATCGGATCAGGAACGGGGTTCTACCACCTCCTCGGACCTCATCGTGATTTCAGTCGGTTACAATCCGATCATTTCGAATCTTACACAATGTGTTGTTGATCTGATCATTTATCAGACTACGTATGACCCGTGTCAGTGCAGCGAGTGTTGTCCTTAGCTACAGCAGTCGTGTTCCCGATTCTGTGTGTAGCGGCATGTGAGCGCTCTCCTGGATCTCCTCTTTTTCCACGTCTTTTTTGGGGGGGGGGGATTTGTTTTTTGTGCTGCCAGTCGAAGAGTGCAGGCTGAAGAAGGATATGATGAGAATAGATGCTTCCTGCGGAGTTGGGTTTAGTGTCACGCCAGTGTCCGCTGAAAGACACGCTGCCTAATGCTGTTGGACTCGAGCATAAAAGCTCGTCTCCACTCGCGGCGACACACGCTGGCTGCGTCCCACAGCCAATTTCCACCCCTCGTCTCTTGCCACTTGCCTCCTCGCTTCCGTTTTGCTTTCACACCTCTTCATCTTTCCTACCTCTGTCGCTCACAATCTCGTGCTTGTCCTGCTCTCTTTCAACCCTCTGTCACCAGGCTGTGCTGCGCTACACTCCATTTCATATCTATTTACCTCTGCATCTCCTGCTCCTCTCCGTCAGCCTGCCCCTAATTGTGTTTTTCCTCCTCATCTTGCCATCTCACTGGTCTCATTTCTTCTCTCCCCTCTTGCTCATTTGATGCGCTTTTTGTTCCTCCGAGCCTTCACTTTTATCCACTACTACATATTTCCCTCTTTGTTCTTGTTTCCATCTTATCAGAGTTTTCCTTTCATCTACTTTCCATCTCAGGTTTTACCTGAGCTGAAGTGGACCTGAATGCATCTCTGCTTCTCAAACCAGAGGACACCTGCTCTCAGGTTTCCTCTTGCAAGAAATGAGCAGAAAAAGTGACGATGATCATTCTTCACTATTTCTTGGCAATCTCATTCACTAATTCTAGCAAGAAACCTCAAGGCAGCAAATAATTATATCATCAGGGAGAGAAAGAAAAGATAGTCATTGTAAATAAGATTCAGGTCATCACAAATTACAGAGCAGAAGACCTCTGACAATTACATCCTCTATGAAAACTTCACCCTGGCTTTATTTCCTTTTGCTTTACATGACACATAGTCAATTAAGGAGTCATAAAAATGACTATGCTCATCGAAACCTGATTGAAACGCTTTCTGTTGTCCTCACGTCTGCGTATCAGTGTGTGCTTGTAAAGTTCTGAATCGCCAAACAGCATCTGTTTCTGATACTGTTGTTTTTGATGAGTTACACTATCACACCTCGTTCGATGGCGCTAATTATAAAATACAATTATGAAAAATAAACCGAAAACAGAGCAACTGGATAAACCAGCATCATTACTTGCAATTGTGCCAGAAACTGTTGTGTGCATGTTTAAACGTGGGGCCTTTGAAACGCAAGAGAAGGAAAGGGAAGCTTTTAATTGCTCTAATCAACTTCTGACTCATTATTCTGAGCAGAATTGTTGTAATGAAACAAAATTACCTCAGTGGGGAACCGAGGAAGAAATTAGACCGGCTCTTAATGGGCACAGGCAGACGAAAGTGAAATGCCAAGATTTCGCTGCTGTCAACTCGGCCAAGTGACTCGTCGCGATAAAAGAAACGGTGCAGAAACACACACGCGTGCGGCGAGCCGCTGTATTTCATCCAGGTCTCAGGCAGTGAAAAGTGTTTCCGTCATGAAGGCTTGCAGCTCCGCTCCAAACACGAGTAATCTTCTGGTGCGCCAGGTGGGAAGCCAGTTTGAACTCGAAATGTTGCTGTCCTGCAGAGCAATAAATAAGAAACAATAACAAGAGTATTTGTCAGGTTTAGGTGAATTGTGGGGTGGCACAGTGGAACCTCGGTTTACTCTTTCACCTCACACCACCAGGGTTCACGTTTGAGTCTAATCCAGGCTTTGTTTCCTGTGGTTTGCTTGTTCTCATGATTGTGTGAGTTTTTCCTGTGAATACTTCAGCCTTCTTCTAAAGATATGTTGGATTAAATAGGGTCTGGAGATTACCAATGAAAATCAATGACTGCTGACCTTTTAAGGTGGCACCCTGCTTTTTACCGCTTGGCATTGTTGCTCCGGACCTGCGACCCTCGAAGCGTTCAGAAGATGGATGGATGCTTTTTGTGGTTGATGTATTCTTCACCCACATGGGGAGTAAGCAGACACGGTGATATATAGGTTGTGTTACACACAGCGTGAATGCCAAGTTCACGCTGTGTGACAAATTAGATGTTTTTGAAGTGTATTAATAGATCAGAAACTTTTTTGTCGAAGCTCCAGTCAAATGGCTCCATCAATTATTCTGACGGGTACTTTCTTTATTAGTTTGTGAGCCTGAAATATTATGACTTTGATTTAAAAATCCAGCACAATCCTCGAATGCAAGATGACGGAAATAAACTTTTAATTTTCCCTCAGATCCCTAAAAGAATCCCCGATAATTAGTTTGTTATCCCAAAACATTCAGACAGCAAATTATCAGAACTGAAAGACTACAGTAATAAAGTGTGATTGATTATTTTTTCCTTTGGATAGTTGCATTTTGTAACCGTTACAGTTTCAAATAATGTGTGTGAAAATATGCAGACAGGAGTGTATTTTTAGCTCGATGTTGCAATATGTGTTCAAAACCCAAACCGCTTTGTCTCAGTCGTCATTTCGATCCCGACACTGTAACTTCTCAATGACAGTTGCTGTGCAATGTGTGCTCCTGTGGTTGGAAACGCTATCAGAAGCGTAGCGCTGAAGCATTTCACTGACCTGCACGGAGCTCTGACCTCGAGCAATTTCAGGCGGAGCTGGAACACCAACCGCGAGCCACACCTTATCACCCAACACCAGCGCCTGACCTCGCTGATACCTTTGAAGCCCACTGGGAGCAAATCCCTGCAGCCGGGTGCCAAAACATTCTCAGGAAAGCATTCCTAGAAGCATCGCACATCAGAAAGGCCCCGGAGGGAAAACGAAGTCTCATTTAAACAACCAGGTGAATTTACAAGCCGCGTTTTGTGCTTCATCGCCCCTGAAAACAGCCGTTTATAGCCGTGCACCAAAACAGAGGTTGCATGATTTGAAGAATGCTTTGCTTTGATGCTTCCTGAAGGTTGTCTGGATCGGTTGTCAGCAAAACTGACAATGAGACGAAGTCTTGGTAGATTTTCTGCTCTTACCGCTGTGCCATGTAGCACCGCTGTGTGACCTGCCAACCTTGACTGCTGCAGATGAGGCAGGAGAAACCTGACTTGTTATGGGAACAGATACTTGAAGTTATATTTTGATTCCCACTATTTGAGTAAAAGGCTCATGAATAACATTGAAATCCTCTGCAGCTGTTGGCCTCATCGCATCAAAGAAGTTTAAGATTGATGTTGTCGTTTGGTGGTGAAGGATCCACCTGGTGGAGCTTTGATTCATAAGAATTAAAGGACATATTTCTAAAGGAGCTTTTGAGTGGGCCGGACTCATCATGTAGTCGTGATGGAGTCTGTTTTTAAGGATGCAGCTTCTGAACCGGAATCGAGCTGATGTGTGGATTTCAAATATCCAAATATCATCGGGAAATCACCGGGCTGCTGTTTTAAGATGACCAACAGAGAATATTACACAGGGAAGGTGTTTGGATTTCAAAGCATCATTGGGACGCCGAATCGAGTGTTCCTAGAGGCAAATCTGTTTGAGAGTGTAAATTGAAGTCAAGATAGCCGATTTAAATGCAACTCCTGTACACCCTCTCACTTTATTGAAATGCTGTAATGCCGATTTGGTGGAGTGCTCCTCTTTTACTCCAGGGTTGTTGAAAGACATGTTTATCAATCACTTGTGGATTAGTGTTTGGGTGGAGGATTGCTTGGTTGTTGTGTCAAGTGTGCACAGCTTACTGTCAAGCTCAGTTCTCAGAGCTTCTCTCCGTCGAGGTCAACGGCTCTTGACTGCGAGCCACAACCAAATATTTACGTCCCAGAGCCGCACTCCGCAAAGACTCTCAGAAGCCCCCTTTTTAAAGGCACTTATCAGCCACCCAGGAGATTACAAGATGTGTAGACGTTGCAGATGTTGTAGTGAAAACACCTCCAGTGAGTGATACATCAGTCGAGTACATGGAAGTGGTTGCGGTTAACACCCACGGCTGCCTGAAGCTCATCTTGTGACTCTCCGTCTGTCCTGCAGAGAGTGATCCTGCTGCGAAACTGCCACTTCTTCTCACACCCCTCCTTCCTCCCACTGCTCCCATCCCTCCCTCCCTCTTTGCATTTTCTCCCTTTTTCCCCCCTTATCTTGACTTTCTCTCCACCTGTTTCTTTAACTTTCTTTCTCTCTGCATCTATCACTCTCCTCATCTCTGTCTCCTTGCTCTTTGTGTCTGTATTGATTTTCTGGCTGTGCACGCTCCATGCTTCTCGCCCTTTTTGATGGAGGGAGTGAGATGGAGTCTCAGGCTGCCAAATGAAATCAAAGTCTCTTTTTTTTGCCTCCCTCCCTCTCTCTGTTCCCTCGCTCCACAGCAACAAGCGCGAACTCCATCGGCTTTGAACTTGTGTGTGTGAAATGAGCTCTCTGCGCTCTGATTGTCAACCCATCTCTGAGCCCCCTCTCTTGTCCCCGTCCCTCCTCTTTTCTTTGCCTCCCAAATTCCCTTTAATTTGATTGTTTGTGTTTGTGCCAAAAAAACTTAGCTTCAAAAACTTATATTACTCCAAGTGTGGCTCACCACATAGGTAGGTTCAATCCCTCCTCGGCGGCTGATCTTTCTCGCTTGTTTACGTACCCAAATATTCTTTCTGTGACGTCTTTTATAACATTGCAGAGTAGGCCAATTAGATCAGATTGACATAAGTATAATGAGCCCAACAAATAATTGATGTTTCACACTGTTAATAATTTAAACAAAAATTAAGTCTGGGAAAACTGTTGCCGTGGATATGAACCATCCATCCTTCCTGTTAATCTGGGTCATCGGCACATTTGCAGCACAGCAGGCTGAGCAGCCTAGATTCTTCTTTCTTTCTCCACCAACTTCTTCGACTCACCTGGGGGATCCCGAGGTGCTTTCAGGCCAGCTGGGAGATCGACTGCATGACACAATTACACTCGGCAGTTCAATCAGCAGCCTGTTTTTTTTTTTCTCCCCCCGAAGAAATCGAGGCTGTTTTGGTCCTGTTGTAACGGGAAAGGCCGGGAGAAAATTTCGGCTTCGTTCTTTTTCCAGATCCGCAGAGTTTTAACAGACGCGATCGTCTCATCGGAGCACACGACAACACCAAGTAGCAAAGTCAGATGCTGCAAGCTCTCGCTTCTTAGTCACATGGCAATCTGGTGTGAACATCAGTGGGGAAAATCTGCAGCTCAAAGTGATTAAAAAAAACAGTCGCTTGATTCCCAGCAAGAAACTCTCATGAGATTCTCTCCTCGTCATTGAAGTTGCTCACCACTGCGTTGATGGTCGAATATGAGCAAGGATGAACACGCCTCAAATGTATCGATCATAAAGTGGCACGATGGAGAAGACATGTCAAACCCTCCCAGTGAGGAGTTTGTTGGTTTTCTCTCAGTCTCTTGTTTTTGTCCCACATTCGGAAGACCTGAATATTAGATTAGTTGGTGGCTCTAAATTGTGAGTGGTTGCACGATTACACTGTGTGTGCACAATTTCTTTCAAGTCAAAACATTTGCAATGAGCTTTAGCTCTTTGCCACCCTAAGTCGAATAAATCGCCTCTTTAAAACCTGGGTGGGACTTTTTCCATGATGTGTTCTTTATTTGTGATACTCCAGCTCCCTCCAACTTCGTCAGTCATTGTCCCTCTGTGTGACGGACTTACGACTGGGTGTCACCTGTCTCTGCCCAGCTGAAATATCCTCCAGCTCCATGCAACCCTAACTCAGTTTAGGTTGGTACAGGAGACAGATGGAGGGGGAAAAAAAACACATCAGTTTTCTCAGGAAATCAGTTTAAGGGTATGAGCAATAAGAGATAAATATTTATAAAAATCTGAGAAGCTGTGATATTTGATTCTGGTGCGAAAGCGCGGCTTCAAGTGAAATTCTTGAATGTTAAAGTACTTATTCCGTCCCGATGATCCACAACTGTGAGGTTTTCACTCTTTAACTTTGAAGGGCCACTTTTAAGTGCAGCTCATAATTTCTTCTCTCCAAAAAGGTCTCGCAGATCTCAGTTTCATCTTCGGTGTAATAATGAAAAAGCAAAATGTCTTGAGGACCATGTTTAAATATAAATCTGAGGAGTCATTACCTCCCGCTGCCACTTCAACCCGCCGAGCTGTCCACCACAGCATAAAGCATTAATGTGCATTTTGTACAGATCACAAAACCTTTAACACTGCAAACGAATACATTTTTAATCTCACCTGCCATTGCTCTCCTCCTCCTGCTCCTCCTCCCTCCCTCCCCTCCCCGTGCTCCTCTTCTCTCCTCTCCTCTCGCTCTCGCAGGGCGACGGCTTGCAGCTGGAGTACGAGATGAAGCTGACCAACGGCCAGTCTTTCTGGACGCAGCATTTCTCAGCAGATGAATTCGGTAAGAGTGATTAGACGGAAAGACGGAGATTACGGAACGAATCGCTGATGGCCCGAGCCAACACCACTTAGCACAGCCAATAAAACACAGTGGACTGAACAAATTAGAATAATGAAGGGACGGCTGGATGAATAGATGATGATAGATGAACCGAGAGGAAGAAATGAGAAGAAGTTTTGGGATCTTCGAAATCGATTATTCCGACTTTCTAGTCGTCCCCCTTTCTCCCATGGCTCCCTTCGTCTCTGTTTTTAAACTAGTCCGATATTCTCATCAAGTATGGGCCTCCCTGGGTTTTTCATCCCTTTTTGTTTACGTTTTTGCCCTTTTCAATTGTCCCCTTTTTTTCTTGTTATTGACATTTTGTGAACCCGGCGACTCCTTCGCTCTTGTGCATCCGCTGCCTCCCCTGTCATATTTTTCTATTTTTCTGGCCTCCATCAGTTATTCTCTTCACTTTATCCCCTTTTCCTCTTGACGTTTCCCCCCCTTCCTTTCCCCATGTCTTATTTACAGGGATCTTGGAGACGGACATCACATTCCTCGTCATCTTCGCCATGGTGTTCCTCCTCTCCTGCTACTTTTCCTGTAAGTACAGTTTTTTCTACTCTCTCCCATCTCACTCTTTCTACGTTCCCCGACTCTCGCAGGCCTCGGAAATCATTGAGTGCGTTTTTTTTTAGCCCAAATTTAAGAATCTACACGTTTCCTTGATGGATGAGGAGTAAGTTCCCATGTCTCCAGCGAAGGTGGAGTATGCGCCGCCTTCCTCTCAGGGCTGAGAGTTTGTCAGGAAAGAGACACGAACAACACAGGAGCAGGAGGGGGGAGATGGCGAGAGCGGCGCTGGGTGCTCATGTAAAAGTGAACGGCTGAGTGGAGAAGGTAGCGGTAGCTGGAAGGTTATTGAAGCGAGTTTGACACACAAAGGTCACAGAACAAATAACCCAGAAGCTGCTGCGAACAATAAGAGAAACCTTTGAATCCAGCTGTCTTTAAGGAAGGATTCCAAATCTGCTTCCCGAAAACCGGTGATAAAACTAAGTTTAGCTTCAATTTTTTTGCCTTGCTTGCAGTCAATCCAAAGTTAATATTGTGTGGAGGGAAGCTAAAATTCCAGAATAAATTCATCCGTTTTTAAAAATAGAAACACAGAAACAAAAAGTTGAAAACTGTCCAACAAAACTTTGGTGAAAGAGTTTCTTGTTTTGTTCTCGGCCATCTGATGATCCTCTGATGACTTGTTGGGAAACATCTTTGAGTTAAGTTGCTCTGAGACGAACCAACATCATTTCCCTCTGGGTAGTCCCACTCTGCAGTGTTTTCACTGACTCAGGGTCAGATTCAGCCACCTGTGAGACCCTAGTAAGGACTCATCTTTCCCCCAAAGAGCGCTCAGAGACCAAACAAGCAACCATCAGTTTGAGAGTTTTATCCAACTGGCCAAAAATATGATTTTTTTTCTCCACTCTGAACAAGGTTCGGAAAAATTCTGAAAGATTTGTACAACAGTGGAGTCAGTCGGTTCTTCTACTTCTGCTCTTTGAGGAAGTCACAGGAGGATCCAGCAGCACTTGGAAATCCGACTGTGGTTAGAAAGGGGCTGCGGTGGGTGTGCGAGTGTTTATGACCCTTCCTCCCCCTATAAATTTTCCTGCGGTTCTCTGCTGTTTGCCCACGTGTTTTGGTAATAAAACAGGCTGCTTAAATACGCATTAGGAATATCTCGTTTCAGATTAGGTGGTGGGAATTGAGAAGATGAATAAGGCCTCATCTAGAGATGGGCATCACGAAATGAATGCATACTAATGATTGCTTCCCCCATTTATCCGGCCGGCTCCCTTGTTCTTATTCTTTTTTTCTCCTCTCCGTCTCTCGCTCCCTGTACCTCTCTCCCTCTCCTCCGCCATCTGTTAGCATATCTCCATCCTTTTTATCTCCATCCACACACACACACACACACACACACACACACACACACACACACACACACACACACACACACACACACACAC
>JASSRZ010000007.1:6048167-6070041 GCA_032164315.1 Malacoctenus gilli
ACACACACACACACACACACACACACACACACACACACACACACACACACACACACACACTCACTCACACACACACAATTGGCGAGCCTCTCGCTGCAGCATCTCATACCTTAATCCCCACTTCAAGAGTGAAGATATTATCGCCCTTATTAGCCTCTGAATAGGAAGTATTGCAAACAGCGGTGCTGTGCTACAGTGCTCAATCGAGCATACTGTTAGTGATGAATTCCACCAGCCCTTTTACCCCCCCCCCTCCACCCACCGCCACCCTACTCATCTTCTCTCTTCTTTCTCCTCGCCCCCCTTATCTCCCTTTCTCCTACCTCACTTGCGGGTCCCCTCTCTAAATCCCCACTTGGTTCTCCTGCCACCTCCTACATTCTCTTTCAAACTCACCCCCCCCCCACCTCCCACTTCTCTCAAGCCTCCCTCTGCTCTTTCTTATCAATTCCTCTCCTTTTTGCCTCACCTCTTGTCCCCTCCTTGTCTTTTCTCTCCCCCCCCCCATTATCATCTCCCTGTCTCCCCCGCTGTACGTCTCCTCTTTACTCCTGCCCCGATCTGTGTTCCTCCTCACACCCCCTCTCTCCTCCCTCCTTTCTTCCACCCCTTATTTTCTCATTTCTCTCCTCGCTGAATCTTTTCCACTTGGCAGTGCTCAGCCTGTTGTTCCATTGTGTCTACTGGGGCCTGTATGCCAGAGATGGAGTTGGCACCGGCAGCCTGAAAATACTCGGTGAGTTCTTCCCGTGCATCGGTCACTGGCTGAATGACTGACACTACCTCTGCACTGGAGAATCACTCACTGCCTGAGCAGAATGAATGAGTGGACCATGATGGATGTGTGCGCGGCTGGAGAAGCGTAAACGGTGGTTTCATGGGCGCAAGTGGGATCACGCATGATTTTATGCGACTGTGTGTGTCCAATATGTGTGTGGTGACCTGATTTTATCATTCCCCTCTGATATTGCAGTTTCGGAAACCACAACCTAATTACCCCTTCTGTCTTCACTCTCTCGTTTTCTCTCTCTCTCCTCGTCTCCGTCCTTCTCCAGGGAAATTACTGTTCTCCGTCAGCTTCCTGGTGTTCCTGCTGATGCTTATATTGTTGGGCAAAGGTTTCACTGTCACCAGGTGAGGGAATACACTTTTGATGCGTTTATATCCAGATTATTCCTCTCTATGGGTGCCGTCCCCCCCCCCCGCCCCCCTTTTTTTTTTTTTTTTTTTTTTTTTACAAAACTGTCACTGTCGTGCGGTTGTGTTTATGCTGTCACTGTCTCTCGCTGTCTGCCAGGTCGAACTGTCACAGTCGCATGACACGACGATGCTGGATGCCAGTCAATTGTCACATAGGATGTTGGCTCTGGTTGTGTGGATGAACTCTTGAAATATGTGGATGTGAATGCTGCGTGCATGTACGCAAGAACACAGATGAAATTCAGTAAATATTTTATTACGACACTTATACTCCAAAAAAATATTTGGTCAGTTTTCATAGAAGTGCCACAGTTTAAAAAAAACCCCACAATGATATGCATAAAGGTGGACTCATTGCAATCAGAACAGCTGGATATAAATTACCAGGCTGACGATCAAAAATGAAGCCCCATCTTTGCGCTCAAGCCGGTAATTAGAAATCAGTACATTATGTTTTTAAATTGATGCAAAATCAGCATCGCTGAAGAGCAATAATTTCTGTACCTCGTTGATCTGCTTTGGTTTTATGCGAGTAACCTTCGTTGTGCGCCGCCAGCCAGCAGATTTTGGGTTTGTTCACTGTTCTCTTGGCAAAGCGTCGCGGACATTTGTTTGGGACAGGCAGTTCGGCTGCACAATGGATGATTTACAAGCGCTTTTCTTTGCTGGAACATCAGCATGTATTCATCTTACACCTGACTGGACAAGCGCTGCACTTGTCCAACTGTTGTTGGTCCTGCCAGTTTTACAACTCCACTTTCAATGTCCACTTTGGAGAAACGCTCCGCTGTGCTCTGCAATGTACTTTCAAAGGCCCCGTTTGGAGAAAATGTGGTTACACAATTGTGCTTCTCCAAAAAAATCTCCAAAAGACTGTTTGTTTAAAAAGCATTTGACAAGGTCTGCAGCTTTGATTTTTGGTGAGTCATCATTTAAAGCATTATTCAAACTCGCTGAATTGGTTCGGCTTTAGGCTCAATCGAATCCCTGCGATTTTTTTCTTTTTCCTCTCCTAAACTGAACTTGTAGAGAAAACTGAGTTGGCAGGATTTATCTGCTGCCTTCTTTGACTGGAGGATTACACCCTCCTCTGGGTTTAGTCGACTCTGTGATCTCCAGACTTAACAAACTCTCCTAAAACCCAAGTGATTAGACTTATACTCAACTGCACAATCATCACACTCCGAACATGGCTGTTTACCTGCAGCACTTGACTAGTTGACAGGTTGGAGAAAAAAACTAGCACCCATTCTAGGTATGTTTATTATTTCTGTCTTGCAGCTCTGAATGAGTCCATGCAAAAAGGATATTTGATATGCTGGAGTAGGCTTAGCACTGAAATGCAACTATTTGTTGTCAGTTGCAGGGGAAAAAAAACACTTTAATTTCCGCTGTTTGAGAGCCTGCAGTCATTTTAAATTTATAAACAGTCGAGTTGAGTGCACCAGCCCCCTTTGTGCTGTGCTGTTCAATAGCTGCTTTTAGATTGAGCTGTCTGCCTGTGTATAAAAGAGCCAAACGTGTGACTTTGTGTGCGCCTCCATGTGAAATTTGTGGGCCTGTTTCCCTCCTGTGCACCTGTGTTTGTTCCTTATCTTCCTCCAACCTTATGTGCAACCTCTGACCCTGCCGGTTTATCCGTGTGTGCCAGGGCGAGGATCAGTCACAGTGGGTCTGTTAAACTGAGCATCTACATGACGGTCTACACAATCACCTACGTCATCCTGTTCATCTACGAGGCCGAGGTACAGCACACACACACACACACACACACACACACACACACACACACACACGCATGCCCACACACAAGCGCGTGCCAACCACAGAAAACATTGCAGGTGCAAATGTTGTTGCCATTAATAATCCCTCCGTTTATTTTGTGCCATCGTCGTCCTGCAGCATGACACTTTATTCAGCGAGGCAGGGTGCTATGAACGTGAACATATTGACTTTACAGAGACATATTGACTCTCCTGACTCCTCTGCTGCCACCACAATGAGGTTGGCTCTTGTGCGGATGTGTGCTTTGACAGATACCGCGCGTGCTGTTGTAAAACTCGGAGGCATCCAGTGAATGTTGATAACTCGTATTCTCTGACTGCTCATGCAGCACCACTGTCAGATGACATTTTATTTTTGGTTTGTGACCAATTATCTGCAAAATAACGACGCTCGTAAAAGCCTCAGCTCGACTGTGTTTGGAATCCATTTACGTGGATAATATCTCTATTTTTATTGCACCTTCAGGAACTCGGCTTCAAGAAATGTTTTGATGGAAAACAACAGCAATAATCAGACAAGCAACATGTAAAAAAATAGGAAATCATAAAGTATCGGTAGAGATATGGAGTAAAGAATATGGAGAGCCGTCAGTTTTCTGACTCGACAGATCAGCTCCAATCGCTCGGTCACTCTTAGATTTCGGTTATTGGAGCAGTGAGATGTATCATATCTGAGAACCTGAGAGATGCTGCGCACAGACTCGAACTGTTTGACGTTTCTAAATCCTGTGAGGCAGCCGAACCCTGTTGTGCTGCAAAAGCGATCAGTAAAATCCTGCAATAACGAGAACGTACAAGCACCCACAGAAGCAAGCTGAAAAGACGCGTTTCTCCCGTGCAGTGATAATTGTGAACACAGTGGCAACCAAACCTGCTGTTAGCGTGTGGATATTAGCATTCAGAGCCAATTCACAGTCTCATGATGACGCGAACATCACTGAAGACTCTTACACTTGTTTGCCTCAGGTGACACCTTCACATTGTTCATTCTGTTTGAACAATGGTGCAAAAGCCACATTAGATATTCAGCTCATAATATAAAAACAGAGAGCTGTGAAGCCTCTTGTTTGATCAGTGTTTTGATTTATTTACGAACCTTTGCAGCATGAGTCAACACTGACAATCAGTTGGCAATGGCTTTGTTGGTTGGATGCCAGAACGAGCTTATAACGTATAAAAATTAGCCGCTCTCGCTCCAGCAGACTCGGAGATGAAATGCTGAAATCAGAGGACAATCTGATTAATGGAAATGGACATTTTCCCCCATTTTTTCCTCGGCATGAATCAAGCGATTTTAATTGAGGGAATAATCAACAGAATAATGACAGGTGAGAATAATCTTTCGTGGCAGCCCTAATTTTCAAACTAATGAAATCATCTGCACAGTGGTCCCTGAGACGCTGCTGCCTTTCTGATACGAGCACTTTCAACTCGGTCCCTTTGAAGGCGGTCTGTGAAGCCCGGCCAGGATGACTGGGTGAGAGATTTCTGACTTGACAATAGTCAACGCAGTCTCTGCACTTGTGTTATTGCTCTCTTCGGCTTCTTCAACGATCTAATAAATATTCATGGAGGAGCAGCGCCCACGGAGCGGCGTGGGCCGTAATGGCTTTTTTTCTGTCAAGTCACTCATTACTCTGATACATGGCTAATTATAAAAATGCATCAAGTTGATTGTAAAAAATGAATGCATAAAAAAGAGGTATCACAGTTATAAACACAGAGAAAATTCCTTGATGAGTTACAAATTGTGCCTTCTGACAGCAGCAAGGCGGCTGCTACCAGCTGCAAAGCCAACTGAAGATGTTTATGGTTCTTCCTCGTGCACCTGAGAGAATAAGTCTCACATCAGTGATGTTGGAGGCATCCTGGGACTGCCGCGTTCGCCTTATTAATCAACATACACAGAGATGGCATTAATTATCCTGCCTCCGCATGTGAAGTCGGAAACAGATTTCACCAGCTATGATGTAGAGCACATCATAAGCATGTGAGCTTATGAATTCATAATGCACTCGAGGCCGTTACAGCTGCATACTCGACAGTCTGACGCAAAGATGGTACATTTAGGGACAGTGGATTATAGCCTTTGAATACAGCTCGGTAATGACCCAGCGGGAAAAGTGCAGTCAAAGTGTCCGTGTTATATTTAACACTGGAGCCTATAGTTTTCCAGCAATACGTACTGTAGCTCTGAAGTAGTATCATTTATCTGCTGCCTGCCCTCTAATATGAGCGCTGCTATTTAAGAGCTTCAAACTCGGGGGAGCTCCCGCTAAAAATAAGCTGAACTAGGTTACAATGGGAGCTGAAACAAAGACCCGAAGAGCGTTGCTGGGACCGGGCCTGCAGCTGGGAATCTGTCAGGCTCCAGTTAGCCGGGCGAATGTTGAGAAGCTCTTCAGCAAGCCATCAGACCTATGCATTATGTAGCAACAGTAACCCTGTATGGCTCATGCTGTCCCAGTCGCTGGACTGTGAAATGCAATCTGGTATCTGCACATGCGAGCACACACGCCAGACGCACACCCACAGACGTGTGGCGTGCACGTGCCGATGACCCAGTTGCAAAGCAGTGTCAATGTCAAAGATGCACACAGAAGGATTCAAGCTGAGCTCTGGCTCGGTCGTCGCAGCGGATCAGCTGAACCGTGAGCAATTCATCTCGTTAATTAGGACACAGGCTTGCAAGCCAACGCACACTTCCGTCCTTTGTGTGAAAGTTTTCGGAGTGTGTTTTAATTTTTGGCCTGACACTCTCGCGTCCCTGTGCCAGTTCTTTGACCCAGGTGAAGTCCTGTACGCCTACGACAGTCCTGCAGGCTATGGGCTGATGGGCCTGCAGCTCCTGGCCTACGTGTGGTTCTGCTATGCTGTGCTGGTCTCTCTGAAGCATTACCCCGAGAAGCAGCCCTTCTACGTGCCCTTCTTCACCACATACACGCTATGGTGAGACCTGCACGCCTTCCCTCCACACGGAGATAATGGCACCTGAAATCTGCAATTACCGGAGTCAAAAAATACACATTTCTCTGTTTGAGGTCTTTTCAATTTGAATGATTTATTCCGCTCGGTGCACACGTGCGTGAGACAGCCGATGCTTTCGCTGTCCGCGAATCAAAAGTTGTTTATTTTACTCATACTGGTGAGCAGTGTTGTGCCCAGTCCCTGTGCTCTACTGGCAGTTAAGATAACTGTACTTGAGTGAATGATTGCTAGAGGAAAACATCCATTTTTTTCTCCGCTGATGAGATCTCTTCTATTAAAATAGTTTTCACTCGCCTGCATGTGTGCTAGACGGACCTTCTTTTTTTCCATCCTCACAAGCCAGAGAAAAAGCGACCAGACTCCGCTTAGTTCCCGTCCTTCATCCACCGTGTATGGTGGCACGAGCTTGAAATGAAGTGCTTATTACAAAGACTTATGTTATCTCTGTTTTTGTTCCTCTTTGCAACCGGTATCTCCTTCCTCATTATCTCCACCTCACTTCCCTCTCACCTTTATCTCTCTCTGTGCTTTACATCTCCGTCTGCACACACACTTTCTCTCTCTCTCTCTCTCTTCCGCCATCAGACAAGATTATCATCTCACTCCTTTATTGTGTCCTCTCCTCATTGATATCCAAAATCTGTTCACTTTCCCTTCCTCAGGTTTTTCGCCGTGCCGGTTATGGCTCTGATCGCCAACTTCGGGATCCCTCGATGGGCTCGCGAGAAGATCGTCAACGGCATCCAACTCGGCATCCACCTCTACGCTCACATCGTCTTCCTTGTTCGTACCACACACTCTAACGCACAAACACGCCGTCTCCTCTACTCCTA
The DNA here is from genome assembly GCA_032164315.1 of Malacoctenus gilli. Classification (NCBI taxonomy): domain Eukaryota; kingdom Metazoa; phylum Chordata; class Actinopteri; order Blenniiformes; family Labrisomidae; genus Malacoctenus; species Malacoctenus gilli. The sequence goes on from JASSRZ010000007.1 coordinate 6,054,973, forward strand.
CATCGTTCACATTATTCAGGAGTCATTATTGCCACTGTCAGTCATACATTATTCACTATCCTTGAGTCATAACTGCCTCATGCTGATTGTCTCCTCCACACATCATTATCTACTGCTTCCTCACCTTCGACACATTGTTCTTCACTAATGGGCAGTCCCGCTCCCGCAAATTTCCCTTCATATTCCCGCTTGCTGACTGCGTTGCTCTTCTCTTATATGCACTTAATATGTTGGCCACGACGCGATGCATTGATAATGCCAGTGAGAGCCTTCCCTTTTTCCTCCTCTAGATCATCACGCGACCTTCAGCAGCCAATAAGAACTTCCCGTATCACGTGCGGACATCACAGATCGGGATCCTGCTGTCCAGTCCGAAAGGAGGCGAGGCGGGGGAGAGTTTTCCCCACCACGCCTATGGAAACAGCTCTTACCTGGGAGACTCGCAACCAAACTTCACCGAACTCTTCTCCATCCAATCAGTACGTCCAGATTGATTATGCGTTTATGCAGATGTCTGTTTCACACCTGTTTGATAATTTGTTGCCAAAACAATCCTTGTTAATTACCACCCCTTTGAAAGCAAAGCAGTTATTTCTGAGCGGAATTATGTTTAAATGTGTTGTGCTATTGGTGCTCATCTTAGGAAGCTGACGACCAGCCCCCATCTGTCCATTCTTACAAGTTTAGTGTCTGGTTCGTCCTCTGTCAATCAGAGAAGTGACGCATCCAAAAGTAAACAGGGATGGTACCTGCTCTGTCTGTCTGTCTGTCTGTCTGTCTGTCTGTCTGTCTGTCTGTCTGTCTGTCTGTCTGTCTGTCTGTCAGTCAGGCTCCCGTTTCTTTCTCCCCTCACTCATAAAAAAGACCCCAAGATGCTTAAACTCCTCCACATGTGGCAGCTGCTCCTCTCCAGCCTGGACTTTAAATCCTACTTTAAATTGGAAATTTTCAGGGTTTTTTCCCCCACTGAATAATCGAGTTTTGTGACAGTTATGTAAAGAATGATACATGATTAAATATAAGTGTTACGCAGCAGCACATTGTACTGAATCTCTCAATTTTGCGTCCTTTTCAAGTGCTGGCTTTGTGTTATTAATTGCTACTCAACTGTGCTCATTTCGTAAATCTTTTGTAATGGGCAAACTTCCCTGTGCTAAGCCTAGCTTGAAATTAACTCCTGTCTCGTCTAACAAAGACGTGTCAAATTAGAATCCATGGGTGTAACAATGGAGATTGTGAGAGAGCATGTTTATGGCGATTGTTTCTTGCCGAAAGCTCCCATCTCTTCCTCGAAGCGTCAGGTAAACGACAGTAAACCGTGCACGACGTAGCACAAGCACCGATAATATATCTCGCGGGCACAAAGGAGTCGTGCTGAAATGGAAACTTTGACAAGACTTAATTAGGCGTTGTGTTTATTGCAATTCATTTCTGTGTAAATCTTCATGTTTTAAATGAGTTGCAACTCGTGTGGCAGAGAAAGGAACGATATAGATGGGACTCAAGTTCAAATGTACATGTTCAGAATAAAGAAACTCACCAATAATGAAGCACATAGACGGTAGTCCGAATACACAGAGGTGGCAGAATATTCAGAGGAGATTCATTAAACAGAATTTCACTCTGCGGTGTGAGGAAGAAAACGATGTTCTGCACTTCTTATATCCTTCATTTTGTACCGTAAAACCAACGTGAAGTAGTTTAGTTTTCCTGATTCCTGGCAACAGAATCATCTCATTTGCTGCTGACATCTAATTAAAAAACACTGTGAAGCCCCGGTACAAGTGAGACTGTTGAGAAAAAATCCCATAAAACACCAGCGTTTTCAGCTGAGCTCCAAGTCTTTACGGCCAGGAAGTGAAAGAGGGGAATAAGAGACTCCCCTCTGCAGCCAAACCCAATGCACTCTTTGTTTTCTAATCTGAGTGAAGATAATGAACTCGCGCTTGGTTTCATGGACACAATCAGAGTCACTTGGTAGAAAGACCACAAAATGAAGTTTTCTGTATTTCAGTGAGAGAATTTTGCCTTCCAGATTTTTCTCTGGAATTGAAAAGTGATATTTTTAAAAAGAAAACCCTAATAAGGCTTTTCTACAATCTTGAGCAGAGACCTCAGGAATGATTCCTTGCTTACATTTTTAAAGCTTCTGTTTTTGTATGTTGTGAGTTTGCTTTGCCACTACTTGGCTTCAACTGTGATGATTTGGCAAATCAAAAACTGAAGAAGGGGGTCCGCAGCCTTTCTTGGAGGTAATTTCAGGGGCTTCAGGGAATAAAAGAATTGAAGTGACTATTTTCCAGCAAACAGCAGCTTCATTTTTCAGACGATTGCTCATTTTTTAAAGAAAAAACAACAACTTTTCATTCATGTGTTTTCAACTAAAGCATCAATTCAAAAAAATTTAAAAAGCAACCTCATAACAACAACGTGGAAAATAGTTGGTGCATAAAATTGTGGAGCTGTGTTCCGGCCATTTGAATAAAAAGTGTTTTCCTCTCCAGCATCTCTGCCAGTCATCACACAGTAACACTGTACAGCTTGTGGAGGTTATATCAGCTGAACCAGTTGAAGCCTTGAGGTCAGGAAACCCAGTACATGTATAATTTGACCCAGTCTTTTTTCTGGCCAGGTCAGCGCGACACCGTAACCCAGATCAGGAAGATAAGAGCAGGTGAAAAGTGTAAAAGTCTCATCTTCCCTTCCAGGATCCGGTGAAGACGGTGGAGGAAGCGGTGGCCCGTAAAGGACCAGAGGTGCCAAGGAACAGCGAACAGAAGATCATCACCACCGCCGCTGACCTGACCTCGATATTGCCCCCGCCGCCGCCCCCGATACCCCCCCGTCCGGCCACGCGCTCCCCACCTCTGCCGCCTCGGCTCCCGTCCTTCACCGAGTACTTCAGCATGCAGAGCGGAGGAGGAGCGGGCTTTGGGACGAAGGCGTGAGGCGGCGGGGAAGGCAGGACAGTGGGAGATGGAACCGGACAGAATGACAATACAAAGCAGAGAGGCAGAGTGGGATTTGACTGGTTTGAAGACAAAAGGGTCAGCCAAAAAAAAAAAAGAAAGAAAGAAGTTTGGAAGGACAAAGGGAAGAAATCCTCTCTGAAGTGAATCCCCCGAACGATTCCTCTTTTTCACCTGTGAAGGAAAATGACCAGAATGGAAGAGTGAGGGGAAGTGGCTGGGACACGAGTGCTGAGCTTGTTAAGAATAAAGAAGCAATAAATATTTGATGTTGACCAGTGAAAGGCACACAGGGAGGAGGATGACAAAGTGGATGTTGCCCGAGCAATAGGATGATAGCTGTGCACAATGCGGAAATGAACAAAATTCGTGAAATCCTCTCATTCAAAAATTCATGAGGCATTGATGGTGTGCCTGGAAGAGTTTGTAAATAGCAAAACCTGGTGAGAGCTACTTCTCTATATAGTTTTGTTTAAAAAAAAAAAAGAAATAATAAAATAGAGAGGGATTTTATTATTCATGTTTTTTCATGTCATTAAATTCCAGTTGGTGCTGTGACCATAGAAGAATTTCATGCCATTAAATGTAATGCATTTATGTTTATGTAAAGAAAATAATACTTTTTCTTTTATGTATGACACATTTTTGATAAATCCTAGTTCTATTTACTCTATATGGAGTTTGTTAATTTATATTCTTATATGCCTTCATTGCAGCTGGTTGTTCTGGATTGATATGCTGATGTGTAACTGTAAAATGTCACGTTTACTGTGGACACTTCTAGGTACAGTACTCGTAAAAACACGCATGTTTGTAATGTATTTCCCGTCCAAAAGCTGATTATATGTACTCCACGTTACCATATAGTATTTGCTTATTGTGTGTATTGAAACCTTTACTTATGTAAATACATACAATAGGCCTCAGTATATATTTTTGACCGGATAAATCCCGTTTATTGGAACACGTTATGAAACCGGTGTTTGGGTTGACGTTTCACTGGAGTGCAGAAAGCGCCTGATCATTTCTGTGTATGTAGACGTTGGTGAATGTACTGATGCAATACAGCACAAGAACAGGGGTGAATTTCAAGTTACTGGAGCACGAGCTGTGCACACAAAGTTTTCTTACCCGATTCTCAGTGGCTTCCACCTACAACACGTCCGTGACCCTTGAACTTCCTTTTTCAGAAACAAGCACGTAACTTCATCCTCACCCCTGTCTTGTACCTGAAACGTGAACATTTGATTTCGCAGCTCCTCGCACCTGAATGTTCATACAGTGCGAAAAGCTGAACAAATAGTTGGTTTTTTTATCCCCCTCCAATCTTGAGCTTTGACAAAAAAAGTCTGCCTTGTAGATGAACTGTTAAAAACAGCAACACAAGTGTACATTTTGTCTGTCCTGCATGGAGCACTTTAATGTTCCTGGTCTTAGTCTGTTTATTCGTGAAGATGTCACCTTATAAGGACTGCTTTGCATTCACACCCACATCCAGTAGTATTCCAGATGCAGACATCTGTAAATATGGTCTGAAAATGTCAACCGCCGTTCGGACATTTGAAGGAGCATATCATGTTTTTGTGAGCGTAATTGGACGCTGAATCATTAAGTCACCGGAATTTCGTTGAAAACCAGTCAAAACCTTTGGCAATTAGTGACAATCCACTAGTTTGATCTTAAGATTTCATTCATTTCTGGTTTAAGAAAAGAAGAAAAAAAGAACGAGCTGTGATTCTCAGCTTACCGCCCACAGATTTGACAGATGTGAACGCTGTCATGGAGTACTTTAGGTGATGTTAGGCCTGTGGTGTGTAACTTGTAAGAGTGTAGTCAGAGGTGTAACTTAGTCTGTGAAAACTGAATGATACTTGAATTACAGTACTAGTTGTTATTCCTGATTGTGTCCGGTTTGTATTTGGCACTTTGTCTGCCACTTTGTCTGCTGTTGCCATGACTTGAAGGACAGCGAGGGGGGGGACTCGACAGGCTTACTGATAATGTATCACTGCTTCAACCTTGTGTATATTGACATTTAATTACAGGAATGACGTGAAGACTTGTAAGGTGGGGAGGAACTTAAAGAGATTAATGTATGCATGACAGAAAACAGCACAGCTTTTAGGATACTCAGAGCGATCTGGTTAAGAGCACATCACTGAAGCACTGTTCAAATGCATTTTAATGGCGTCTAATAATGATTCTAAATATGCTGTACATATACACCTTTTTGCCAAAATAATAAAAAAAAAAATCTATGGTTTTATTAGAGGCCCTTTCTGGCTGTGTGTGTTATTTGGCTTCTGTGGTAATCCTCAAGAGTTTTTTGTGATCCAGTTAGGACAAGGGCATGCGTCCAAAGGAGTAAATCTAATATCTGTAAATCATATTTAGAATCTGTTCTCATTACAAGAGTCCATTAAAGTAAAACACCACAGGGACGGACTCCAGCCTGGTCACAATCTGATGTAGGCTAGCCTAATTGTTTCGCAGCCACTGCCAAAATCTTGGTCCCTGTCTCCTGTAACGCCGAGACACAACAAACTGGGTCCGTCTGTGCAGGGCGTCTTTCCAACCAAATCCACAGTCTCCTCGGCAAACTTTCTTTTATCTCTTCTATTACGTGCTGTGTTCAATTTGTGAAGGGGCAGAAGGGCTTCTTCAGCAGCAGCTGGGACCTCATTTAACCCATCAAAATGCCTTTTAAATCTTAAATGACACTGAGCCCTCTGCTGTAATGCATTGAGAGCAAGACTCGTGCAATTAACTCGAAACCCGCAGCTTGTTTTAAGCTGAAAGTTGCTGGATTTTCATTGATTTTCACAAAAGATGTCGTGGCTGATTCACAGGCACATGAAACCAAGACAACAGAAAGTCCAAACCCAGGTTTAGACCCAGAATCACCGTAGGTGCGGAAGAAATGTTAACTTAGTCCCCCACATAAACTTTTTGTCACCCCCCTCTCCAACCCTGAATTTTAAAAACACGCCCGTCTCTGCTGAATCTCATCCTGCGCAGTCCATCAAGTTGTAATGAATATTTTTCACCAGCTCACATTAATTCTAATGTAATCTGATCCGGTGGAGCAACATACACCACTTTCTCCCTGTCCCTCCGTACAATGTTTCATACATCTCTCTGCTCCAGCATAACTCCTCAAAAAAGAGAGATTGTTATCAGGCTTCTGCAGAGCTTCATGAATACCCATTAATTTCAATGAGGCGTGCTGCAGGAGGAAGAAACTTGAAGAAAATGCAAGGAAGGAGTTGGTGAAGAACCAGAATTGGGAAACACTGACATTTTCTGAATCTAATCAATGCAGATGGAGTCAACATAAGGTCTTGGTATAACTGGGATATATTCATCAGCAAGTCCAATGATATCACTCAATTTATATGCACTGGAAGTGGACAAAAAAAGGGGACTTCAGGTGCACTTAGTGCTTTGACGTGACTGTGTCAGAAGATTCTGAAAACAGCAGGTATTGTGAAGAGTTTTCTGTGCGAGTGAAGGTGCTTCTTAGTACCTCACGAAAATTGGTAGAACAGAAACGCAGGCAACAAGGACACTGGAGCTCAGCGCTCGCTGAAACGAATGGAGACTGACAGGCAGCCTGAGTCGCTGGATGTCACACAACGGCAACTGTAACACACACTTCAATCTTGCTTTTGATGGAAAAGTGTCAGCACACGTTGCATCACAGCTTGCTGCACAGAGAGACGCCCGGCTACAAACCAGCCGGTTAAAACCACGCAGACCCCCGTCCAGCACTGAAACAGACAGAGGGGGGAGGCAGGTGCAGTCTGATGCTGTAAGACTTAGGGGGGGCTGCAACTTCAGCGGGTGTCTGTCTCCACATTCAGCTCCACACAGTTGACGAGCTCCACGTCCCTGCGGCTACCGTACATACACATAACAAATGGACATTATTATGGACACCAAAACCACAATATTATCATGATTTTGTCTGAGAATTTCTGTGATAATGTTGCTATCTATCAAACTCAATTTTATCTGGATTCGCTGACATGTGGGGAGGTGTGGAGTGCATTAGAGGCAGGTTTGTGGGAGTTGTGTGAACTTTATTGTGTAAAGGGAATAATCTGCTTCCCCCCCCCCCCCATCGGTCACAGGGACACCTAGTGTAATGAGGCTTCTGCAGTTTGGGTCATTTGACTCCCTGCATGTCTGAACAATGGTCTGTAACACTTCACCGCTGCTGTTTTAGGGGGTGACGGCGTGTCCGGTGATTCAGGCCTCGGCAGGTTTTTGAAGGACACCTGCTCAACTTCAGTGACCGCAACGCTGAAAGCGGTTGATGTTTTTATTGGAGTGCGACTTCTGCCTGCTTGAGGATTGCTTGTCAACGAGGGCAACAAAGAGAAGAGAGGACTTGTTTTAAGTGCCGACAACGGAACGTGTCGGGCAGACAAACACTGGTGTAAACACACGCATTGGGACGGACCCGTGATCGCAGGAGGCGTGTAAGAGAAACAGTCGTTGAGATGATTGATCACAGCTGTCCGAACACTTCAGTGGAGCCGCTGAATTCAAGGGGGGAGTTTCAAACACGTCGTGTTTTAGGACAAGGAAGGAAAAAGTTTGGAAACAATCTTTACAGTTTGGACACATCTTTAAAGGTGATTTACTTCATCTTCACAGTGAAATATAAGCGGAGGTGTGTTTGCGACGCCGTGTGAAAGAAAAGTGCTGTGATTAATTCAGGTTTTTACAGTCCAGCTATTATTGAGGTGGGCAGCAGAGCTCCAGCGTCAGTCTGCTAAAGTTCAACATGTCCACCACAAAAATTGTGTTTGTGTTCTTTCGACCGTCCAGCCTATTAATTAACTTTGTTTTTTTGGCATGTTTGACATTTGTGTGATGTTGCCCGTTGTTGTGGTCACCCGACGTGTCTGAACGCACACCAGTGACTCCGCGGGCTTGCTGATGGTGTATCGCTGCTTCTCCCTTGTGTACATTGACATTTAATTACCAAAAAAGAGAAAAAAAAGCCAAAAAAGACACGAGGACTTTGGCAGAGAAACTGTAAGAGAAGAGATAACGTGTCAGGATGGAGAAAGTTAGTGCAGAGGTGGACTGAGTCAAACGAAGACTGAACCTCTGCTGCGCAAAAGACCGAACTTATTCCAGCTCTTTGGCTCGCGGGCGTTTTCATTATCATGTACAGAAAATATACAGCGAGTCAATGGCGAACTTGTCAGCGACTGTAAATAACTTTAACCACAGTGTCCTCCCAATGAATAAAAGTCTGGGTCCACTGAAATAGTTCCAGTCCTCCATAAGCTTCACATTTTTAATGCATTAAGGTAAATTTAATTGTACAATAAAGACAAGAGGCTCTACTCACATTTTATTGGTCACCTCAAATGCTTCACACGCAGCAAAATTTAGCGCTGTTGCTCTCTGTGCGGTTGTGTCAAAATCAAGTGACAGCGAGCTGACAAAATGTTGCTTGTTCTTCCAGAAACTGCACATCTGTCATAAAAAGAAATGTGCTGCGATAAAAATAACTTGGAGCTGATCTGTGACATCTCTTCTCTGACTTTGGCGAATCAAGTCAAACATCTGAACGCAACCAACGCAAAAATGTGCTTTACTTTTTTAATTAGAGCAAACTCATTGCAGCTTGGAAATTGAACGTGATAGCTGTGAACAGAAGCAGATTAAGGATGATAAATTGTGACTGAGTTGGAGTTAGTGTTTGAGCTTGAAGTGTTATCCCAAGATCCACTTTGGATCACTATGAGTTGCTCAAATGTCTTAATACCCAAGTAACACAGGTGATTTTTACATCATAGCAAGATAAGTTACCACTGCTTTTCATGATTTATTGTAACGGCTTCTTGCTTTTTCTGATGTAATTTTGTCAATTTTCTACATAATGAAGTGATTGAAAAATCTGTAACAGCCGCACTGCAGCACTTTAAAACTTTTTTAACCTTTTCCCCCATTTTATGGCAGGAGCGCGTTGTATGAGAATCTCTATTTCTGTCACATTGACCGAAGCCGTCTGTGCCACGAGGGCAAACCGGGATCACTTCTGTTTCGAAGAGAAATGACAACAGCCCATCAGATATTATGAAATGATATTTATTCACACTCTCGTGCTACACAGCCGTCCTTGGCTTCAGTTGACTCTGGAGCATTTCAGCTGTTCCTCCGGTGAGCAAATGAGTCCGTCTTTGTGAGCCACAGTCTGCAGCCTCTCCAGAAGCCTTTCGGCACCCGGACATGAATTACAGTTTTTCAGCGAGCCGCTGAGCTTTGTCTTCTCTGTAGCCTTTCAGCAGCTGGTTAATAAGAGTCAGTTCATTTTGTCTCCTCACTGGGTAAAGGGGAGGAAACGGGTTGCCTTTGTACTCCAGGACGGCCATCGTGGCTCTGTCCAGGTTCTTCCTGTTGGGGAGTCGCGCCATCCGCGTGTAGCTGTTTGGCTGACTGGCGAACCGCGGAGCGAGGACCTTGAACAGCTTCGGCACAAGATCCTTCTCCTGCAAAAAAAAAAAAAACGGAACCAGTCAAACCTCCCGTCGACTGTTTTGCATTCAGAGCAGCGCAGCTTGTTTCACAGAAACCGAGGGGAACCTGAACAAACGTACCGTCAGCCAAAAACTTGCCATTTTCATCGCCTTCTCATCGGTATCTCCCTTCTTGGCGTAGTCGACCAGCTGGGAAAAGAAACGGAAACGCACCTGCAGTTAGAACATCTGTATGCGAAGGAGAGAGAATCCAAAATGAGCGTGCAGCAGGTGCAACCGCCGCATAGAAAATCTCCTGAGTGAGGACAAATGCAGAAAGTTACACCTCCGAAAAGTAGTAAACTAAATCCGTCACACGGGGAAACAAATGAATCATCCGTCTGCGGGACCCTACAGAGTCCGGAGGATGTACAGCAGGAATACTGAAACATTCCTGCACTGACAGACTGTTGGATCGTGTACAAACATTTATCAGGACACGACTTAACAACGAGCATAGTTAGTCTCCTTTAGCATTAAAAAATACAAACATATCAAAGTACCTTGTTACAATAAAAGACCACTTCAAAAGATTCTTTTATGAAGGACTGATATTCTGGTTGCATATTTTTGTCATTTTCTAGTCATTCAGTTTTCCCGGTGGCAAAGGAGACGGACGTTTTATTTGTATTTTCCTACAGACTGAACTGTTTGATTTGTCAACTCAAACAATATTCAGCTTCTGATGATGAAAGTACAAAGAAACCACAAAACATTCACTTTAATAAAGTGCAGCATAAATGTCCTTGTCTAAAAAAAAAAAAACATTGTCAAAGTGTTTTTTGTGATGGGGGGGGTATCTGATGCTTTGACAGGGAGACTTGTTTGGTAATATTTCTTTTGATTTCCCCTAACAAAGCCCCCACCCCATCACTTTATGCTTTTCTTCTAAGTTAATTCTTTTGCCAAAAAGTTGCCTTTGTTGATGATGACTGAGCATTTTCCAAAGTCCAGTTGATGAGGTCTCATTTAGAGAACAGCAGGACTGCAGAAGCACGCAGCTGGCCGGATGTACTGCCCATAAATAACAGCAGAGCCGTTTGGACCTAATTGTGTTGTTAATGATTTCTGTGAATGCGCTGCCTTCAGGATGGACCTCTAATGGCTGACTACATGTTTCTCTTTGTGGAATCAATGGTCTAAATTTGCAGCAGTGTTGCTTTTCTAATGTGTGGGGGGGGGGGGGTGCGCTATTTCACTGGGTGAAAACCTTCCAGGCTGCAGAGCAGATCTGTGGGTCCGTTTGGTTTTCCTTCATGACTTGATTTAGAAGTGAAGCACAGTTCCTGCAGGAGTCGTAGTAAGTAGAAGTCATTGATAAAAATCCGAATAACTTTCAAGATAAAAAAAAAAAGATTCTCTTTCCAAAGTAAAAGCTCAGAATTAAGTTGATATTTGAAGTATTTTTTCCCTCACAAGATCATGAGGGAAGTCAAGTCTTAGCTGGAGACGGTGGCTACAAGTGCAGTTGTGTCAAGTCCTTCTGCATCACTACTGTCCAGCATGCTTACATGTTTATTGTTATTGAATGGAATGCACGTAAAACTTATGTGCACCTGTCATGTGTTCTCAGCAAAATTAACAGTAAATAACAGCACAGAGTGATGGGTTGTATACAGCTGGTAAGACACGACGGTTATTTTGTGACGGCTTCACCTTCTCTGCGTAGAAACGGACTTCGTCGGCCCGGGCCGCCGTGGTTTCTATCCGTTCGTGTCGCACCAGTCCCGTCAGGATGTTCCGCAGCATGTTGATCCGGGACTCCGGGCCCAGGCCCATCTTCCGGGCCACTTTGCCGTGCGAGATCCATTTTTGCAACGTGAGGCGCATCTTAGCGGACAAGATCCCCCTTCCGACGGTCCGACACGGGCGAAACGAAGCGACGAAGCACCCGAACTGTCACCAGGCGACCGGTCTGAGCCGTCCGTCGTGATGTAAACAGAGCAGGTTAGTAAGAGCTCACACAAACCTCGAGGTCAGTAAAGTCAGCGCTACATTAGCAAAGCATGACATTGGAGGTGCGCCGTGGAACTTGTCCGGGTAGTTCGAGGGACCGCGTAACAATAGTTCCGCCACTGTCTCACAGCAGCCGACGGTACGGCGTCGAGAACAATAAAAACAAACATGCACGAAAAAAAAATTACTAACAAACAACTACGGTTGGGATTACAAGGAGTGAGAGAGTGTGAAGGACACAACTGGTTACTTACATATTTTTCCTTTATTTTAATTACAACAGGATTTCCTTTACATGACAAGTTGCGCATGGAAACTGTTATAGTAGGTCAGGACTGAACTCAATAGGTGGCCATGGTGCTCTGCAGCCAGTCTGTGAAAATGCAGGTCTGATGCAAAAGAGACAGACATGTCAAGAAAAAAGATTGTTACTTTGAGCTCTGAGAATATTTTTTGTGAAAGGAAAAATAAATGATTGCTGAGTAAAACAGAGTCTTTACCTTGGCGTAGACACCTGGGTGGTTTTTCTCTGCACATCCGAAGCCCCAAGACACGACGCCCTGCAGCTCTCCGTCACACACGACTGGACCCCCAGAGTCACCCTGCGAGATGGACGTAAGTCAAGAAGTTGAGCTAGTATGGAGGTAATAAGTCTCAACAAAGTGTCAAAGGGTACTATGAATAACACTGCTTGTGAAAGAACAAATGCACACCTGGCAGGAGTCCTTGCCTCCCTCCAAGTATCCTGCACAAAACATGGCCTCAGTGATCATCCCAGGGTACGAGTTATCACAGTCTTCCTCAGACAAGATCGGGACTTCCACGCACTGTAGCCTGTTACTGTCAGCAGCTAGACGGATAAACACCAGAGGCCAGAAATCACCAATAATCCAATGACCAAGTTAATATCATGACCCTGTATGGAGGCATTTTCAATGCTCACAGGAGCTCATGGTCACTCCCCATCCAGACACAGTGCACATGGTGCCAGCGGGGGCGCAGCTGGTGGGCAGAGCCACGGGCCGGACATACTGGTTGATGGTGGCGGGTTTGCTCAGCTTGATCAGCATGATGTCATTGTTGACAATCCAGGACTCATAGTTGGGATGGGGAATGATACGGGCAGCAGAGATGATCTGCTCATTGCCATCCATGAACCAGCGGTTGTGATCTCCAAGGACGATGTCCATTTTACTGGAAGAACGTGAGCTCATTGTTTGTAATATAGAAAGCAATCGGAGCAGTTTTGGTGGTTTTATGTTTTAGAATACGTACGACTTGTAGCAGTGAGCAGCAGAGACAACCCAGTTCTCATTGACCAGGGAACCGCCACAGAAGTGGTAGCCGGAGTTGAGAGACACCTGATGGGGCTGAGAGTGAGGGGTGCACTCGCGCCCTCCTACGATCTTATCATCATCGATGGCAACTGGAAAAAAAAGCAATGGTGAACCACGACTCATTCACTGCTTTGTTGCCCATGCTGGTTGTCAAGCAAAAAGCGTCATGTTAACCATATCAGCGTGTTTCAGGAACATTTCTAAAAGTTGATGCTTTTCTCCAAAAGGTTTATACTTACAAACGGCTCCAAGGAGCAGAGCAAAGACCAGAGACCTCATGACTGACTTTGGGTGATGCAGTTCCAAGGATCTTGTCGACCCATCCGAGGTTTTTATCGATTTGCCAACAGTAAATACCCACCCCTGTTTCCTCTGACCAATCAAAACCTGCCTGATAGGGAAACTCTGCCATACACACATAAAATTATATAAATACAGTACTGTTGTACGTTTACTTTTAGATTTGCATGTATTCGAAATAATGAGTACATCATTGACTTTCAAAATAAAAAGCACATTCAGATGATGTGTGTAATGGTTTTTAATTCATTGTGCTTCGCCTGGTCTTGTCTGGAGAACACCGAGTCTTGTACAGGTTGTATTGAGTGTCCTGACCTTGAGCAGCTGCTGTGCCAGGTGGAGCCTCTCTCACAGACGGGTTCACTGGCTTCACGAACGCAATCTGGAGAACGAGCTCCTCTCTTTTGAGTAATTACTAAAGTGTGTTTAGGGAGGTGATATAGGTGATATCCATTATTACACTGATTTACACGGAGTATAATGCCAGGAAATATTTCACATTTGTGGAGTGTCGCAAATTAAACCACTAAAGTCTACATGTTGCTTCTGCAACATTTTTCGACACTATCATTACATTTTTTCATGTGAAAAGCAATCGTCTCAAAGTATGAGTTCACTCAGCTGTGATTTTTTTTTAAAAAATTCATTGTCACCAATTTATTGTGGTCCAGTATGTACTTGGTTAACTGGAGTGGAGCAATGTAGCCAAACGTTTTTATGAGTTCAGTGAATGGCTCAGTTACAACAGCAGGTTGTTGTTCAAGCCTAAACTCGGCCCCACAATCCCCCGTCTTGCCCTGTCCATGTGTATTTGTTGAAGACACTAAGCTCCCCGCTGCCTCCCAGAACTTGTCTGAATAATTGTTTTAGGTCACCAAGTATGAAGTGCTTTCAAATTTGATTACATAAATGAAGTGCGTTTACCATTTTGCATCAATCTGATAATGGAAAACAGACTTTGTTTGGATATATAACCGCCTTCATAGTAACATTCACAAAGTTGTCTTGTCACTTTGGAGTTTGGACTCATGTCCTGATGGGTTTTTTGTGCAGGAATCAATGCAACTATTATTTCTGACAAGCATAGTTTCAGAATAAAAAAGGGACAAATGGCTCATGTCTCGCTCCAGCTGAAGCTATGAATGAGCCATCAACGAATCAACTGGACTATCACCTTTCCAAATTGGCCTGAGACTTGTTTATCTGTTAGGTGAGATCCACACTACTGTCTTCTAGTTTGGGGTTTTATCTCTTATCTTTTATCTCTCTTTATCCCTTCTGAGTCAACTTATTCATTTGTGGTTAGGCATGCATTTTTTGATGATGATAATTGTAAATATGTATCTTAAGTCTCAATGATTGAATATTTTTATGCTTTTACGAACATTATTTATTTAGTTCTATTTACACATTGGATACAATTCTTTGATTGCAATCTGGTTTGAGGAACATTAACTCTAGTTTAAATTTGAGAAGCATGAAAAGCATAATGATAAGTTTTCACAAGTTGTCATGTCAAAACTATTCATATCTTGAGGGCTTTAATAATCCTGCCATGTGGGTAATAGCTGAAGCACATTCTTTACTTGTACAGTCTCATGATGGTGAAAAAAGATGGAAACAAACAAATCCATGTTAAATGGAAGATTTTATTGTTTTGGATGGAAATTGGCTGCACATTGTTCAAAACTCTACAAGAACATTGGAGTAAGAATGTTGTAAATGCAGCAGAGCAAGGTGATGGTTGAAGGTTCCAGTTTAGTAGCTGGCCATGGTGCTCTCCAGCCAGTCGTTGAAGATGCAGACCTGGAAGTGGAAACACAAGGTTACTTGGTAGGACAGAGAACCTTTGGAAACACAGGAGCAATTTTGATTCAGTATTGTGTCAGACTTACCTTGGCGTAGACACCGGGGTGGTCCCTCTCAGCACATCCGTATCCCCAGGACACAACACCCTGCAGCTCACCG
>JASSRZ010000007.1:6070141-6103951 GCA_032164315.1 Malacoctenus gilli
CGGTGAGCTGCAGGGTGTTGTGTCCTGGGGATACGGATGTGCTGAGAGGGACCACCCCGGTGTCTACGCCAAGGTAATTTTTGACACAGAAACATGTCCAGTGCAAAACTTGTCCAGTCTCGCTTCATACTGACAATCTGGACAGTACTGACACCAATTAGCTGCAGCGACACTGAACTTTGCTTTTTATTTTCCAGGTCTGCATCTTCAACGACTGGCTGGAGAGCACCATGGCCAGCTACTAAGCTGATCCAACCCCAGAAGTTCAGTCCAAGCAGTCTAACATCACCTGCTGTCAGTTAAATCTGCCGTACTGAACAATAAAAATGATCTAAAGCAACTTTTCAGTGTCGGATTTGAAATTTTTTCTGGAAACTTGGTTTACTGAAGCAGCAGAGGATCACTGTGCATTCTTCACATGATGGATACTTCAGTGACTCAGCTGTATCCAAGCTCACTGGCAATTGAAAGGCTGGTGACAAATGCCACCCTGCTGCTGCAACATGTTCAGTGCCACACTGTCACATCCAAATAATGTACTTTTTTCTGACATTCTATTGGCCTGTATATATATGTTCTGTATGGTTTGTTTTACATTCAGTCTTTTATTCCTGTGCCAGGCAGTTTCAGGGTTTTCAACCTTTGGGTGCTAATATTTTAAGAAGGGGGCCTGTGGCTGTTTTGCAGCCTCTCTGCATTGCACACTACCCTCTACGATCATTAAATGATGGATCTTAGCTGTGGATGTTTCTAATTAATAATTCAAACTAATTTCCCTGGATCTGAATTATGAATAAATTAATTATGAATGGATATGTACAATGATTTTTAAAAAGGACTTTTAATTTTGCATTTAGCCATTCATTTACCCATCTGCCACCCTGTCACATCCATTTTATTCCTTTCATCTCTTTCTTTATCTTCTGACACTGTGGCGGTAATGAAGAGGGATGATTCATTCCTGGAAACAGCAACAGGTGCACTGTCGTCTCCTCTGTCTGTGGAGAACAGATGGGAGATATTTCTGTACAAATGTCCAACAACTGAAATCTGAAAATTGCAGGCAGAACAAGTGTCAAACAAGGCTCCAGTGCTTTCGTGCTGCAGGATGAGTCTTTGTCTCGACAACACTGTCAGAATCACCTCACAACCGACAGCAGTTTTCTGCTTATTTGTTGTGAGACAAACAATAAACCCTGTGGGCTTTATTCCAATAACTGACTGAGGATGGTTTGGTTTGATTGCTGATGTCAATAACTGGACTTGAAATAAACTAGAGATTTTGGGTGCAAATATGCTGGAGGTAAAAGCTATGGTAAACCCCTTTGATCAAAGACAATTCAGTTTGTTGCTTATGCGGCAGCAGCTGTGAGGCGACACGATTTAAGACCTTGTGTGATGTTTGAATGGACTTAACCTTGTTTTCAGTTTTTGCAAAACGAACAATGGCTCTGTAATGTAGAACTAAAAATATTCATAATGTAATTTGCAAAGTTAGTTCTACCCATCCAATAATAATCACTTAGCTCATCTGGTCTTTGCACGGGCTTTTTGCTCTCAATTTTATTCCTGTTTTACACTCTATCAGGTGTTCATCCAGTGAATACTCGTTTAATATCAGGATAAAACTGATGAAAAACTGTAATCACAGTTAATATTCTCTTGGTTTCAGAGTTAAATTTGTTTGAAACCAATGAATCAGGTGGAGACCTTTGACTTATTAGTGTCTTTTACAAATGGGGTTGTAGCCTGGGCGGAAAATCTCTTTAAATGCAACGTTTCACTTGGTCTGAGTCCACCCCCGTGTCATTTGTATAAAGGGGTGGTTATCATTACAATGACTGGCGGAGGAAAAAGTAGTTCGATCAAACCGTGAGGAAAACTTTCTTATATTGTCGTGATCATAATTGTTCGATAAATAAACCAGAATTAACACGTAAACTAAAATCATCCATGATGTTTTCAAAGTCATTATTCATCAATCGGAAACATTTCATACCGGAAGAATTAATATTTTGGGATTAATCCGCTGAGATTATGCGTCATCACGTTGTTGCGTTTTCAGCACCTGGGCTGCAAATTTACCATCAAATGTTAACGGAATCAAATATAAAAACACTTGTGAACGAAGTTCATATTCTGGTAAGAAATGTCACTCTTATTTACTTGTGTTGTATAGTTTCAGTTGTCAGCCTCGTTGTTTTCAGGAACTGAGCTAAAACTAAAAATTATTGTTTTTTTTGCGAAGCGGTAATTCAGCATGCAAAATTTAAAGGGGGGTAACGGTTACAGGCCCAGAAGAGCAGGTAAATCAAAGGCCGCAGCAGGCTCACCTTGATGGGTCGGTGCTTGTGTATTCGAACAATTTTGTCTCTATATTATGATAAACACGACTCATGAGCAGCCCGTTATGAAGAGTGTTGTGACCACTTCTGTTATTTTAACCTTGCAAATTCAAACCAGTACACTTGAAGAGACAGAAAAACAAACATATGTTTGCCAACTAAATCTTTTGGCATGAATTTGAGTAAAAAGATACCTTAGCATAGAAATATGAATGACTTCAATCATCATGTCCCCTCCGTAGATCATAGCTACAGTTGGTTTTGTTGTGTGTCATATTGTCACTGTCTGCTCAGATCTCAGGTCAGTCAGCACCTGCAGTTTGTTGGATCTTTTTTTTCCCCAAGCCCATGCAACACTTTAAATTTCTACAGAGCACAAACATTACCCATGATTGTTTCCGTTTGGCATGTATTTGTTGTGTTGAAAACCTCTCAGTTTGTTGAATGAAGTGTTCAGAAAGTCCGGCAGTAACATAATTGCCTGAGGAGCACAACCAGTATTGTCAGCAATTGTGAGCACGCTGATGCATCTCAGAATGAAGGATTTTATTGATCGTGCTTCCACATCTTACATTTCTCTTTCTCTCTCGTCGTCGTGTTTTCTCTCTGAGGCTCTTCCTTCGCCGCTCTCCTGCTGCTTCCCTCTCTGACACTACCCACAACCACCTCCTGTCTCTGTCTCCTTCAATTTCATTCTCTCTGGTTGCCCGTCTCACATGTAGTTCTGTAATGGGAGTGGGGAGGGGGGGTCGCGGTCTAGCTGTAGCTGGCAAGAGTGTCCTCGATCCAGGTAATCAGAGAACAAACTTTGGTGTAAACTCCGGGGTAGTCGGGCAAAGCACAGCCTTGGCCCCACGAGACGATACCCTGCAGCTCCCCATTACACTCCATGGGGCCACCAGAGTCGCCCTGCAGGGGACAGGAAGGGGGGGGGGTGTTAAAGAGGGAAGTGTTCATTCAATAATGGTGCAGAGAAATTAATTGATTTATCTGTATTTTTTTTTCAGTTGCCGTTATTAAATTCTGGTGCTTTGTAGTTGTCTGAGATTACCTGACAAGCGTCCTTGCCTCCCTCCAGGTATCCTGCACACACCATGCGGTCAGTGATCAGGCCAGGATACGAGTCCTCACACTCCTTGTCGGACAGAATTGGGACTGTCACACACTGAAGCAAAAATGGGTTGAACACTGCAGATAAGAACATGGAAGAAGCATGAAGGTCAAACAGGTCATTATTATGTTTTACCATTTCAGCTCAAATGAACGTTTTTTGGGGGCATTTTTCCTCTAATTAAGTTGAAAAAATTCCCAAGACACTCTCCATCCATCACATGAACATGTTACATTTTTAATTGTGTGGAAAAACACTCTCCTAACATGTCCACGTGGGAGGGAGAGAGATTATTTACCGACCAAGATCCTGAAACATCCCTTATTTATTCCTTTCTCAGCGAGCACAGTGGCTGAAGAGCGGCTTCAGCGATGCTGTTATTTGCTGAGTGGACTCTTGTGGCTGCACTGGTGTTTTCTTTTTTCCACTCTTGGCTGTTTGATGTCTGCTTTGCTTTTGACAGTTCTGAGTCTATATAGGTGCATTGGATAGTCCTAAAATGATAATGAATAACAGCCGCCCTGCAAATGCTTGCTGTGAGATGTTCTTCATGAAACTGAATCATGCGTCTTAGAGGAATTTGTTTTGCTGAGCGAGAGTTTTGCACAATGTTTTTTTAGTCTGCAACCTTCTCTCTAGAAAAATATGCGGGTGCAAAGAGAAATGAATCGTATCTCACTTGGTCCATGATTTTGTGCTTTCAGAGGAAAATTAAATTATGAACTTTATCAGTTCAAACAACTTCAGAACTGAGGAACATCTGCTTGTTATACAACTGGTGTGAATTCAACAAAGTGGTTTGCTGAGAGAATCACTGCTCTGTAAAAACAAATTTTTCTGATGGTTTTTGTTGTGCATTATGTTTTCACTTGTTTTTACAAGCAATAACTGTGATGGGCTTCAGTCAGGTGCAGCTCACCTTGGTCTGAGTAGATATTTCCCCATCCAGACACTCTGCACACGGTCCCAGGCGTGGGACAGGCCGTGGGCAGGGCAATAGGCCTGACGAAATCGTTCAGAGTGGCCTTGTGGGACAGTTTCATCAGCATGATGTCATAGTCGAGGGTCTTGTAATCATAAAGCTCGTGCCAGTAGATGGCGTCCACTGTCACGTACTGCTCGGTGCCCTCGTTCATCCAAATGTGGTGGTCACCCAAGACGGCAATCAGAGAGTAAGGGCTGCATACGAGACAAAGAACAAAATAATGCAATGACAATTTTAACGACAGTGTGATCAGATGTCGATATTTTACCATGTAGTACAAACTTTTGCCAGCAGTGGGCAGCAGAGACGATCCATTGGTCGTTGATGAGGGAGCCGCCACAGAAATGGTAGCCGATGTTAATCGACACCATCCAGGGTTGAGCGTGACGTGCACACTCCCAGCCGCCCACAATCTTGTCATCCACAGGAACTGCAGCTGTGGTGCAAAGGAAAAAGAAACAGCGTCAGCTTGTGATGACTAAAAGTCCTTCTTTCCAGGAAACCTCGGTAAATACTGCAAATGTTCTTTACCTGCAGCTCCCAGGAGCACAAAAACAATCAGGCCAATCATCGTGTGGCTGACTCGAGCCTTCTTACGACCAGACTGGACGTGAATGACCCGCAACAAATTGCATTTATACCTCGACTTCTCGGTGACCTGCCATGCACTCCTCCTTCCTCCACACCCTCACACCTCCACCGACCCACCCACCTCCCAACTTAAGCACACTCCTCCCCCCTCCTGTCTCTGCCAGGAAAATTATCTTTGGACCTTTTTTCCCCTTTGTATTTTCATATGTTGCACCTGCTGACAGCTGTGGAAATACACATGTAATCAAAGAAAATGTCATTTTTTTCCCACTGGAATTGACCATTGATGGGATATTGAGGCAAACAAAAGTAACTTAACCAGCTGTTCTGTTATTCTGTGCAGGTGTAATTCAGTAGAATGGAGGACTTTAATATCATTTATTGGAACTCAGAGACTGCTGACTGCAGTGTGACACAAAAACAGAAAACAGACATACCGTATTTTTTCTTTTTCTGCCTCTGTGAGCACAGATGGTTTCTTTCCCACCAGTTCTGGCCTTTATTCAAGGATAGCCAAAAGCAGAGCTGAACAACAACACATTCATCTTTTTTTGAGTCCTCTTCCAAAATTCTTTGTCATGAAATGTTTTAACATTTCTTTTAGTTTTACTCCCCCCCCCCCCCCCTTTCTATTCTTGTTAGCCCAATCGGGCAAAAAAGGAAGATATTTTTTGTTGTTTTTGTTGTGGTGCTTGCCAACAATGAGTGATCCATGCAAGAACCGTACACAGGTGTTAAATGTGTGGAGACCTTGACGATATGCACAGGTGATGTAACCGCAGGGGTTGTGCTGTGATGGAGCACAAGTGGGCAAATAAGAAAATTGGGGCGCGATAAGGAAATATTTTTGGCTCCGAACTGGATGCCAAGGGAGAGAGCAGAGCCTGAAGACACATGTGGGGTCAGTAAAGAGCGGAGAGAGTGGAGGGTGGGAATAGGCTGAGCACAGCGAGCGAGTGGGATATAAATATGAACCGGGGTGTGTCCAGATGTCTTCTGATCACTCACCAGACACCACCATGAGACTGCTGGCTGTGCTGCTGATGGTTGGAGCTGCTGGTAAAGAAACATGCAGAGTCATGCTGCACACACAGCCTCCTATTTGTACTCGAATATCACAGAAATGCAAAAGAACTTGGTGGGAATTAGTGATTTTTTTTGTCAGACGTTTGAAGCAAAGACTTGCTCTCTGTGAACAACAGCGGCAGTTCCCCGTGAAGATGGAAGGATCATTGGTGGGACGGAGTGTGAGCCTCACTCCCGTCCGTACATGGCCTCCCTCAACTACGGCTACCATTTCTGCGGCGGTACGCTCATCAACAAGCAGTGGGTGCTCTCTGTTGCCCACTGTTGGTACAAGTAAGTATGCATCAACAGAGTGAGAATTGCTTCAAACTGCTCATGTCCTTGCCTTGAATGACACCTTTTAAACTCTATTATTATTGCTCTTAAGTGAAGACAAAGTTTTGATTAGTGGTGAGTGAGGCAAAGCTTTATTTTCAGTTACTTTGGTTCAATCTAGTTGAGCAGTAAAAGAGTGATGAGTTGAGGTGTTGTATGATGCGATAGTCTGGGATGTTTCTTTTATCTCTCACTTGCTCCACCTCGTCTCAGTCCCTACGCCATGCAGGTCATTCTGGGAGATCATGATTTGCGTGTTTCTGAGGGTACTGAGCAGCTCATGAAGACCGACACCATCATCTGGCACCCTGAGTGAGTGGAAAAGCAAGTTTCCTCTGCGTGAATTTGATGAAAACCGAGTGGAGAAACATTTAAAGCCAACGTTCGACCCCTCTGTGCGCAGTTATGATTACCAGACTCTGGATTTTGACATTATGCTGATCAAGCTCTTCCACCCCGTGGAAGTGACTGAGGCAGTTGCACCCATCCCGTTGCCCACAGGGTGCCCATTTGCTGGGCTTTCTTGTTCTGTGTCTGGATGGGGAAACACTGTTTCGGAGGGCGACGGTAGGCCAACCACAGTGCTTTGAATCATGCACCTGAAGTGTTCAAACGACAGCATGTAAAATACCTCAGTCTGTATGCTTTGGCTGATCACAAGTGTGTTTGTGTTTTGCCTGTCACAGCGGTGATGCCCACCCGCTTGCAGTGTTTGGATCTGCCCGTTATTGATGATGAGGAGTGTGAGAAGGCCTATCCGGGCATGATCACACGCAGGATGTTGTGTGCTGGATTCATGGAGGGAGGCAAAGACGCGTGCAATGTGAGTCTCGCTGTTCGGCCCTGCGTGTGTTGGAAGGTTCAGTCTCTGAGAATCCGGCTCACCGTCCGGCTCTCCCTGTGATTGCCAGGGGGACTCTGGCAGCCCCATGGAGTGCTACGGAGAAGTCCACGGCCTCGTCTCGTGGGGTCAGGGATGCGCTCAGGCCAACTACCCCGGCGTCTACGTCAAAGTGTGCGAGTTCCTGCCCTGGATTGAGGACACTCTTGCTGCCAACCCATAAAGAAGTGATTGATCTTTGCTCTTCCTGTCTCCCCGTTTTATTGCTTTCTTTTTGCTGCTTCCCATCGATACTCATTCCCATTATCTCCTAATCTTGAACACCTTCTTCCTTCACAGATCTTTTTTGGCACTTGCACCACCACACATTTTCCCTCACATGTTCAGAGTCGGCACACTTGACTCTCAAAGAAAATAAACGAATAAAACACTCTGATATACATTACGTTTTCTGCGTCGGCTAAGTTGAAAAACACCGCATGAGTCATAGAACTTTATCTCTTGCATGTTTATTGTCTTGATAAATAAGAAGTTGCTTGTTTGAGTTATCCCAAACCTTTTATTGAATTACATTTCATTCATAGGAAAATCCTCCTGCAATTTTTATATTAAAGATCTTTAATCTTTAATTTTGTTCACAAGTTACCTCTTTTGTTTTAAATTAATATTTAATTACATTTTTTTAGATATCAAGTGTAAGTTTTATATTTTTGATTAGAGCTCAGCAAAAGTTTTAATTACAAAGTGGACAGTGTGAAACTTAACTGCTGATGAGAGCTGTGACATGACTGACCAGTAGGTGGCCACGGTGAGCAGATTTCCTGTCAGTCACGCCCACTCCTCAGGCTGAACAGTGCAGCCAACATGTGGTTACATAGGATTACACTTGAGATGTTAAAATCGCCTTAAACATTCACTGAGGTCGTTATTTCTTAAAGAAGCGTGTAGATTCCAGCTGATGCTTTGCCTCTCAGGATGACATCGTTCTCATCACCTCCCCGGCGGCATGTTTGTCGTTTCTCAGTCCCTCTTGCTTTCCTCCTTTCTGCTTCAGTCGTCTTCTCTCTTTGCCAGGACTGGAGGGTCCGAACCATGCTTCTCCTGTACACAGTCGCGAAAAAGCTTGTTCGCTTCACATCAGCAGCCTGAAAGTGTGAAAAAAAACCCTGCACGCTACAGATGTCTATTCTTTACTCTGTCAACCCTCTGGTTCTGCTGTGAAAATACAACTTTTGAGAAATGATAATGCAACTGTGATGAAAGAATTCAAACTTTGGTTACCAGAGGTTAGAGGAGAAGGGAACATGAAAAAGTCAAAGAAGACTTTTGAGTTAAAGTGATTTAACAAGAAAAAGAGACACTGTTTCTATTGATTGTGTGTACTGTCCTACAATAGTTGTTTGAACCATACTTGTCTTTATGAGTGCAAAACTTATATATTCAATACTTAACATTTTTTTGAGAATTAATGAAGAAATAAGACAACTGCAATGCTGTTAATGCTTGAGTCAAATGCAACACTTTTAACATCCTTCAGTCGTTCACCGTCTTAAAAGAATTTTGCATAACAAAGATAACAAACGCATCGATGAACGCCTAAAAACAGGAACATTCTATTCATGTCGGTATTTGTTTAACAACGATCTAACCTCTCAATACAATTAATTTGTCTCATTTGTTAACAAGGGAAGCACTCAATTTGTGCACGTGCACTTTCATATTTCATCTCTGAAGGAGCCTCTGAAATGTGCTGTCAGTTTATTTCAACACTGCTCAAGCAGAATTTACGACGCAATAAATAACCTGCCGTGACTTACTGTTGACATTCTCCTGAAAAGAGGAAGGACACTCTGCTCCTCGGATGTGCTCAGCACTGTGTGGTACAGAGATGAGAGAATAAAGATCAAGTGGCTGCTGCAGATACGGCTGTATCCACATCCACATTTAGCAACTGAGCCACATGCATAACTACATATGTAGAGAGACCAAGATGGAAAATCTTTATATAAACTCGTAAGGCTTTGAGGAAATACTGTAATTGTCAGTCACCTGTGAGAGAGAGGATGTGGTCTCATACCACTAAAACTCTTCTCGTCACTGCTGTTTGTAGCGTCCCACTGGCACCTTGGTGGAGAGCAAAAGGCACAATCTATCAGTGACGCGAAGATTTCCCCAAGTCAAACGACTGATTGACACCTGAATAATAGCCACAATCATCTGACCACCATGCCTCGTTCTACATGTGTTTTGAAAGAATCAACACATTTCTAGTGGCCCATTAGCTTTTTTATGGTAAATAAGAATTTTTCAGTCAATACTTTGACATAAGTCATCATTTGAATTAAATTTTGGAATTGTTCTTTTTTCTCCAAAACACAGTGGATGGAGTCATAAAACAAAAAATGGATGTGAAATACAAGACTTGCAAACAGATGCCATCCCCAAACCCCAGTCAGAGCAGTTGATAAACTTGACTTACCGACACATCCAATTTTGACTTCTCAAAAGTTTCAGAAACTGGTACTTAGTTCCTTTTGATGAAAGGGGAACTGATTTGATTGAAGTTGTTATAAATAAACCTGAGATGTCATGATGGACTTTGCATTTGACAAGAAATGGCCCTGTTGAGCTTCATCAGTGACCAGCAATTACAAGCCTGTTTTGTTAGACTCAGAAAACAGGAAATGTTCCCTATAACTCATTGCAGCGTCTCACCAAATTGTGTCCTGTCTGTGTGTTCCAGGGCCACCGTGAGCCTGCAGAGAAGAGGAAATGGGTCACAGTCAGTTGTGCAGGCATCAACTCCTCCTCACATTCACGCAATACTCGGTGAGTGTCTGCAGTGCTGCACATGCGTTTCACTGCTTAGAGTTTTTGGAGTTTGTGAGGAGTGTTTAAAATCAACACAATAGCGTCGCAACACGTAAATTACTTACGGATTGAGAGTCAGCATGTTTGGGCGGAGTCTTGGGTCTCGATTTGTGAGGGTGGGGGGATGGCGATGGACAGCGTGCGGAGGGGATGTTTTTGGGGGGCAGAGGTGGAGCCTTGATGGGAAGAGAGCTGGGAAGCTGGTAATCCAGACTTGAGAACTGTTCAAGTGAAAATACGGTCAGTCACTGTTCGTTGTTCAAGGAGGATTTGACTATAAACAAGGCCTCATTGAAATGAGCTGCAAATAAAGGCATACACAAAAGAACAAATTCTATTGGGATATTAAACAAGTTGTGTAAATTCTACACGAGACTGATGACTTCCTTTTGTTGCCAAATAAAAAAGTGACAAGCCAGGTTTTTAATCAAATGGTCAAGTTAAAAGATCCAAATACTACTATAAATTTGGACCACTGAAACACCCTAAAGTCAGAGAAAACCATAAAGAAACACTACAGATGGAATTAAGTTCACACACCTTTTTGAGTGCCGCCATTTCCTTGACAATCAGCTCAATGTCCTCGTGGTCGTCCTCGTGGTCGTCCTCGTGGTCGTCCTCGTGGTCGTCCTCGCCATCATCCCCACCGGCCTCTTCACTCACACAGCTGTCCGGCAGGTACGGCTCAACAAGGATGGACTCTGTTCCTCTGATGTCGCAGCGACAGTACGGGCACGTGTGGCCTGCTGACTTCTGCTAGATGATCACGGAAAGCGCGTTAAAGCCAGAGCAACGGAAAGCCCACGTGGAAGTGCAGACAGACTGTCTATATAGCAGCTTTGAACCTGGTCTCGCGGAACATTTCAACCTTGTATTCAGAGAAAACAACCACCGGTCTTCAGAAGATAAAGAGGATGGAAAATACCATGCTCAGCAGACACTTTATATTGTGGTTTTTACATGTAAGAGGAGAGAAGGTGAGTTGTTGCAACATTTTACTAGTGGCTCATTCAGCTCCAGCCTTTTTGTGAATGTGAACCCTTTTCACCTCTGAAGATCCTGTCCAGTGTAGATTGCTACAGAGATTTAACCCTCAATCCGACACGACTGTTAAATTGTAGCCTGAAATTTATAAATCTTATTCATTTTATGCCTCAAGTTTGTCTCTTTACTTGCGGCACGCCAAACACGGTCACCTTTTTCTGAAAGGGACTGTAGCCAGTGGAGACTGAGAAGGATTCGAGTTCGTGTTCATAGGAAAAGTTGGGAGCTAAATGTCAGGACACGCTGCTTTGCACCTTCCCTCCAGCTCAAACACTGTCAGCCGAGATGTGAGGCCACTGACTGGCTGTCAGACTGGAAGAAAAACTCACACAGCATGAAGCTTTAATTTGACAGCGGCGGACATTATTCTGATTGGATGTCTTTCTTGTCAGTCTGTGATTAAAGAGGAAGTAGGATGCTGGGGGAGGCGTCACTGCAGCAACAAACAGAACTTTTGCATTGACTACCAGCCAGTAAAGGTCAGAACTGTGATGTGAACATTTAGCACACTGAGCTGAGGCACACACTTCATGTTTGTGTATGCATGGTGACCCCATTGATAATATTAGGTGCACTGAATGATTCTTTTATAGTGTCATCAGCTTATTGTGCTCATTTTGAACCATAAGTCTGAATATGTTTTATAGCATGAAACCTTTGCACAACTGCAATAACTTTGAAACATTTGCACGGCTTAGCATCTTAAACCACATTCAAATAACCAAGCTGACTGTATTGGGGTTAAAAAAAATAGCCATGACCTACAAAACAAACCAAGGTTATTCAACCCAAACTGTTTCCCTCCAATGAACACAGCTTTGCTTACAGTAACAGCTCCACATGTAGAAATGATCTGAATGTCATTTATGTGCTATAACTGTAAATATAAAGCCATTTTACAAGACACTCATTACAAAAAGGTGGGGAAACTGCTAGACCCATCCAATTGTTTTAGTGCTCTTGAATCTGGATCCTGGATGAACATTTTCTTTAAATTAGATCTGTAAAAATAAATCAAAGCTCATATTTTTTCCAACTTTTTTCAATATTTTTTGTATCAAAGATTCAATTGAAGTGCATTGGCTATTATTAAAGCAATGGGAGAAGCACAGATGTTCCCAAATATGTTCTGTATCTAGATAATAAGGCATGCAGTTAGAGTGTGAGGATGGAGAAGCATACCTGCCAGCCTGTGAGGCAGGGTTGGCACAAGAGATGGCCGCAAGGCTGAATCCGGGTGTCTTTATCCCTCTCAGCACAGATCTTACACAGCTGGAAGGTGCTGCCGATCTCACAGTAGAGCTCATATTGTTCCTGTATGGTGTTGCAGGGCGGTGGTAGTTAGTCAGAGAGAAGAGACAGCGGGGGACATCCTAGAGCATGATCTACTGTATGTTTTGTTGTGGAAGCGCTTCAGATGCTGCCGGCAGTTTGCTGTAAAATTATTAAAGAGGAATATATCGCGCATCCGGTTACTTCTGTAACTTTGACTTTCCCCTTCTGGGCTGGCTCGCACAAGCTTGTCAGGTCGGGGTTTATATCACGGCCATCTGGGTACAGGTAGCTGCAGGCGAAAAAACACAATGCTAAGGAAAAACAAAACTCATAAACAAAGATAAAATATATCAGAAATTTGTGTGTGTTTGTTCTGACCAGCCTTCCTTAAAGCCATGAATGAGTGCCTGGTAGAGCGGCGTGTTCTCGGGGATGGTCTGGACGATGTCCCCCTCGTTGGTCACATGGCCAATCGCCCACTGGCCCATTCGTGTGCAGCTCACACGAAATATATAGCTGTGAGAAACACGGCTGCATGTAAATCCCACTTGCTTCCAACAGAGAGGTTTGAGATCAACAAATCTAAAGACATTGTGAAGTTGATGGATGACTCATTTGGGAGCTGATTTTAAAATTAAGTTTTTCTTTTTTGCCATGTTGTTCGGATTTAGAGTGTTGTGAATTTTTTGTGACTTAGGAGACCAAAGATGTGTATACACTCGCTTGGAGTAATGCTCATTTTCACGAATACAATATGAAGGATGTATTCTTATGGCAAAAAAAAACTCACCTGCCAGGTCTGTGAAGGTAGTGCTCCAGGCGAGCAACAACCTGGTCATAGGTGAGGAAGGCCATGTAGCCAGGATGAGTGACTGCGAGCTGGTTCCAGTTTCTTATGAGTGACCTCCAAGGCTAAAAGAGGAGAGGAGAGTATGAATTCCCCTCACTTAATTGAACGGAGACACCTCACGTTGTCAACAAAGTCATTAAAAGATGGTGCATCTCTGTGGGTTGTGGGCTTGCCTGAAATAGTCGTGTGAAGATGTCGAACTCGAACACAGAGATGTGATCATTACAAGTGAGATCGATGGTTGATTTCAATGCCATCGACTCCATTCCCTCCTCGAAGCCATGCACGGTGCGCAGCTGCTCTTTAAAAGTATTCCACCGCACGATGCACCTGTTAAGACACATTAACACATAATCAGAAACAAAGAGAGGCTAAACCAACAAAACAGGGAACAAAGTGAGTGTTTGTCTTCTTTTAAAAAAAAAAACAACAAAAAACTGTGTCTGACTTGTTTCCAAAGGAGTTCCTCCAGAACTCCTCGGCCTCCGTCTTGGTCACTCTGTAGACGTCCCCCTGAAAACATCCTTCAGGAAACACGGCCTTCAGCTCCCACAGCATGTGGCTGAACAGCAAGGAGAGTTTGGTCAAGTTCCTCCTGTGAAGGGGAGACACACACTGACTCTCAGGCAGGAAGAGAACCAGGAAGGCTGCACTGTGAAACGTCAGTGTAATTGTGTCTTCATTCTTAAAAATTACAAGCCCTCTGACCCTTTTCTTACGAAAGAAAACAGCATTTTATTCATTTCCTTGCGCACTCCTTTCTTCTTTTTCTGCGATTCATGCTTGAAATCAGGTGTCGTTGAGAGCTCAACACCTTGCGCTTCGTTTCTGCTAAACCAGGCATAACTTCGGCACCGCTGTGACTTTCCATCAATACACACTTGCACATAAGAGCGCAGAAGGTCGTCCACCGTACAAACAGGATGCTATCTGCTGCATGCTGTGAATACCACAAAATGTTCCAAGAGGCCACTCTGTCACTTCAGGCCAGTTTCATTTGTCCTCAGGCAGCTCTTTGATGGTCTTTTTCATGAATAGTGTGCCTATATTTAGTTTGACATGGTTCTCAACTAAGCATATTTAAGTAGATGGAGAAGTTTGTTCTGATTTCCCGGGGTCAAAATGCATGTAGGTTTTTATTCACACACAAAATTTATTCAAATGAATCTCATTTATTATAAGCCAAAGATTCTTTTTAGAATCAATCTCACAAGGACGTGAAGTAAAATGACACTGAGTAAGAATCCATCACTGACGTGTCAAATTATAAATAAGGAATACTTGTGAATCTGAATTTTGAACATAATTTTTTCCTCGAACACATCATGAAATCAACAACATCTGGACTCTACGGCCATGCAAGTTTTTATTAACCTTTCATGTGAGGAACCAATACCTTCAATTTTTGGATAACACCTGAAGATTCAAATGACATAGCACGAAATACAATACATGTTTGAACAAAGAATGTCTTCAATATGCATCTGATTTGAACGGAATTGAATTTATGACTGAATTAGATTTTTCTCTTCTATGTCCAACATTAAACAAGTACATCACAAATGTGATTGTGATTGTCATTGAAGTCTGTTAGATTTAGCAACATGTTTGTGTGCAACATGCGAGACAGTTTGGAAGCAACTTCGAAAAGCTTCTTCAGGTCTATGCAGGCGCCCAAGGTTCAATAAAAATACGTCGGACAGTGTGGAAGATCATCATTAACATTTCGCCCCCCAAAATATGATCAAAAGTGGGAGGAAATGTGTCAGCACTGTCTCTCAGTCTGGCTGATGCTGTAAACTAAGACTAAAGGGCCAACTGTGCTGACCCAATTGTTTGTGGCCAAAATAGTTTGTTGTTCACCATCGTGAGAAATCGACCTAACTGAGCACGTGTTTCTTACACAGAGCTAGAGAAGTCTGAACATACAGTGTGAAGACTCCATTTGAGAAGAGGATATTATTAAACTCCTGAACAATTTTTTTTTGTCCATGCAGCAAGTTGAGTTCCAGAAATACGATATTTCAGGAAATAATTACGTTGGAAGACTTTGGCTTTGCTCCATATGTTCTGCATGCCAACATTATTGACCAATCGGATACAGGGAGCCGCCCCCTCCTTCCCTTGAGCACC
Organism: Malacoctenus gilli; assembly: GCA_032164315.1. Classification (NCBI taxonomy): domain Eukaryota; kingdom Metazoa; phylum Chordata; class Actinopteri; order Blenniiformes; family Labrisomidae; genus Malacoctenus; species Malacoctenus gilli. The sequence goes on from JASSRZ010000007.1 coordinate 6,085,589, forward strand.
CCCGAATGCTCAGTCTTTGTGGATTAAAACAGACACAAACATCCAATGAGAGATTTAAACAAGCGTTGTGATTCCAGAAAGGATAAAGACAAGTGAGAAAAGTCTGGCCAAAGTCAGGCATCAGCCTTGTGGCTCAAAGAAACACAGCGCAGCTGATCCGTTACTAGGGATTACAAATTGAAAGAAAAGATTTTACCAGCAAATACCTCAACGTTCATCACAAGTCTTATCGTGATAGAGTTGTGGGGCAAAATTGTTGCACGTTGCATGGTCTCACAGTTTGCAAACACTGACTAATGGAAACCAGGAAGCCTCAAAAAGAGCTGCAGCTCTGGAAATGCTTTGAACCCTGTCAGATAACCATCAAAATTAGGCCCTCGTCAACATCGCTTGAACCTCTACGCTGGCAGTTTTTCCTGTTTTTAACAAACCAACTTTGTGAACACAGTGCACTTGGGTAACACCACTAAGATGCACCATCTGAAAGATAATGAGTGTACCTGTCAATGATTGTAATCTCTCAACTTATTTGAGCGAGCTTGGTCATTTAATAGATGTACTTGACATAACATTTAATGATTAAGACTATGTAGTTCGATGACATTTGTCATGCAAATTTTCACCCTGATGGTCTACTTTCATCTGTGGCGTCTCATTGACATGTCACAGATAATCACCTTCCAGCCACCTCTTGGGCGACTGGCTAAATTTCAGTTCTGTTTTTAGCTTTGCATGACAGCGTGGCCAAAATTTCACTTACTGAAAGAAACCCATTGTTCTGACAGGAAGTGTTTTTTGGAAATAGACTCATAATTTGCTTACTCGGCCTGACTCTGGGATATAATGAGCTCTGATACGTGACACCAAAACAACGTGAGATTGCAAAAGCACAAAGGAGGATATCTGCAGACTTTGCCCTGACATTTAAGCCACAATATTCGCAACACTAAGTGAATTTGCCACTTGGCTGCCCATGCGGTCCATCCTCTGTTTGGTTAGGCCATCTGTTGTGCCTGCAGAATATTCTTGGAGATGACGTAATGAATTTTTGAATATGTCTTGTCTGATTAACCAATATAGAAGTTTTCTGATAAGCACTGGTGTCTGTTAAAAGAAAAGAGCTTTAAGGTTGAGTTTGCGAGGAGGAAGCTGCAGGTTAGAGCTGTTGATCATAGCAGGGGAAAGCTCAGCACTCAAGTTACAGCTGGGTTTCTTACAGGCAGTATGTGTTGAAAACAGGTTTTTTCCCTTTCATTTTCCATTGGATTGCATTGATGTCTCTATTGTCCATTAGATAAATGAGTAAAACTGAAGATCCTCAAGACTTTTTGCTTCATTCCTTCAGTCAAAACGAAAAAAAGACCACTAAAAGGGCTTTAACCCTACGCAAGCTGGGGGTAGTTGTGATCTACTTAGAATTACATACATGTTATTGTTTTTGTTCTTTTTAATAGCATCCGTCCAGAATGAAACGTACTTTTTATCGTTAAACCCCTCCTGATTTGTTGTCAGGTTGAGTTTTTTTGTGTGGTTCTGAGGCTTTAGCTTGCCAGTTTTATTTAGTTGCTACGTGAACCATTTTGTAATGTAAACTTTGAAATATACTCAATTAACAGAGATTAATATGGTGTTATTAACAAAAAAGTAAGATTTTTCTGATGATAAATTTATATAAAGGAGGGTATATTCTGATTACCAGTCTTTTTCAATCAGACACAGTATTTTCTAGAAAATTAATACTTTTACAATTGAGAAAAAAAATTGAGGTGGACTACGTGACAATTAAAAAAAATCAGTTAGATAACATTGTTGCAAGATGAGTTATTTCATTTTGTTTAGTATACTGTGTTCGGACAGTTTGATTCATTTAACAGAGACAGGTGACCCGTTCATGATTAAGTAGAAAAATAGAGCAACTGATGAACAGACCCACTTCCAGTGAATGCTTCCCAAAAGTTGTTTGGTCATTTTCTCCTCCACACAAACAGGTGAGCATTAAAAAAAGCGGTGCTAACCCCCCCACCCAAAAAAACCAAACTTCTACACTCCACAGAAATAATCGGCGAAATATGTCTGTCTAAGCTGATCCGCTTCTCACCCAAACAGCTCCCATTCAAAAGCTGTTGTTGCTGTTTCTGCTTTCCACATATTAGCATCACAAAGGTGCAGGTTTGGCCCTTTTTCCACCTCCGTCATTAGTATTCCCTACAGCTTCATGGGAATGTGGTCCGAAGTCCATATAACAAAAGTCACTCTTTTTCCGCTGTTCCAAAATATCCACAGCAAAAAACTCACAGAAAATTTTTAATTATACACCACGGAGTCTATTTTAGCCTGCAATAATTGTAATTATAATGGAATACATTTGTATCCATGTATTAAAGATAAGATGACAGGAAAGCTTCAGTCTCCGGATAATAGAGGGGAGGGGGGTGGGTTGACCATGTGCGGCCTCCCTCTGACCTCACAGTCCGCTTAATGAAAAGTTGGTTTGCAAAAAAACAAACTTTTTAGAGAAAAATATATCATGTTGCTGGTTTTGGAGCTCAATCCATTTGAGACGGAAAGAAAATACCCGTAAAATAAGCCTACTCATAATTAGTTTATCCACTTTATTGCATTATCTTCCAACGAGCTCCCGGTATCTGGACACCGATATTTTGTTTCCTGCGCTTGAGAGTCGACAGACATTTGGCACATTGAATCATTCTGAGTTCAATTCGATTTGTCGTCTGCATAAAAATGATAAATAATCTCTCGAGAAGCCTCCACCCATGAGTCACCAGGTGTCATTGAAACAAGACATTTTTCTGAATAAAGGTGGTTTGGTTGACGACAATTCCGACAATTTTACCATTGCTTTCGGAGCTGCTATTCTAATGGTCTGGCAGTGGATTGATATGGATTCAAACCCTCGAAATATTGGCTAATCTTGAGAAAAAGACACTGCAGTGTTTTGTGTGAGTGTGAAATTCGAATATTTGAAAATATTATGATTTGTTTTTACTCCAATCATGAATTGGAATGGGTTTCTTTTACCTTTTGCCTAAACTCAGTTGGCACATACTCCAGTCTCTGAGTCCTGTCTTGAGTGAAGGTAATTAAAATACAAAGAATTGGAATAAACAAAAAAAACCCTGCTTTTCAGCCTGTCTTCATTCCATGTAATGGTTATTTTTTTAATCATAGAGTAAACTGTCAAATAAAGACTTAAACAGGTTAAAAAATACAGTATAGTTTTGTCCGTATTCATGTTTTCGTCTCGTCAATTGTCTTAATTCAGAGGTTGGTAGTTCCAAACAGGTTAGAAGATAAAGGTGTTTTCTTTATTATATCTTTTACAAGAAAAAAACAAACTCTTTCTGTATTTATGATTTATCTAAATTGAGAATTTATAAATAAATATTTGATTCATTAGATATATTCGAAAGATAAATAATTGCTGCAGAGCTAAACCGCCACTCGAACTCGAGCTCGCTGTTTGCGGACGCTAAACGGCACCCTGAAGCCGTCTTACCTGTTGGTGGACGTCTCCTCAAATATTTTGTCTCGTCCTTCTTTGAACAGCAGCACCGCCCTGTCCGTCTTATCCAGCAGGTTTCTGACATGCACCCTCAGGTACTTGGCCTCATCCCCACGCGGCACCTGGCCTCCCGCCGCTTTGGCGCTCTGGTAGGGCTCCCAAACCTGGGCCAGCAGTCTCGTGGTCTCAATCACCAGATCGGGCAGGTATGGAGGGCTGTTCCTCAAGCCGAGGCGAGGGTTCATGCACAGTTCGTGGAGCTTTTCGAGTCTTTTGAGTGTCTTTTCCACCAGCCGCAAGTCTACGCCGGTTGGGGGCTTGGAGCTGAATTTGGGGCCCGTGGAGATCCCCAAACTGGCTGCTGCAGTCGCCATAGTTTCCCTGTTGTGTGTGTTCAAGAGTCAAGCAAAACTACCTTCAGTGTAAGTCTATTAATGAATGAGGGGATCTCGGTGAAATAATAAGTACAGTCCAGCCCAATCAGGAGGTGTGGTAGCTGAGTGTTCACATGAGTATGAATATTCATAAGCAGAAATTAGGAGCAGATATCTTCGACAGTGTTTGACTGTTCTCAGTGACATCTGTTCTTGAGGTGGTTTTGTTAGTCCTCAGCCTGATCAGGTGAAAGCACATTTTCCCTGGTTAAACAGCACTGCATGTTGCTCCATGGGAAATTGATTTGGCAGCGTAACAGAAAAGATTGACGTGCATTCGAAGTTGCATCTTTAAAGAATAACTGTTTCCGTTTGGACTCTCATTCTGTTAGTTCTACAGAAAGATATAGAAAAACAAGGATTGTCACACGCAGTCTACATTCAGAGAGCAGAACAAAACAGCACTGAAAGTGAAGGAAAAGATATCAGATTTTCAGAGTTACTTTAAAACAATTCCGACTTTAACGTCCACCTCCTTACACATCAGTTCTTTTGTCACCCTTTCTACCGTAGTCAGTATTTTTTCTCTGCTTACCGACATCTATGCGAACATCTCAGCAGCACAACAGTCCTACATTATCGGGGTCAACGGAGCTGATACACCTGCTTTCAGGACAGCAGAAGCATGCTCTCTGTCGTGGCCCGAAACACCGCTGCTTCTTCTTTGTCTTTTTGATGTCTTCTCTCTCTCTCTCTCTCTCTCTCTCTCTCTCTTTCTCTCTCTCTCTCTCAACCTCTTTCCCCTGCTCTGTTGTTGTAGTTCACCCTCTGATTGGTTTCCTGGTTGCTGCTGCAGCTAGACAAATGTGTTTGTTTCTCCGCTCTGTTGCTCAGGCAGACAAGTAAAGAGAGGGAGTGCAGGCGGTGGGAGGGAGGATCAGAGAGAGAGGTGGGGACGAGCAGTGTACTCAGAATGAAAGAGGAGTGTTCAACCAGCACAACGGTTCGAGAAACAAACAGCTGGCTCACTGGACATGGTGTAAAAAGAAACAGCTAAAATCAATGCTCATGAAAACATTTGGTTCTAAAACAAAAAAAGAAAACATTTTTTAGTGGAAAATGCGGTTCAGTGCAGACCCACATGGTCGATGTCTTTATGACATTGGTCATCTCCTGACTTGTCCTGTAGCACAGCCGTGAGGTGGCAGTTTTTGTTTTGAGTAAAAGACTTTTGATAACCGATGTACAAGTGCTGCCCCCTTCAGGCGATGTTGTAAACATCTAGATCATATCTTAATGCCTCCAAAAGGTTCTATTTATGTGTTCATCCATGAAGATGCTCACAGTTAGAACTTATGTTAACAGCTGTAAATTTAGTTGATTTAGTTTATTTTCTTTTATATGTATATATATGTGAATTACCCTTGAATGTTCTGAGCATCGCCCACAGATTATATTTTAGTTCGTTAAGATGTTAAAGAATTGATGGTATTGTTGGCAACAGAGGTATCAAATTTCAAAGACGAGTTCATTCACACTTTGTACTATCGGATGAACCAAACAGTTCAGTCAAACCTAAAATTCAACTCTAAATTTCCTCTAAGTTTTTGGTGACTTTTGGTGTCACCAAAAACTGAGAGGAACACATCAAAAAGCTCAGTGATTAGATGAAAGTTTGTTAAATTTACTTTAAAGCTGAAGAATGACTCTAATGACACACAAACATTATAGGACAAGCAGTTTGATAGTGGTCGTTCTGACCACTTCACCTCTTTCAGCTTAATTTTCAGGCTAATTTGACATAAAGAAGTCTGTATATACAGTGTGCACATGCTGTAAAGACTTGAAAACACAATCTGTTTCATGAAATTATCATATAAAGGTACATTAAAGGTCCTCCCTGAGCAGGAAACTGTTCAAAAACTTGTCCATTCTAACATGATCCTGATGTAGTTATCTCACAACTTTACTGCACTTCCTATATTTTGAGTATCAAGTTGCACCTTCAATGTCCAAACACAGGGGGGCCTCCTTTCATTGTCTTGTGTCATGACTGTGTTGTGGTTCTTCTTGTTTTGTTTTTTTTTAAAAGTCAGCCTACAAATGTCAAACACCTCTGAGGTGATGTGATGAAACTTGCAAATGAATACAAGCCTCATTGTCGATTGTTTCTGTTATCAAGCTGGAAGCTGCAGAAAGTGCCTGTTCAGGATGAGCCTGATTCCAGCCCGAGAAGTCAGCCTGTGTTTTCTCTACAAACAATGTTGCTTCATGCTCGACGAGACCATAATGGTTGAGTGGCTCAACAGCTGCTGGGCATGTTTGGGCGGCGGGACGGTTTTTTAGGGACTTTAGACTCCGAGCCGAATTTTCTGTTGCCCACTCCACACTTCAGTGGAAAGAGGAAAGTCCCAAATTGGCCCTGGTAATCAGAGTCTGGTTGAGGGTGGAGTCAGATCAGATTAAAATTGAGGGTTCTTTTACATGTTTGAACATTTGCTGGATTATGTGGGGATATTTGAGATTTTTACTGGTGTTTCTAATCAGTGGGCCGCATACAGGTGTGTGACAGTGACATGGAATCAACCCATGTGTTGGGAGGTTCTTATAGTCAGGGAAAGCATTTGTACAGCTGCTTTATTGTCTACATTCCTCCTATAGGTTGCTTCAGATAAGAGCTCATTCTGGATCCTACAGACATTGCCACTGATACCATCACTCAGACGTCCAGTCTATAAAAGCTTAAACCCTGCGCATTTGAAACCTGGGCTTGAGAAAGGCTTCTCTGGGTGGAGTTTGCCTGTTCGTTCTGTGTGTTTGAAGACACTCGGATGTCCGAAATCCCAGCAATCACATTTGAGTTTGGTGTATTTTTACTCCGCATTAGAGATCCCCAAAACTTTTTTTTTTTTTACTGGTTTCACTTTTTCGGGGTCCTTCATCAGTTTGTCAGCAGTGGTGCTTGATACCAACAGGGAGGCAGGAGGGAAGAATACATGTTGTGTTTTAACACAGTATAATAACACATCAGATCACAGCATCCCCCTATAATACTTATAAGCTTCATGTGTTTCTGCATCTTTTTCAGCAGGTGACTGTTTCGGGTTTGTGCTCATAAGTAAAGAAACCCACAAACAGAGTACCAGAATAGTTTACTTTAAAAAAAAGTAGCGCTTTTAACTCTGTACCAATGAAACTTCAAAATTACTGTTGGCATGTTATTGCTTCAGTTAGGAACGAAGATGGGCAGCATGAGTGAACGGTGATTCAATGCTTACTGACACTTCCATTGTAATCCTTGCATTTGAACACAGTAATACCTTTGTGATGCACTGGTGTCACATCCTGCGCGTCGGTTTGCTTTGCTTGGCAGTCAGCACTTCAACGCCGAGTCGTCTTTCCGCCTTCAGGCGTTCAGTTCAAAGTTCTGACTTTGCATGTTGAACAGATGTCAGAAAAGGCGGAAATGCAACAAAAAATTAACTAAGAATTGAACTCGCTGTTTTTCTCTCTCTTTCCCGCTGCCCGCCGTATAATTACGAAGTAGGGCACCACTCTATTGGGCTACTTTGTTTCGGTTTAGGGGAAAGCACCGCCGAGTGTCATCATTACGTTCATTAAAGCAGATGAGCGCCGGCGAGGCTGCACTACCTGCACTTCTCGTCATAGGTGCGCAGGGAAACGCGCACTGGCTATGAAACTACACCAAACTTATCTCGACTCTTGTTTTTTCGTGTACATGTGCAGGAGTCAATGAATTTGAACGCTTGTGTAGGTTTCAGTGACAGAGAAGGAAACGGGGCGACCGTCTGCTCGTTGTCCGTTTGATTTGATGGATCTGGGAATTGCGCACCGGCGTCTTTGGTGAAGTGTCACTCGGCGTGGAGAGGTTGTGTCAACAGCTCACACACACCTGAAGCTCCGTCGGACTTTGAGCGCGTCTCTCTCCCCGGTTGATGCCGATGACCATGAACGGTGACCACCAGTCGGTCGCCACGGCGCCGCTGGATCTGAGCACCACACAGCGAGAGCGTGGGAGCGCCGGCGCCAGGACTCCGGACTGCAGGAGCCACGCCGTGGAGGCTCGCGCGCCGGGCGGCTCGCCGGCGCCCCCGGCGTGTTCTGGGACGGACAGCCAGGAGATCCACAGGAGCTCGCCGGACTGTAAGGCGAGCGGCGCCCGCAAGCGGACTGCAGACAGGTCCTCATCAAAGCTTCCTTTTCGGAAACGACCGATTCCTGTCGAGCTGGGAAGCCAGACGCATTCGCCCCCGCCGCAGAGTGCGGACCCCCAGCCGGTGACGGACAGCGCAGACTTGAGGCTGCGGGGGGGCTCGAGCGCGTGTTTTCAGAGAGACGCGGATGACAGCCGGGTCAGTGCACCAGCAGTGACCTCCGGACGGCTCGAACACGCGAGACCGAGACCAAACGGATTTCCCATTCACGTTTTACAGCCGCTAAGTTACGGTAAGGTTTGAGATCGGACAGGCGGACTGCCGAACACTTTTGAATGAAATGTTATTTGCTTTTGTTCTCTTTTTTTACTCCCTTTTGATGTCAATCACACCAACAGTGCGTGTTTTAAGATATCCTCTTTAGGGCTCTGTGAACAAGTGTTTGATTTCCTGCTCCCATTTCCCCCAGCCAGGTGTGCAATAAAGACAATTGCACAACTGAGGGGTTGAATACCAAACTGCCAGTTTGGAGTTATTTTGATAAACGGCAGCATTGCTCGTCAGTGTTATTCATTAGGGTTGAAAAATGGACTTGAAGATAGTGGAGTCCTGGTTGATGCATCACAGCCTGCTGAGGAAACTGTCCAGTCAGCTGTTCTGCAGTTCCGTCCAGTGGTTTTGTCTCCTGGACTGATCTAGAAGCAGATCACTGGCCTGCACATGCCTCTGAATGATGCGCACTCATATGCAAGAGCAGCACATCTCTTTATTGCAATAAATGATTTATTTTACAATGGAAACTTTTCAATGTAAAACGTTTGATTTATTAACTTTTTGGGATTGTTTGTGCACAGGTCACTACCAGGTGGTCTGCTACCCCCCTCTCCCAGAGCCCAACCACCAACCCGAGAACTTCTATCATCACAGCATCTTTTTGGCAACGCATCAGGATGAAGATGGAGACACGTATGTAAATGTTTTTTAAGGTAGCGAGTTGGTGGTCTGTGAGTTTCACAATGTGGAAGGAGTTCAAAGCGTGACTAACGTAAACTGTTCAGAAAAACTTAACAAAACAGGTGGATTGTTTGCCTGCAGGTGACTAATCCAAATTAAAGATTGGGATTTGACCTCTGTTTTGCCGTGTCTATGGCCCAAAGCATTCTTGGGCAAGAATTTGAAGCACAAATGGTTCCAACTCGTGCACGAGCTTCTTGCATGGCAGCGATTGCTCAACAGTACAAAAAACTGCCATTTATCATTTTCCAAAAATGTATCTAAAGTAATGAATAAATAGTGAATAGATCACAAAATTAAACGTACCACTAAATGATACTTTGATAGAGATGATGAGATTGTTTTTAATTGTTTCACACAAAAGAATATTCTGCTTAATTTTACTTTTGTTCTTGGAGCTTTCGGCTTGAGTGTGAAAACTAATATCTGAAACTGTGATCATGTGGTCATATCAAAAAGAACGTGATACGAGTGATTCACTGGGCTCGACCCAACCAGCGCAAGTCTGAGCCTGCAGCCAAGTGACCTCAAGAACAAAAGTTTTGACATTACACAACCTGGATGTAAAATCAGTGTGGTGTCATCTCACTTTATTTGTTATGGTGTTTATGACTCACCTGCTTTTGCACTTTGAACAGGTACAGTCAGAACCCCCCCCTCATCACCACCATCATCCTCTGCCACTGCAGTTCAACCAAATTCTTTTGCCCTGTTTCACTTCCTATGAGGGAAAATGTTCAATGTGGACCAAAGAAGGTTCAGATTGCCGATCGAGACTTTGATCCAGCACACTAACCCGTAAAATCTAGGTGAAGGCGGCAACACAGAAGTGACTTTACAAATCGGAGCGGGTTGAACAAAGCATACGGGCTTTTGTCTATTCTCAAGGGGTGAAGGGTGGGCGGACTGGGAAGGCGCTGTTGCATTTTCTAAAGGCACATGAATGCAAATATTAAACTTTAACGCATGGTTTCTTTGCTCTGTCTAATGGTTTAACACCCACCCACACACCAACTGAAATGAGAAACTGATGCAGCTCCACGAAGACGCACCAATAAGGAGTCAGGTGATCGAAAAAGAAAAACATGGCTCGTCCAAGAATAAAATGACTCTTTATTATTGCCGTTTCGAACAGTTTCAGCTTCATTTGCATCCACTCAAAACAAACTCCTGATGACCAGCATTCACAGGTCTCGTGACAGGCAGCAGCTGTTATTGCACCATGCTTCCGACATTCATCGCATTGGTGACTTGGCCTTCGTGCTTAGATAAGAACGAAGGGGGAAAAATATCCACACATGCTTTCAAGTACTTGATTTGGCAAAGGCTTGCCTCTGCAGTAGTGTCATTATTATCTTGGTTAGGGTTACCAGCCAAAATGTAACTTAACTTTTTCTGCTGGACTTTGCATATATTTTTATGATATGTTTTCTTTCTGCCTGACTTATTGTAATTAGCTTGTGAATGCCCCCCCCCCCAAAAAAAAACCTTTATCACCTAGATAGAGCATCTTCTTCAAATTAACCAAGTTTTACGTAATGAGAAAATCAGTTATCAGACTGACCCACACTTTGCTCACACCTGAGTTTATGTGTCACATCAATCCTATTAAGATACTGCAATCGTAAAAAGGGTGTAAATAAGTAGTACTTTGATTTGCAATAACTAGCAAAGTAGCTGCACTGCTTTAAAAAAAGAGTTATTTTTCAGTAACTTGCAAGTAAATGATGGGAAGTTATTGTTACAAAGGTGCAGTGTTGTCACCTTTCACCAGTCTAGACGTTTTGACGTTTTGACGTGAGGACCTGGGACCCACTTGTTGTTCTGTGGTCGTTTGAAGGTATGTGTGAATTCTGCAGAAAGCAACTTTCTCAGCCCCCCATCCTTTTTCACACCGTGTATGTGTGTGTGTGTGCGTGTGTGTACGTTTGGTTTGCGTGATGTGAGTGACAGCGAGCGTGCGCCTCCTCTTACGTCAATTGGCGTGTGCATCTTCTGTTCTCAGCGCCTCGGAGCCCCTTAGTGTCGGGAAAACCAGTGAGTGCTGAGTTTTCAAACATGAATGCGGTTTTTCTCAGGTGTCTTTCTCTCTCTCTTTTTTTCTCGGTGTTTTTAAATGAATGGGCTCAAAAAACCCAAACATCCGCTCCTCACTTCCTCATTTACCGCTTTCTTTCTGTCACATTATTCTCTCTCTCTCTCTCTCTCTTACTCTCTCTCTCTCTCTTTCTCTCTCTCTCTCTCTCGTCACCTCGGTTGTGTGTCATCTTATCTGTCGCACACATAATGTGCAGATGTTCTCGATTGCTTGCAGCCTTCTCACACAATGGGCTCCCCTGAACTGACCCACTGCCCCTTGATGGCTATTTACTAGTGCAGATACACCAGCGTGTGTCTTTGAAATGTAATCTGTAGTCAACAGAGTTTACTGGAGTTTTGTGTTGCAGTGCTTGAATAAATAGAAGCTTTATTTCAAAGATATGAGGGAAGAGATTGAAAGTTAAACAACACAAAACATTCAGTCAACAATAAAACAATCCAACTTTCTTTTTTGTAAATGCATAAAAAAACAGAATTCATGACAAAATGTTTTGGTAGATTGAAGGATGAATTTGCTTATTTTGGATGGATTTGTGTTGAGCTTGTTCTTTAGCATTACCTTCAAATATGAATGTAACACAACTATCAACTTTCTATCGTTCTAGGAGTGTTTCGGCTTAAACAGCTTTGGAATTGAAACTCGAGTGAGCAACCTCTACTCAAAACCAGTGAATGGTGTTCACTGCAGTTTTACTGCCGAAGGTGCACATGTTGTTTGTTGAAGCTTGAGTGAGCACCGTTTACTGAAAATCCGGGGTTGAATCGGTAACAAGTGATGTGGATTCACTTCAATAGTCTAGTTCACTGAAGTTCAGTCAAATGAAGGGCACAGATGCCGGCGACAATAACTGTTGGTGACGTCAATGCTCAGGTTACATTTACAAGGTGAGCAGGATGGAGAAAGCCAACAGCTGGAGAACTGATGTCGGAAATTACAAACCAAGATTTTATGGCTCTGATTTACAGTCTTCCTTCTGACCTCCATTCATCATCTCCAACCCCTCAACTCTGATATCACAGTGGACACAAGTTACTTCTAACCCGGAGACTGTGCCTGGTGAATATTGAACTTTTGACTGCACCATCTTCCCCCCTTATCACATTGAAAAAATGATGATTATTCAAATTTGTGTAGGCTAATATTTTAACCCTGGATGCTTTTTCTAGTGAAGCTTCAAAAAGTCTTTTAAACAATTTCAATCTTGCTAACATTTTTGGCATAAACTGCCAGAAATAGATTTTTATGGTGATCATTTTTTACATGTTTGAGTTTTGAAATAGGAGAAACTTTTAGAAATTAGCTTTGGTGCGCTCATGCACGTTTCCCACACAACACATAGTTGTTCAAGTGAAAGAAGGCAGACTCAGAATTCAACCGTCATTTCTCTCCAACTGGACGACGTTGCGACTCTGTTTCTGTGTTTACTTTTCACACGAACTGACACATCACGTCAATGCTCAGCTGATCCACAGACCACAGAATGTGTTTGGCTTCGGTCTGATCGTTTAGCCTGGTTGCACCCTCGCCCTCCATACCAAACAGGATGCCGCACGTATGCTGCCTTCTCTCTCGCTCTCGTCTCTTTTTCATGTCAATCTCACAGCCTCTTCTTATCTCTCCCCTTCGCTCTCTCTCTCTCTCCCTCTCTCTCTCTCTCTCTCTCTCTCTCTCTCTCTCTCTCTCTCTCTCTCTCTCTCTCTCACATGCATACAGTTGGACCGTCTGTGTTGTTGCGGTAGGCTTGGGAGTCCTGTCTGCGTCAGTGATGTGATGCCTTGGGTTATCTGGGCCTGTGGTCTGCCCCACTTCCAGGAACAAGAAACAAGTACAGTTTCATCTGTAGAGAAAAAGAGAGAGCACTGGATGCTGATATAATCTGGTGTAGCCAGACAGGAGTGCTTCAGGGTTGTAGGAAAGCAAGCACCTTCATAAGCAGAGTACTAATGAGGCTGACAATCTCAGCTTTCACTCATTATTTATTCGCAGTGTCGCCGTGCAGCTGGCATTCCTTTTTTTCATCAGAACATCACTTTTCACAACTTTGTCGTGACTCAGAATGACAAAGCCCTGGTCAAGCTACATTTTGTCACCATATTCAACTGTGGACTCGTCGTGCCAGCGTTGGACACATCTTCCCAAATCTGATTTATTGCTGAGCCATTGCAGGGACTTTTTGAGGCAGCAGACGGTAGTTGGCAGCATGTACAGTAAATGTGACTGGATCTTTGTTGTCATAGATTTGTTCACTGTTTAGCTCAGTTACAGGAAGAGGGATCAGCAGAGGAAAGAACCTTGCCGCTCTCTGGACGTACAAAGTTCTGCTTTTCGCTTTGATTGTCAAGAGAAAGATCATCCCGCAGTTTGCTGCGGCTACACTTCCAAATCTGCTCTCTCTCGACAGCATTCTGGTTTCTCGTTTTTCTCTGGCCGCGGAGTCGCTGTCCGTGTCTGTTCGTGCAGCTACCTTTTCCGCAGCACCGCTCTGCAACACACGGAATTGCTTGGCTTGTTGAGATGTTTTTTCCTGCCACCCCCAAGTGACGGTTGCCACATGCTTACCCTTCATTTCTGCCCAAACTTGCCTGCAACAGGTTATCAATCATTTGAAAACTTCCACTGCGAAGAGAAATATTCTGCCAGGTATTCTTTGTTGTAATATAGTTTGACATGTTGAATGAAGAAGATGTCATACTGACATAAATAGATCTCACAGACAGACAGACAGACAGACAACAGAAGCGCTGCACCTGCATTTGAACCTCCTTTCTCACCTCCTGTCTGTGCAAAGGTGCTTTTAAGTTTTTCTTGAGAAGTGTGCCTGTTTCCTGTTCAGCGCCGTGCATCAGATTATGACTTATCCTTTGGATGCTGCTGCCTGCATGAAGCTACAGAAAGCCCCTTACAGAAACCATGGGGCTTCATGGCCAGATTTCACAGCACAAAGTGCAAGATAGAGGAGAGAGGATGCTGCCTTTGCCGAGAGCTAACAGGAAGTGACAGAGAACAGGCCTGGCTCTTACTGGAAGCTGCTTCTTCTGATAGCGCGAAAAAAGAAAAATGTGAAAACTGCTGCTGTGTTTTCAAACGTGCCCTCTTGTTACTCAGTTTCCTGCCCTTCCCTGCCCTGGCCTGTGTTTGTTCTCTTGCTTCACATATAAACCACAGATAGTGGTTTCCCCTTTAATCTTGATAGTCGAGCGTGATAACGAGCTCGCTGTCTCATGTCAGGACATCTGTGGAGCTCCTCAGTATTACTGTCAGCGGGATGATGGAGCTTGACTGATCAAGCACTTTTTTAAATCACTTTTTGTGATTACAAAAAAACCCCTACTTCAAGTGTGTTGAGGGAAACGTGATTTCCTTTGACTTGTTGTTAATTGTTAAGCAAAAAACAAAGCTATTAAGGTAGTTAACCAACCTGGTGAACATGGTTATTGCTTTGCATTATGGTCATTGAAGGGCCCACAGTCCTGTGTGTTTTAAATGTGTTCCTGCTCAAACACACCGAAATATGTCACTGAGTGAAACATGTCCTGCTCCATGGTCACTTTAAGTTGTTGTGACTTAAGTTGTTTCCCCGACCGTTTTTCAGTTCTTACGACAACCACAGCAGTGACATTGATTTTTCTTAAAGCACAGATGAAGATCACTTTACTTAATGGAACGTTATTGTTTTTAGTTGTAATGTTGTGAGAAGTTTTAAATGTGCAAGAACTTTGAGGTTTAAACGTTTCTCTGTCATCACCTATGTGATTATACTGCAGTAGACACATTACAAACAATATACTCACTATCTACTCGATAAAAATCTGGATATCGAGTCGAGGCTGTATGCTCATTTAAAAGACACGTTTTTCTGTTATCTTTGTGTTTTATTCTGATGTGCGTTTGTGTCTGTTTCAGAGCCCTCCATATAGCTGTGGTGCAGGGGGAGTTGGCCATTGTCTGCAAACTTATTCACCTCTTGCTGCTCGCTCGCAGAAGCCTTGATATCTACAATAACCTGCGCCAGGTAAACATTTGCACTGAAGTCACATGTCAATGCTCTCACTACTATATTGCCCATGCAAGCATTTGGAAATGGGTACGAAGAGGTGTTTACTCTCTTGCAAAAGGCTAGCAATGCAATCCACACAGAAAATGTTTGATGTTGGAGCTGTTTTTCATTATACGTATGATTAATATACCGAATAATATCACTGTTATATAACGGAGATAGAAGCAGAATGATGATTAAAACGTTTGGCCGC
Source organism: Malacoctenus gilli (assembly GCA_032164315.1). Classification (NCBI taxonomy): domain Eukaryota; kingdom Metazoa; phylum Chordata; class Actinopteri; order Blenniiformes; family Labrisomidae; genus Malacoctenus; species Malacoctenus gilli. Next base: position 6,101,026 of record JASSRZ010000007.1, read on the forward strand.
AACCAGCAACCTGCTGTACATGAAGCACATTACCTTGCCTCACCCTTGTGATAACAGTAACATGGAAAAGAATGAAAGAGGAAGTGCCTCGGTTTCCTCCTTGCCTCGCGCAGCCTTATCGCACACTCTTACAGTCATGGCGGCTGAAAGAGTTTGAGAAGAATTCACCCTTCCCCGTTTCTCCACCTGTGCTTGCCACAAGCCAAACCCAAACCCATTCTGGGAAGGGCTGCGTGTGCTTTCCAATGTTCTGTTTCATTGAGAGCGGTTTTTTCAAGTGTCCAGTTTCTCTAGAATGAGGGATTTTTTGAGGGTTTGCATGAAGGATTCACCAAATTGTGAAAGTCAGAGGGTGGAGCCTCGAGGCTCAAGCAGTGCAAAGAATAACTCCGGTAATCCTTGGAATAAAGGCCATTATAAACATGCAAACAGATGATGTGTTATTTTTGGCTGGCAATTTTGTTGTAGGTGTGCACTTTGTTTTGTGCTTGAGGTCAGCATGGAGTAATTTTCATCACAGGTGCAGTGTTGTAACTGACCTGCCCGGAGAAGAAGGAAGAGCGTTTCCATTTCTCTGTTTACCTTTTGTTGTTCAGCACTGCTGGAATGTACTGAAGGAATGTACTGAGTGTTTCCCACTCCAGACTCATCTCCGTGTTTGGCTTTAGGCCAATACTTCCAGATTTAGTTCCCAGACTTCAGGTCGACAGTTTACTTTAATGTCACTCATCAAAAAAAACAACCACCAATAACTGAGCTGCTCAGACTGGAGTTCTCAGGGCTTCGGTTTCACACCATCCAGGACACCACAGGCAGGCTTACCAGAAATATTACGGATGCTACCAGCGGTTATTGTCTTTCCTCATCCCTGAGACTTGACAATATTGGTTTTGTGATTTCCTGTGACTGCTCTGTGTGTATAAATGCTCACCACAAACACACACACACACTCGCAGGCAATCGCACGCAAACTTTTTTTCTTTTTTTCTGTTCACACACTCGCGTATTTTATGTCATTTGCAGTTATACCCAAAAAGGGAGATTTACAGGCGCAGGTCCCGTCACAGTCATTTGCCTACCAGATCGTGTGGTTTTGACTGAATGCCGGGCATAAAGGCTGCACTTAAAACAGCATCAGGAGAGGGAACTTTTTATTTTACTGATCAACAGGGTCACAAGTGATGCACTTTCCGGCGCCGGCTGAGTTCCCAAACGCAGACGCAACCAAAGTGACATCACAATTGGTCCAATATTGATGACAAATCCTGAGTTTCTGTGGTTTTCTTTCGTGGAACTTTTTGACAGAGTGTTACTATCACTACTGTAGTAACAATAGTGAGAGGACAAGTGCACGGTTTTCCTTCCACTCCCAGAACGTCGACGGTGGTGGAGACGGCTGTTTGATACTCCCACACTGGTCATGCTGCCAGAGTAGCAACAAAAACACACAGCATAGTGGTCTACTTTTCACTGCTCTGGTGACAGCTGGCGGTGTGATGTGTGACACCACCAGTGCCCTGGCATGGGGCCTGAGTCGCTCAGGGCCACCTACACAAAAAGCATGCATTATTAATCACAACTGTCAGCTCGCAGCGAGTTGTGCGGCTGTGTGACTGTCAGTGTTTGTAAGACTGCAACGAGTTGGGTGTTATTTTTTCCATTTTGGTGTTGCCACGTTGGCAAGTCATTTACCTCTTTTAAATGCAAGAACATCTGTATGTAGCTGCATACTCCTGTGTCTGTGTACACGTGTGTGTGTATGTGTGTTTGTTTGTGTGTGTGCGTGTGTGTATGTGTGCGTGCGGGCGAGCGCGTGCGTGCGTTAACATTCTTGTTCCGAGAAGTCACATGACTACCCCCCCACCCCCCTTTGCTTTGAGCTCTTTCTTAACATACCTTGCTCTGAGGTTCATAGGGTAGTTTACAGGGACTTTCCCTTCATGCGCGTGCCTCTCTTCCTCTGTCTCTCTGCCTCTCTCTCTCTCTCTCGCTCTCTCTCTCTCTCGCTCTCTGTCTTCTCTTTTTTTTCATACCTTGCTTCTCACCAGGTTTGTCTCTGAAGAATGTTGTCTCTGACTTTAACAGATACACTGATGTTATCTGTTATCCGTGTATCTGTGAATAACACTGACGTAAAGGCGTGTGGTGTTTATTTGTTCAACATGAGCGGCTTTTCAGCGTCAGAGGAGCCTTCATGTGAAAACGTTGCCTCCCTGCTTTTGTTTGTGCTCAGCGCTGCCTACCCCGAGGCTGTTTTTCGAATGCCCAACAGCCTCCTTTCCTTATCTGTCTCTGTGTTCTCCTGTCATCTTTTCACCTGGTTCATGCTGATCCACCCATCTTACAGGAATGCAGCTATGTGAGGACAAACCCAGGGGAAAGAGAAGGGATTTTCCCTCGTTATCCCGTCTCTCCCCCGGACTCCCCTGTGTGACTTCCGCTTCTTCCTTGTTTCTTTGCTTCCCTTGCCCCAAAGCCCTCCCCTCTTTTCCCACTCTTCCTTTTATCTCTGCTGGATTTTTGTTTAGTCACTCTAAAGTCCCGTACAGCAAGTGACGGGCAGAGTTTTCCGTAATGTGACTGGTCTTATTTTTGTTCGCCATACAAGGTCTTGGTATGCATGATGATTTGTACCGTTGGGGAAAAAGCACTTAAGGCAAAGAATTTCATTGTGGTGTCGAGTAGTTTGCATGTTTTATTTCTGATTGTGTTGGTGTGATTGTGTGTGTGTGCATGACTCAGAGGATTCAGGGAAACGACCGAGAAAAGGGAGGAATATTTCCATTGACACACTTGAGGAATTCAACAACGATGCTCTCCCACTGCAGCACTATTTTTAATAGTTTTTACTGGAACACACACACACACACACACACACACACACACACACACACACACACACACACACACACACACACACACACAC
>JASSRZ010000007.1:6104051-6128368 GCA_032164315.1 Malacoctenus gilli
ACACACACACACACACACACACACACACACACACACACACACACACACACACACACACACACACACACAGAGTAATGTTGCAGCAAAAGTGAAACCTAAAGCGACAGGCTGTTCCCGTTTGCTGCAAGTATTGTGTAACTTGGAACAGCAGCTAAAAAGTCCAGGATGAAAAGACTTCCCTTTAATGACTGAACTCTGAACGGAACATTGCCTACTTTCAACGGCAGGTTGTGTTGGCCCTCCCCGACTTTAGTTGACATAATTATAAACAGGATGATACATGCTGACCTCACCCAAAGGAACATCCTCGATTGCAAAAAAAGACATTTTTCAGCCCTTAGTCGCTGCTTTCAGGCAAATACCAGGAAAATGTGAATAACTGTATTTTTTTGTTTATCAGACAAAATTTCTCTGATGACGAATAATCACACAGTTTTGTCCAAAAGTTTCTGTTGTTCTTGTCTTTTGTGGAGTTTGTTATCTTTTTTTCTCATTTCTGTTGTTTCTAACAACAACTTATTGAGCGTTTGAGTTTATGCAGAAACAAACACGAGGAGTAACACCTGCATGCACCGCAGGATCTTGAGTAATGATCATCGCGATGGTTCCTTGTTTATAAATTTTAGGCGTTGGCATGTACTCAAGCATTGTTTTATTGTATTGTTGACTCGTACAACAGGTTTCGAGATGAAATGAGGCTTTTCCCAGAAATCACCACACACTTCCTTTACCTTTTCAGATGAGAGGCCAGTCTTTTTACCTCCTTGTAAGAGGAAACTTTGTCACTTGTCTTGCCTTTTTTCTTTTCACTGTTCTGTTTGTCCTTTTGCTGAACTTATCAAAAGCCCTGTGAGTCTTTTTCAAAATAATAAAAGTGTACATATAATCTATGTTTTAATAGGTAGGGGATTTTACCTCTCTGATAAAGGAAGAGTCTTGCTTAGCCTTTAAAGGGTGTTTATACTGTGTGATTGCTTTTTTATTGTGTGCTGGTTTATGATAAACAAAGCAGGGTCATTTGGAGCTATGTTGTAATTATTGGTCTCAAACAGAGAAGGCAGGGAGTTCCCAGATCAGCATGGAGTTTGCATATTTCCCTTCTGAACAGGTTTTCTTTGAGTTACCACCAACAGTACAAAAGCACATATATGAGGTCAAGTGGTGATTGTAAATTGTCTGGTGGTGTGAATGTGTTTGACTGTCTGACTTTCTGTTTTTTGCCCCCTGGTCGACTGCTGACCAGTCCAGTCTAACCTGAGAGCAGCAGTTACATTTATTGAAAATCGTCTTTGTTGGTATTTCATGCTCTGCAAGGTTCCTTCCACTGACCAGACTGAACTCCTTTGCTGACTCATTTGGGCCTTTTCCGCTAACTCTTCATGTCTGGTCTTCCTCCCCAGACTCCTCTTCATCTGGCTGTGATCACCAAGCAGGCAAACATGGTGGAGGCCCTGCTGAGAGCTGGGGCTGACCCCTCCGCTCTGGATCGCAACGGCCAGACGGCGCTGCACCTCTGCTGTGAATATGACCAGCGGGACTGTCTGGCTGTGGTGCTCTCTTTGTCCTCATCTCCCACATGCCTGGAGATCAGAAACTACGAAGGTGGGTTTTACTTCTTTAAAGAAGATTCTTGGTATCAATTGCACTTGAATTTTTCCATGAGACGGCTTTAGAATGACTCATCGCCTCTCTCGTTGTGTCAACCGGACAGTCCAAAAATCAGGAAAGAAAAATGAAACTGACCAGTCGTCCCCACCCATGTCAGTCACTTTACACTCTTCAGTAAGGCCCTAAAACCCCTCAGCGCTGCCCTGCAACAGGCCACTGCTCTTCGTATGCTTAGTTAAGTTTAACTTTTAAGTGGATATGTCAAAGGTTGGAAATTGTTTGCTAAATGAGTTCAACGATTCAGCAACTTAGATTTTCTGTTAAGTTGAAACGAATCGAGTTAAAAATCAATTTGCCACATTTGTTTACACTCAGTCGGTGTTTTTAAATGCTCCTGATTTACCCACTCATGATGGATGCTTTCATTTCTCTGTAAACTACCTTCCCACAGAAAAAAAGTGTTACATGCCAGGAAGTGTTTGTAAAATGCTGATGTGAGAAACGCAGTCTGTGCTCGTCATGCTTGTCAGGTTTGAGCCCCCTCCACCTGGCTGTGCTGCAAGGCCGTAAGGATTTGGCTCGAATGCTGCTGGATGCCAGAGCCGACATCAATGCGATGGTGAGTAACTCTTCAACGCTGACTCAGCACTGTGGGTTCCTTTCCCGCTTCACATTTCTTTTGGTAGACTTTCGTACTTATTTTCTTGGTGCTTCGTGTTCCTTATCAGGACATCAAAAGTGGCCAGAGTCCCCTCATGCATGCTGTGGAGAGCAACAACACAGACATGGTCCACTTCCTCATTGAGGTAATGAGTTTGAGTGGGCGAGGAGGGATAAGGAGAGAGGGTTGTGACTCAGCTCTGTTAAGCTTACTCCTCCTTTCCCTTTCCAACTCAGCTTCTATGCACACAGCGCTGTATGCTTTTTTCCAATCCAAAGATAAGACATTTGTAGTCACAATCTGTCGTTCAACAATACTGACTGTAAACCTGGGGTTTATTTTTTTCACCACCTCCATTAAAACATTTCAATCATGTTTTTTCCCCCTTTTCAAACCTCCCTGTTTCCACTCAGGTTTTTAAGTTTTTTTTTTTTTATGAATACGAATCGTGTCCTCCTTTCGCAGAATGGATGCGATGTCAACAGCCAGTCCTACAGTGGGAACACAGCCCTGCACAGCGCGTGTGGCCGAGGTCAGGTGGACACTGTGCGGCTGCTGCTGAAGAGTGGCGCCGACAGCAGCCTCAAGAACTACCACAACGATACCCCAGTGATGGTGGCGAAGAACAAAAGAGTGAGTTTACAGAAAAAAACAGGGAAAACATCTTAAAATCAAATGTATCACCTGGCATTTTTTTTATGTTGTGTTGCTTATTTTATCGTGTCGTTTGTGACTGCTTCTGCATAATGAACGGCAGCAAGTCAAGAAACCTCAAGCTGATTGTCAGTGTCCTCCTGTCACTGTAGAAATGATTCATTTCCTGTTCCACAATCGATCTTTCTGTCATCATTGAGAGATCCAAACAGATGAAAAACCTAATTAACTCAGCTGTGTTTAAAACCTCAAGAAGCCCTAAATGACAGTAAATGTGCGTATCCTTCCCTCTAGAGGCCAAGCGTGAATGGTGCAGTTTTTTGCCAACAGCATTTCAGAGTTTCAGTCAGAGGTCATGAGCAGTGACTGAATGAAAAATTGTAACACACTCGGGACCTTTGCAGATAACTGATGTGTTGCGAGGAAGAGGCTCCAAGCAGATAAGAGTTCAAGAGCAGCACTGTCTGTCAGTGTCACCGCATGGGAGCAGCCTCACAGAAAATGGTGAGTATATTCGATAACTTTAACAGACGAGTCACCAGACAGGTTCACAAAAAAGCAATGAAATCAAGGATGCGTTTCTGTCTGTGCTTCTCATTCAGGGTCGCCATCTCCCAGCCACAGTCGTGGATGCTCGCCTCTGACGCCGTCGTCATCTCTTCATCATAGCGCCTCCCACTCCCCAAATACACCATCAACGCTTCTATTTCCATTTTTCTAGCTTTACGCTCATTCTTCAGTCAAATAAGGCATCTACCTCCATGTACCCAAACATCAGAGATTGCTCCTGAAATACAGTAGAGCATTCACCCAATGTTACCTGAGACCAGTAAGAGACTGAACTTGAGAAATGGACCATATCTGCTGCCTTTTTCAGAAGATACAAGACAGCCGTGGAGGCTGTTCAGCTGCTGCTTTTGGACACTTTCTTACTGACTGGGAGAAATCAGGGCAGCAAAGCTGATCAGCTGGGTTTCTCAAAATACAACTTGCCTCAATAGAAATGTGGAACTTACAAAAAACAAAACAGAACTGGGTATCGAGCATCATTTTGAGAGTGTTTCAGATATTTGGGACATGTGACCACAGCTCGATGACCAAAGAGACTTTCCAGCCACTGTGCCTTCAGACTTTGCCTGCTCGGAATTGACAAGGAAGTAGTTGAACTGAGAGCAGACCTACAAACTGCCCAATGCTTTTACTTTGACGGTCCCTGCTTTGGCATGTTGGTTAAAGTGAGTGTTTTGTCAGTGACTGGCTTCAGCGCAGTGTTTTAGCAAACCACAAAAGGGAGAGGGGCTTCCCAGGAAAAAAAAAAACATGGTTGGAGCCGCTCTTTTAAAGCAAAATAACAAACTTTCTTCATCACATTCTTCTGCATTTAGTGCTATTTCGAGGGTAGCATTCAATGATAGAAACTGCACCATGGCGTGGTCGCCTTGCGGCCGGTGACACTGACACTGGGCGCAGGGAAGATGGTGATAGTTCCACCATGGTTGGTCTTTGGTTCCCACTGCGACCTGTGATGGATTGTGGTAGTTGTAACTTTGCTACGCAGATAAACACTGGTTCACTTTGCTGGTTCCAAAGTTCCTGAGCTTCTTAAGGTCATGTTATCTGTACTGCTTTTTAGTCTTATACTCTGCAGACTGTTCACCGGGTTATTGTTGACTACCAGGTGCCCACAGAAGCTGAGTTGGCTGTGCCTGGTAGGGGACAAAACCTTTACCCCTAAACAGCAAATGTGATGTGGTTTCTGCAAATAAGCAGTACCATTGTGAATATCTTTTTACTGAGTGGAATGAAGTATGAATGTATGCAACACATCCAGTCTACAAACCACTGGATAACCTGGCTTTACTTGAACTGTGGATATTGCATTAATGATAATGAATTAATACCCAAGTTTCTAGTCTGCTTATCGTGATACCTGGCAACAGATTGCACAGTGAAACTGTATTTTATTGTACATATGTGCTTGTATGCGTGTGTGTTTTTTCACTGCCAAAAGCGATCATTATTTTTTCAATAAAAACTGAAGACAGACTCCATGCTTATTGAAAAAGAAATGATTTAACATGAATTTGGTGCTTTGAAGGAAAAACCAAAAAGAAAACAGACCGTGTACTGTCTGTGACTGTTGTTTTTGGGCAATGACAAGAGAAGTCGTCATTTAACCTTTATAAATACAAATTAAGTTTTTTAGTTCTATGGTTAAGTTTTTTGTTTATTATTATTTAGATATTTTCGAAATCAACCAAATATGTGTTGTTCCAAGCATCAGAAGTAAAGTTTCAGAAAATTAGAAACAGGGATGTGATTGGTCGATTTAAGTCAGCCTCTGAAAGCTCATCTGTGATTGGTCAGTTGGAGGTCCTTTGGAGCAAACGAGCAGCCCTAAAAACGAGCGCGCGGCCATGTTGAATTGTCAATAATCGGAAAGAAGAGACAAAAGACTTAAAACTCCGGATTTCTCTTAGCGACTTCAAAACAAACGTATTCTTACTGCCGAGATTGAGTTACACAACGGCACAACGAGTAAGTGTATGAGAGAAAGTTGCAAAGCTAATGAAGGGACTTTTATCTTAAAAAAGTCATTTCTGAGACGTATTGATTATGAGTTAACGGATACATGCTAAGCTAACTGCCCCATGCTAACTTGATCGTTTGGGTTGAATTAAATTGTTGAAGCAACAGGTGTCAGCGAGCCTGCGCTTGGTTGCCTATGACTCATTATTGTCAGCGAATTAACGATAACAAAGTTTCTGCCGGAAACGTGACCGCAGCGTCGGGTTTCGCTCTGAAAGGCAAAAGCCACGTTGCTGTGGCTGAAGTTTGAACGCTGCTCGTTCGGCAAGTTTGTCCGGCTAACTTTGCAGTTGACGGTTACTGTGAATTGTTTGTGTACTCGACCTACCTCACGATAGTCTCTTACCGCAGGTTCGCGTATTTTGAGCGAGTTGAACAACAGTATTTGTGTGACTCTATGTTACTGTAAAGAATAAGTTGCTGCCTTAGGGTTGGCAATATGACCGGAACTGTTATTACGCTAGCTCGAAGGAGCGATAGCTCTTAGCATGGGACCACAACAATGACACGCATCAAGTTAACTTGTCACGCTGAAGTTTGTTATACACCGTTGCCATTTGTGTTCCTGTTTTAGAGTTTTTTGTTTATTGCCGTGGGCAACTGTGGACATTGATTTGAATTGTTCCTCTTACTGTATGTTATAAACAGGGTGTTTTTGGTGTTTAAACACTGAGTGTATGAGATTTTTCTCCAGTGCTCTAAAGTTGTGGTTCTCAATCTGTAATCCGGGCCTCGAGGTTTTAAAGCAACACGACCATTTTTTTAAAAGTAACTGTAGTTTTGTTGGAAGTAGTATTAGTATACTGATTTATTTTTGTTTTTTAGTAGTTGGAAAAACTGACCTTCGTTCATTTGAATTTTGTTGTTTTTCAGGTGTTGTGAATCCTCTGTTGATCATCAAATACAGAGGGACTTTGCTGATTTTTCCAACTCAATTTTGCTGCCAAAATAACAGGAAATGAGGAAAAAAGCGAACATTTTCTAACAGATTGCTGATGACAAAAGGATTGCTGGGTGCTTTTGAACCAGTTTTCCAGTTCCAGCAATATGAGGGCTTAATGTCAGCAAAACAAACAAATTATCAGATTAACCTCTTATGTGACCAAGCAGTTTACATTGTGCTTCTGGCCATTTTGAATGTATGAACTGGCACTCGGACTTAAAGAGACTAGTTATTCAAAGAACGTACAAATAAAGCTAAGCAGGATAAAAAATAGCACATTTAGGTACATATTTTGAATGAAAAAAGGTGGTTATGTTTTGGTCTTTGTTATTTATATGAATGTTAATTTCTCTCTTTTTGGAGAGTCGTCTTGTAAATAAACAGAATTCATATGCAGACTTCTTCTTTTCAAGAAGTGTAATTCTCACATTGTAAGCACAGTACATTCTTTAAAACAAAGAAAGCGAGCACAAAAGCTTTTTTTAAGCTTTTTTTTCTTCACACACAAGTGCATTAAACAAAAAAAGGAACAACTGTTAAACTGAGGCCAATTTAGCACATACTACATACTGTGATTAGTTGCCAAATAAATTGTAGTCATGGCTACTGCAAGAACGGCAAATCCAGCTTTAATGATTGGAATGAATAAACCAGCAAACGGGCAGCTAAGGGGACAGCAGACAGGAGTCCTTTCAACAGTCCAACAGTCCAGTGCCCTCCAGAAAATGACCAGCATTCCTCAGAGCAGTGGCGGCATCAAGTAAGCTCCAAACTTTCTCTATTTTCACTTTATCAGCCGTTCACGTCTACTGTTTCAGCAAGAATTGTTCTCTGAATTACCATGAAATGTAGATTATACACTATTCTGAAATTACCTTTATTTCAAATTCAGAGCCATCCCTGGGCTGAGTGTGCTCACGCTATTAATGCAAACGTTTTCAATTAGGTTCGGAGATGACTGGAAAAAGTGCCTGGAGCTTCCTCCGAAAGACACCAGGGTGAAAACCTCGGTAAGATGATATTCCATTACCATTTGTTTTTGCTCTTCTCTCTATTTGTCACTTTCCAGCACTGTGAAAGTGTTGGAGTTTTTGAGCAGCATTCTCATGTTTCTGCTCTGTTTATCAGGATGTGACCTCAACGAAGGGAAATGAATTTGAAGACTACTGCCTAAAGCGTGAACTCTTGATGGGAATCTTTGAAATGGGATGGGAGAAACCCTCCCCCATCCAGGTGAGTCAAACAGACAGAAATTTTTTTTGTGTGTTTGTTGGGTTGGGTTTTTTTTTTGGGCCAAGCAAAGAAAACAAGCTTTAGAATTCACCCACTCGGAATTCATTCGACCTTCTCAGCCAGGAAGACACACCAGCAAATGTGCACTCGACTTGGAAGCGCTCCCGATAGCTGGAAACTTTTGGCCCGTACACAATGCGAGCAATGTTTGTGGCTGGTTTTGAGTTCTCAATATATCCGTGGGTTATTGTGACAAACAATTTCATACCATTATCTTGTGCTGAGACGCTGCAGCCATATGCTGCACACAAATGGGGGACTTGGTTGGTTCTGTTCCGCCCAATGAGTCGGTGCTAATTTTAACTGTCTGGAGTTTGTGTTTTTTGTCTTAAAAGGAGGAAAGCATTCCTATTGCTTTGTCAGGCCGGGATATTTTGGCCCGGGCCAAGAACGGTACAGGAAAAAGTGGTGCTTACCTCATCCCCCTCCTCGAGAGGATAGACCTGAAGAAAGATTACATTCAGGGTAAGTTTGTAAGAGTAAGATTTATGAGTTACAAATGTGCCAGAATTCCAGCTGCCTTGTCTTTATCAATACAGACACATTAGATGAATCACTCTTTTTGCTATTGTAACTTGAAGAGCATTTTGACAAATCTAAAGAAAACTACAAAGGTCTATTTTTAACTAGTAGCTTTTCCCGTTGTTTATATGATTCATGGTGGGTACTTAACCGTCTCAGTGCATTTCATTCGCCCTTGTTCTTTTTCCTTATGAAGCCTTAGTTATGGTACCAACCAGAGAGCTGGCGCTGCAGATGAGCCAGATCAGCATTCAGATCAGCAAGCACCTGGGAGGAGTCAAGGTCATGGCGACCACAGGCGGGACCAACTTGAGGGATGACATAATGCGACTTGATGAGATAGGTACTGACGTTTCAAAATGAACTGATTTCTCCACTGAAAACTGTCAAAAGTACTGGAAGTTGTATTTGTGCATTCCAGTGTTTTTAAAGGTCTTCAGTTTGAGGACTTGTGATTCAATTCCCATGGTGTTTTGAATTCACTCTAAAAGGCATCTCCTCAAACTTTTCTCTGTCTCCTTCAGTGCACGTTGTGATCGCCACTCCAGGCAGGATACTGGATCTCATCAAGAAAGGTGTTGCCAAAGTGGACAGGACCCAAATGATGGTGATGGATGAAGTGAGTTGGTGCCAATGGTTGTCTTGTGTCTGTGTGTGTTGCACTGTCTGGTGATTTCATCACAATAATATCCTGATCTGTGTTTTGTTTTTTGTTTTTTTCAGGCAGACAAGTTGCTGTCCCAGGATTTTGTGGTCCTGATTGAAGATATTATCAGCTTCTTGCCAAGAGATCGCCAGATTCTCCTCTACTCTGCCACTTTCCCCGTCAGTGTGCAAAAATTCATGGTGAGAAATCAAACAGTTTGATAACCAAGAAACTACAGATGTCTTTGTTTAATGATTAATTGGCTGAAAATGTCATTGTGTTGTGAAGGCCAAGCACCTGAAGAAGCCTTATGAAATAAACCTGATGGAAGAACTGACTTTGAAGGGCATCACTCAGTACTACGCCTACGTGACAGAAAGACAGAAGGTCCACTGTCTGAACACGCTCTTCTCTCGGGTAAGTGTCCAAAGCTTCTTTCACTTGGTACGGTTACTGGTCTAATGATAAAATAATGAATGAAGAATGATCCAACAGGCTAACAAAGTGTCGTGAATAATATGAATAGCAGAAAAAATCATCAGCGGACTAAATGTTTCCTTCTTTTTGTTGTTTTCCAGCTTCAGATCAACCAGTCCATCATCTTCTGCAACTCCACTCAGAGAGTCGAGCTTTTGGCAAAGAAAATCACTCAACTGGGCTATTCGTGCTTCTACATCCATGCAAAGATGATGCAGGAGTACAGGAACCGCGTCTTCCATGACTTCAGAAACGGGTTGTGCAGAAACTTGGTCTGCACAGGTCAGTGAAGAGACCTTTATTGCTCAGAAAAAGGAATTAGACAATGTTTTGTGGATTCTTTGATGCAAATGCATTTGTTGTTGTAGATCTGTTCACTCGAGGAATTGACATCCAGGCAGTAAATGTCGTCATCAACTTCGACTTCCCCAAAAACGCTGAGACGTACCTTCACCGCATCGGCAGATCAGGTAACGGTGAACATGTCATTTCACATCTGAGACTTCTCGTCCGTGGAACTCCCAACAGTTCCTGATAAATGCAGCAACACATTTTCTCCCGCAGGGCGTTTCGGTCACCTTGGCCTGGCCATCAATCTGATTACGTCAGACGATCGCTACAACCTGAAGACCATCGAGGATCAGCTGGTCACTGACATCAAGCCGATCCCCAGCAGCATCGACAAGAGCCTGTACGTGGCCGAGTTTCACTCGGTTGACGACCAGGAAAATGAGGAAGAAGTGGGAGCAAAAACCAAAGCGCAGTGAACAGCTTGAACGAAAGGTCAGTTACTTTGCAGTTGTGAAAGACGATTCAAAGTTTTGCTGTTACAGCATGAAGATACCAAGTCCAGCTATTCACTGTTTTTATTATAGGACCAGTGTTAAAACTTCAGATAGTTTATTTGTATCTCTAATTATCACAATTGTAAATTGGTATTTTAATTGCTTGACATCTGAGCAGCACTTGAAACCATCTTAATAGCATTCTCTTCGATAAAGAGGATTAACTTGTGTTTTATAGAATTTAAAGGTGAAGGAGTTGCAGCAGTCCTCATCAAGCTGCACAACAGCAGTCAACATGGTTTTGGATGGAGCAGATCAGCACAAGCTGCCAGCTGTCTGCGCTGCAGGCTGCTAATCTAGTGACTCATTCACATGGTCAAATCAGAAAGTCTAATTTTATCCTTGGCGTTCTGATTTGTTTTGCAGGAGAAACGCGGCGCCGGGCATTTGTCATACCACGCTGGATTTACGTCACACAAGGCTCCAATTAAAGTTTTTCTTGTCTGCCCACTTTGTCCAACAAGATCATTCATTTTGAGGTTTCTTCAGTACTTTGACCATTGAACAATTCCAATTTCTGTCGTGGTTTATGTAAGTAGACCATCAGCACCACTCGGGTCGTTGATCAACTTTCAACCGAGCTTCTAAAAATGTCACTGGAGGTTTGGGACATGGATGAGCTGCTTGTCCATGACCCTTCCTGCTGAAACGCCCTTTGAACGGATGATTTAATGTTGATTTTTACCCCCCAAAAATCTGCTCCTCAGCACTTCATTCCTGGACTGATCCTCTTCACAAAGAGCCACGATTTGTGGCGCAAATTTAACCTCGGTGCTGGAATACGCTCACAACGGTCTGTTTGCTTTATGCACCTCCTGTTCGATGCTGCAGATTAATAGTTTAACGTCATCCCAAAGGTTGACTATTGGATTGGTCTGTTCTTGCAACTGTGAAAGGATTTTGTGTACACTGGATTTATTGTGATACTTACAGAGGTGTTTTTTTTATCTTATGAAGCAAGAAGCTGTAAAATGTGACGCATGAATTCGAATACTCCAGCCGTGCTCCAGTATTCATCATATGCTTGGTTTGCAACAAATTAGGGGGGTGGGGGGGGGGCTTCTTGAAATAGGATTTGACTTTTTCACAACCTGAGTAGTTGTTCCATGTGTTCCCATTAAATTCTGACACCTTTTATTTGGATGATGAAATCAAAACTGGACTTTTGCAAGACCAAACTGATTCCCCTGTCCCTGATTTTTCTGGGGTTCTCTGGTTAAGCGCCATTTAATTGTGTGCACTCAGTTGTTTTTGTTTTTTTTTATGCTGCTGCCTTTCTGCCAGTTAAAGCCAACCTGACTAAATTTCTGTCCTCAATTTACAAGGTACGAACACAGCTGCCTTTCACAGGCTCCTGCTTTCAAGCTGTGCTGGAGAAACAACAGTGTTGTGCGTGAATGAGGTTTATTTTTTCGTCGTCACTCTGGTTTGGGATGAGGCCTTACCAAATATCTGGACTGCTGAGGGGAGGGAGGGTGTCAACTGAAATCTAGAGACCAAGGAAAGAGACAAAGAACAGTAAAATTTCAAAGGAAGAGCTTCGAAAACCAAAAGAAGAATTTTAACCCGCAGGTTGAACAGAAGAGGGCTGCAGTTCCTCTGGAGCACAGGGACCGTCGAAGTTGATATGTGTGCTTTGAGAAGATGGTGACGTGTCCAGTTTTGGTCAACGCTTGACACCCCACCTCCCACTCAATAATGAAAGGGATTCTTTCGAAGCCATAACACCAGGAAGCTTTTCTCAGGTCTGGTCGTCACCAGGAACAAATATGACAAGAAAGAGTGTTTTCATGTGAAAACTGGCCAAACTTGTTTCGCGAGCCTGATTTAGTTTGTGTGCCTTTTCCTCTACATAGTGTCTCAGTCTGCAGGCAAACTTCTGCTTTACTCCTGCACCTGTGTATATTTCATCCTTATTATTCATTATACAAACAGTTAAATATATCAGTGTTAAATGCACAGATGCACTCTGAACGGACTGACGGCAGTTTGCATGATCTCGACTTTACACGTTACAGCTTTGAGTTTCTGAACTTTACTGAAATTTAAAGCATCCATGCTGTGAATGTCCCTCGACATGTTTCCTAAGCTTCCCTTTTTGTTACTGCCAAGTTGCATCAGAGAAAGGACATGAATGTGTGTGTGTCTGTGTGTGTGCACGCCCTCTGTAACTCCTGAAATAGCAGAACGGAGCGTCCGTGCGGATGCTCTTCAAGTTTCGTCCGGTTATCTTACCTCAATGCAGAAAATGCGACAAGAAAGTGTCATGTGAACCAGAACCTATATTGGGAGGTCTTGAGCCAGTGTGTCCCGTTATTTCAGTCAGAAAAACTTATTTCAAACTTGTCAGGCAAAAGTATGTCTGTTGATGCCGGTGCCTCAAATTAAAGTCTGTCTTTCTCTTTAAGTCTCAAAAATGGTCTCGTTTGTGTTTTTATTTTGTGGATAAACTAAGTTGCAGCATCCAGTCGTAAACTACGCATATCTTCACTTTGATTAGAAAGGAATTGATGATTTGTGAGTGCATGGCTTTGATGTATTTGAGCACAGAGATGAAAGACTATTCATGGGGGAAGTGGCAAAAGTGGTTTGAAAAATAAAGTTACATTTTTAAACCATTTAATTTATTGATCTAATTTGTACCAAGAAGAAATTTACATCAATGTGAAAGGTCAATGGAACAAACTTTAAGGTTTTCTAAAAACAGCATGCATAAACTCAAGTGATTTCCTTTGCAAGTATTTCTGACTGTAGTGCTACGACCCCTAAATTAGGCGTACCCTTGGAATGTCATTCAGTTGGAGCTCGAATTAAACGAAGGTTGAGCCAATGAACACGTGAAACGTCACAAGCAGAGGCTGGTCCTTTTAATAACTCCAGCCAATAGTCTATACAGTACCATGCGCGTTAGCCAATCCGCGAATGAGTAATGAAAAAGAGGCGGGCACTTGTCAATTACGGCCACGGACGTTGTCGTGAACTTTGCCGGTGTTTGAACTACCCCTAGACCCAAACCGTCAACGTGAGTAGACAAACCTTTAATTAATTTGTGGACTTTACAGACTGGAGGCAGCTGGTAGTGTCATTTATCTAGCTGCGGTGTGTGATAATATCGAGGTGGGGATAATTTGATAAACAGATCTCGTGGTCGACTCCACATGGCTACCTAGCCTGCAAGCTAGCCAGCTCTGCTAGCTCGCATTAGCTCACTAGGTTAAACGCTTTTAGCTGGAAGCTTTGGCGGCTGGCGGTTCTTCTCCAAACATAGCCTTCGTAGGAGGGTACACGTTGCAGTCGATAGATCCCCAGGTTGTGAGGCCGTGCTGGGATCAGTTTTGAATGTCCAGAGTGTGTCTCAACTGGGCCTCTGCTGTAAGCAAGCTGCTGTTCTGTTGCTGCCAGCCGAGCAGCACTGAGCACTCACTGCAGCGAGTTACTCGGAGCTGATTACCTGAGCTCACCTTTAGCATCCTGCGCTCAAGTGCCATAAAATGACCGTGCAGGAAGTGGGCATGCATGCAAAGCAGGGGCTCGAATCCCACCTGTCGGGTGTGAATGATGCCCATCCAGTGCTACACACCAGTGCATATTCATGCAGTTTTATCACAGTGCCATGATGAGTAAACTCTGTCTGTCATTAAAGTTGTTGTTTTTTCTGTCCCAGCCTGTTAGAGCTGGTAGAGTATGGGCAGTGTGTTGGCTGCCACCTCCCCCAGTCCGGCCCCAGCTCCAGCTGGAACTGGAGGGGTCCAAGGGGTCCCAGGAATGATGTCTGTCCCCCCAGGATTCGCAATGCCCCCAGTGTCTTCCGTCCCTGCAACCTCTGGATCTGGCCAAGAGGCTGCAGATGAGGAGTCCTCGCTTCCAAACCCAGGCACATATGAAGAGTGCCACCGCAAGTGTAAAGGTCAGAACATGTCCAGAAACTGAGCGGCTACACATCTCACAGAGCATTTTAGTAGAATCTTATCAGCACACTTAACTTGCCTCCTTCATTATGCCCAAAAAGATAAAGAAGCAAAACCAAACAATCCCACATGAGTTTGTATTGATAAGAGTGGAGAGGCTACACACGTCCTTTTGTTACCAGAAACTAATTGTTGTTCTTTTTTCCTGACGTATTCGTTTCACATGTTACTGAGGTTCTCCTTTCAACCATTTCTGTTGTAGAGGTTTACCCGCTGCAGATGGAAGGGGTGCGGTTAGTGGTCAACAAGGGTCTCAGTAACCACTTCCAGGTCAGCCACACGGTCACCCTCAGCACTGTGGCCGACTCTGGGTACCGCTTTGGTGCCACCTACGTCGGCAGCAAACAGACTGGACCAGCAGAGGTAATAACAACACATTCTCATTGTCTTGACAGATTGCTTATGGGAAGAAAGACAATAATTCAAAGTTTGTGCTTTCAAACTCATCGTTATGATGGCATGTTTGTGTAATTTTTGTGATTGCAGTATTTCTTCAGCATTTTGAACAACCACTTTGAAATTACACTTCACTTCTGCACTTCGTTATTTCATATCATATTGTCGTGGTCCTGTTTAGTTCACTCCGCATAGTTTTAGACAAAAATGGAGAGATTAGGCAATAGTTGTGACACTGACACACATAACTGTTGGAATTTAAATGTTTAGGAGGCCTTGATTCTTGCAGTATTGCTAAAATACATCAAGACAAACAAATCGTGTACTTCAGTCGCAGTTTCGGCCCTGAAGCCATGAATCTTTTGTTTCTTCCAGTCGTTTCCAGTCATGGTGGGAGACATGGACAACACTGGCAGCCTGAACGCTCAGATCATCCACCAACTGACGACGGCTGTGCGATCCAAAATTGCCATCCAGGTACGAAGATGTAGCGCAAGAAAATCCACCTGGAAACCTTCGACTTGTCATGTTCTGTGTTCACGTGGAACCTTTTCAGTTATGTCAACTTCCTGTCTCCTTCAGACTCAGCAGCATAAGTTTGGGAACTGGCAGTGCGACTTGGAGTACCGAGGCAAAGACTTCACCGCGGCTGTGACGCTCGGAAATCCAGACGTCCTCGTCGGCTCCGGTAGGACTATTTTTAGTTTGGTTATTTTAACCTTTTGCTTTTCATTGTATGTGCTGGATATCATTCAGACAAAACAAATCAGTAAGGATAGAATCGAAGAGAATATGTTTAGATTTTATAATTAGGATGTTTTTAATCTCAGGGGGTGATGTGTTTGTTTTGGTGTGCAATTTAAACTAAGAGAGCATCAAGATATAACAATTCTATCCTGTAACATCGGCAACTTAAACCCCAAAACAACCTGCTGTTTCCATAGGTTTCGTAATTTATTTATTCACTTTATTCATACTCGTGTGTAATTTTTTTTTTCCCCAGAAAGATAGCTTAATGTCCGTCACTCGGAGTGTCGATGTCATCACTGGGAATGTTGCCTGCTGGTTAAATTCAGCCAGGATGTTTAAGGGCACGTTTACAGCACGGGGTTAGCATTTTTCTGTAGCCTGTAATCATGGCTCGACTCTGTAACCCTTCAGGCTTCCAATGCAGCTTCTCAGACCAGTGAGAGGAGCTGCAGTATGCGATTAGTCATGCAGAGGGAGATGTTGACCGGCCAGCTGTGTGCAGAGAAGCCTCAGGGCTCTGTTCAGTCGCTGCAGCACGTGCAGGATGTGTGTGGTCACAAAAATGTTGGTTGAAGAGGTTGGTGTTGTGCTGCAGGCATTGTGGTGGCCCACTATCTCCAGTCTATCACACCAGCCCTGGCTCTGGGGGGGGAGCTGGTGTATCACAGGAGACCAGGAGAGGAAGGAACTGTCACCTCCCTATTGGGCAGGTATACAGGTAAAAACCCTCCGACGGCTTCACTGCTCAAGACTTTCAGTCTCGCTTCAAGCGTATTGTCTAAAGTTTCCAAAATATCTGTTGTGTGATTTGTGGGATCGACCTAAAAGATTCTTTTTAATTTTTTTGAACCTCAGGTGAAAACTATGTCGCTACGTTGACTTTGGGAGAAGCAGGAGCTCATGCGACGTACTATCACAAAGCTAACGACCAGGTACCACACGTCTGTTAAAATGTCTGATTTTTTTTGTTTTGAGAATTATTTTCACCACCCAAATCATTGTCTGTTAGCTTTTGAATTTTGTTTTCATAGCAATTCTTTATAATCTGTGCATACAATGAACGAAGGCTGCTCTCTGGGGAGCTGTTGTGGGAGTACAGAAATGCAGAAATGAGCTTCGAGTCTCGCTGATAATCATGACAGAGTTTTACCAGACCGAAATGAGAATATTGTGTCTTCCTAACTGAATTTTTAGTTAAAAGAAATATATTCTAATAAAATCAGATTAACAAGTAGCCTGATAACGTCTGTTGCAGTTATAATGTTATAATGTCTGTTGCAGCTTTGTACAATATCAGTGATTGTTCAGATGTCCGTGTGAGTATTTAAAGAATATGTTTTTGAAGTATTCTACACCTTTTTTTCTTTCCTTTTTTTTTTTCCAGTTGCAAGTAGGAGTTGAATTTGAGGCCAGCACGAGGATGCAGGACACTTCCACGTCCTTCGGCTACCAGCTGGACGTCCCCAAAGCTAACTTGCTTTTTAAAGGTAAATGATACCCAATTGTTGAGCCCACATCATCTATTCTGTAATTCCCTGAAGGTTGGAGGATGAATGTGTTTCCGTCCTGAAGATTTCTCTCCATCTTTTGGCCCTTTTTGTCTGCAGGGACCGTTGACAGCAACTGGGTGGTTGGGGCGACTCTGGAGAAGAAACTGCTGCCGCTGCCTCTCACGCTCGCCCTGGGTGCTTTCCTCAACCACCGTAAAAACAAGTTCCAGTGTGGCTTCGGGGTCACCATCGGCTAGAGGTGCCGGGGGGGCTGCCTGGAAGCAGATCGCAGGCCACAGCTTGGACCGGCACAGAGACACACAGGAACCTGGACTAAGTTTTTAGAAATTGAATTTAAAGACTCTCTTTCAACTGTGATTTCCGGGTCAGACGAGAGAGACGACGACAACGACGACAACTTACGGAGGAGCCAGGACGGGCCAAGCCATGCCTACATACTGTAGCACAAATGTCTTTCCTTTATGGTGTGTTGGATGTACCCAACGACTAGAGAGATGTATATCAGAGGGCATCAGGCGATGCATGAGAACATGTGATGTGAAAATCAAAGTAAGTGGTAAGACATAATATATGGTGATCATGTATGGATTTAAATAAATGTGATTACTTTTTGTACAAGTGAATGTTGTGATTGATTTAAAACAAGCTCGTTGACTCAGCTGATCTGTTCGCCGTGAGATGTGCTAAAGCAGATTCGCAGGTGTTGCTCCAAATGTTTCCAGTATTCAACAACAGAAGCATTTTCACTGTAAACGAGGAAGAATTCTCTGTGGTGCAGGAAAGCTGTTCATTCTTTATTTTGGTGACATATGTATCGTCCCTATTTAAAAACGAGAAAAGACTAAAGCAGTATTTTCCACACGTGCAGATTTACAGTATTCAACGTGAGGATTGACATTCTTGAAATTGCAGCAGGTAAACTGGTGAACCCAGAACAACGTTTTTTCGGACGGAGGTAAGACTTGAAGACTTGTTTTAAAACCTCCTCAGGCAACATCATTCCAGGACCATTTTCACACCTCGAAGACTTTTGAACATCCACGTTTGTTTAGTTTTCTAACACTAAACATTGGAGATCAGATCAAAGAACGTGAAAATGTTGTAAAATGAAAACATTTTGTTGACCAGATTTGATTATTGGAGGTTTTTTGAAAGCTTTTTTAAGAAACAAATGCAAGCTTTAGAAAATGGAAAAGATAAAACAACCTTCAAAACAAAGTATGAACTTCGTGAAGGTTCCAAGTTACTGTGACCAAAAGTAAACCTGCCTGTAAAGCAGGATTATTCATGCTGAGCCCTAAAAATCAAGGTAAACTAAAATAATTCTTTTTAAACCCACAATCATTCTTCACGCGTCAACATAAACTTTCAATCAAATTCAGGATGAAAGCAGACATTCCTGATTCTCGCACGTCTGCAGAAGCTGTCGGTAGACTCAGAGGAGAGGAGACGTCCATCACGGCAGCAGAAGTATCAACGCCAGCAGGACGGTGAGGACGGGGGACGCCATCAGTGCGGGAGACAAGCCAAAAATACTGCCGCAGAAAACGACACAAAAACACGTTGCTGCAGGCGATTCATTGCATAACTGGTCTGTGTTTTTCTCCAGCATGATGTACATTTAATGCCAAATGATCTGACTTTTCAACCAGACAGTTGACGGATGCCGCATAATGGTTTTGCCTTCAGTAATTTGCTCTTTAAATCCTGTAATATTGCTGTTTATTAGAGGCCTGTTTGTTTTTTCAAGTCAAAAGATGGAAAATTGAGACAATTAATCACGCGATTACAAACAAAACATTTTTGCAGACGTAAAAACTGGAAAAGCAGAATACCTTTTATCGTCTGTGGTGAGGAACGGTGGAAAAACAGTCGTTTCTGTTGTACTGTGAAAGTCAACACACAAACAATGTAAACAATGAAATCAGCCTCCGCATTGTTGACAGAATCTTTTAAATGGCTTCACGAACTTATTCCGGCAGCATGAAAAGTGCGACTGAGCGAATTGTTTTACCTCGTTTCTTTGGTTGGTGGAGCAGTCGTAGTAGTTAAAGGTGGAGCAGTCGTCGTTGTTTTGGTCCTGCAAAAGTCAAACCAGCAACATTAAATTCCAAATTCAGTCTGTTTACAGAAGGAGCACACTGGCTTCAATATGAGTGAACAACACAGTGATTCCCTCACTGCTTATAAACGACTTCCTCAAGACTTAATATGAGTGGCAACACATTTCTGCTACTGTACAATATGTAAGAAATTGAAATAATTGTGTCATTGAAGGCAAAAAGGCAAAGCAACTTTATTTGTTATGAATGAAGACTTCAGCCTGTTTGTTTGTTCGTCCCACCTGAAGGAGCAGGGACCTTCGTCCTGACTTCTGGGAAAGCGTGCGGGTTTCAGCGGCGTCACGGTCGGACACGGCAGCAAGCTGTCGTTGAAAAGCGGCGTGATGTCTGCAGACGGAGGAGAGTTTTAGTTACTTCACGCAACACCGCCGGGGCTAGAAGTCCTCAGAAAGTTGAACGTAGAGGTCCAGCCTGCCTGTGAAGCTGGCGGTGAAAATGGCTGACTGTCCTTTGAGGAACTCTCTTGATTTCATGTCTTCAAGAGTCATAAAGTACCCCCAACCAACCAAGCGTCCTGCAAAGGCCTTCTCGTTGTTCTCATCAACAAATGTCTCTCCATTCTTACGAGGATTGTCCCAAAGATATTCGCCTATTTACACAGAGAGAGAGAGAGAGAGAGAGAGAGAGACAGACATGACAAATTTAAATGGTTAATGTAGTTAGATATATTTTACAGAAGGGGAGTCAAACATGAGGCCTGCGTTCACCAGCTGGCCGACACGGGGACGAAATTTGGCAACAGTGCTAAATTTCTACCCTGCGAAAGTAAGTTGGGCTTGTTATTTTGGCAGCCGACGAGACTCTGAGATGCAGATGTGAACTGCTGAATGCTCCCAAGCTGCCTTTTTGCTCGTGAATTTTCAGTCAGAAACACGTGTGTGAGTTGGTAAAAACGTGCAGCTGCAGCGTGCGAAATCTCACAGCCCCAACAGCTGCAACAGAAGCTGTAAGAGGGTAAAACCAGTTGGACAGCCCAATTTTACAGGCTTGGTTGACTTTGCAAACTTACCAGCGGAGACCTCGAGTTCAGGGTCAGTGGTGAGACTCCCTTGCTTTGACATCTGCATTTGGATGTTGGCGTTCTGATCCAACAGCCTCACATTCATTTGCCTGTAAGGGCACGGCCACTGCAGCTTCTCGTCATAGTCGCCAGACAAGAGTTGCACGTAGAGGCCGACATAAGTCCGGTAGAGGCGCGTCGCGATCCGGTAGGCATAGCCCTCCGCGGAATACTGCCGCGGACTGTAGATGGTGGCCCCAAAGTCACCAGAAGTTATTTTTTCCTCAAAGTCGTCCACCTGCAGAGTTAGATGGGGGCACTCGGTCTCCGACAGGTTGATGTCGTCGATGGAGAAGCCACCGGCCGAGCTCCCCGCTCCTTTACGGACCTCAAACTCCACCTGGAAGTGTTTGGAGGCACTCAGAGGAACGTGATGAAGCCTCCAATGAGATGTTGGCGAACCTGGAAGGAGGATGTTCCAAAGGCCAAGTTGTAACAAGACACGAAATGTCGAAGGATAGAAACTCATCACTGGATGCAGGGGACAGTTGGACGTTACCAGTGATCTTGCCCATGAGACGGACGGTTCCTTTGGCGTCCTTGTCGCCCTCAAACTCTCTGAGCCAGACGTTGAGTGTGTCTGACTGGTTCCCGCTGTGGTAGTAGTAGAACTGGAGACACTGGACGGGGCAATCGCGTTTGGGACTCATCCGGTGCGTCTCCAGCCAGGCGGAGTCTCCTTCCTGCCCCACCGCTGTGCTGACATGCATGAAGTGAACCCCGTGCTCACCTAAATTGGAGCAGGCCAAAGTTATGCTGGTATCAGCGTTACATTTCTTTTTAGTTGTTTATGCTGTAACTTGCGAATGGTTCCGAAAAAAAGAAAGGAGTCGAAGGGAAAACGTTGCTGACACCTGTGTTGAAAAACAGGAAAAGCAATCAATCTTACCGTGATCCCCATCTGCAGTCTTCAGGCTGGTGTGGTCAGACGTGGGACCTCCCTCTGCTTCTGTTACCATCTCCCAGCTGATGGGACTTTGTGTGCAGTGGTTCATTCCACACATGTTCCCCTCACAGAAGCCACAGTGCATCTGAAAGGCGACGGTTGAGTCTGCGGACGCGAGACGCAGAACACAAACGATCAAAGGGCCAGAAGTTGTTTCCACGATGTCTTTCAGGTAAAAAGTGACACTGTTGCTGTGATTTCATTCGTCAAAACGAGCCGAAACTGTCCTCACTGCATTTGTAGAGGAGGTTCAACTCCAGAACATCACTGGGGCTCATTTCCAGCCGCTGGCCGATCACGTCCTGGTAGGCCGGGTCGCGCGTCACGATCGTGGAGCCGTTGCCGTTGCTGAAGGCGTTCTTGCTGTAGTGCATCACCGACGAATAATCGTACTCGACTCCGTTGGTGGTGGTGTCCTTGCTGCTTTGTTTCCTGAAGTTTAATTCGTAACCTGAAGGACAAAAAAAAAAACGCCCCCAAAAAATCAGCTGTCAATTATTGAGCTGCTGTGAAAATGATGATGGTGAAAAATGAGTCCGGCGGGTGGCCTCCAACTTGTTTTTACATCGTACTCATTTACATAATTTGCAGCTTTGCAGAACACAACAAGTGAAAGGTTGGTGGAATGCTGATGAGCAAAATAAACTGCAACGACTCATATTCCAGGTAAATATGACACTGTAGAGAACAATGCAAATATCGAAGGGACCCACGAACCTTGTATGATGTTTTCTGCCACAATTTGCACATAGTCGTCTCTGTCGTATCTGGACTGTTCGTGGTAGAAGCCGAGAGCGTGGAGGAACTCGTGCTCAATGGTGGAAATCCCCCCGCAGCCCCTCCCGATGGAGAGGATCTGTCCTCCGCGTGTTGTCCGCCCAACGCTTGAGAAACACCTGAGATGGACGTGTGACATGAAGAACATTCACTCAGGTAGGTCCACAAGTGTGTGTGTGTTTGCCCTGTGATGGCATGGTGACCTTTCCTGCCTGTGTCCCGCTCTCACCCAATGTGACGGGCTGGAAAAACAGACCACACGTACCCACTTAGCTTCCGAACGGAGATGTAATACTCCTCGGAGGCCCACGGTTTGAAATCGATGCACGACTTCAGCCTGAACTGGTCGAAGGCTCTCAGGATGACTCCTTTGGAATTGATCTCTTCAAGAGAGGAGAGTCACATAAACAAACAAGCCTGAGAAAAGTAAACGCTTTTGGTTTTGGTTTCTGGTAATTAGGCTCGCCCATATTTTCTCACTGAAGGGACAATATCACTGACACTTTGAGTTGTGCACTTGTGTTTCCTTTTTCCCTTCTGTGGCACCAGTCAGACAACAATCTTCAAGTCATCGATATTTGTTGAACTGGAGTTTCCGGTTCACAATTTTGTTATTTCATCTTTTTTCCCAGGAAGCGTTTAAAAAAAAAATAAAAATCTCATCTTAAAGACACGGTACCTGAAAGCAAATAAATGACAAAAAAAGAGGGCAGTTGTAACATTTTTATTTACCCAAGTCTTTATTCAAGACATACGGGACAGGAGATGTCCACAGATTCTTCCTCGTCGTGGCACTCTTCTGTGAGCTCTCCTGTAAAACGTTAGATAGCTGCTGTAAGACACCAGTAAACAGCAGCTCATATTTACAATTCCATGATGATTTTCTGATTCACTCCCGGAAAAAAGATCAACTTACCTCCTCCACAATATCATCAGTCATTAGATCTAAACCAAAACATGAAGCAGAAACAAGAGTCACAGATGAGACATTTGGCTGAATGAAGAAAAACAGAATAAAGTTGAAGATGCTTTTCTTCACCTTTATTGATTTCTGTGATGTCGAGATCTTCATCCCCACCAATGTCTGAAAAAACAGCGGAGCTACTGTTGAGTATGTGAAAGGAAAAATAAATAAACAAAATGAAGAATAATTTTAGAGCACTTACCCACAACATCTGGTTCTTTCTAGAAAAAGATGGAGGAAAAAGAGAAATTTAAAACTGAACTATCATCTTTTAATCTGCTTATAACCTTTTGGGGCAAAATTTGCGCATCCAAAGAATCCTTAATGAAGATTTTGGTCATATGACTGCAGGTTGTTCCACATCATATAATAAACAAACCTGAGATATCATCAAAAAATGAAATGGAAAGAGATTATAATGGAATAAAGTGAGTTCATGTGCTACGTTTCCTATTTTCAAAAAAAGAGACATTTCCTTAATTCCTAGTTTGTCAAAAGGAAAGAAAACAGGAGAAAGTTCTTACTGGTTCTTGTGGGGCAGCAAAGCAAACTGCCAAGAACATCATTAAAACAACGTGGCTTTTCATCCTCTTGTCAGTTGGAATGAAACTGTAAAAAACAAAAACAACAAATGACATGAATAAAACACTGATCCATCTCCCTCCAGTGCTCAGCATTGTAGAAGATGTCAGCAGTGTTTACCTCTGGCCCCCCCGACTGTCTGCTCCTCAGCTGCACATGAGCCGCCGCCGCCGCAGAAGGAGCAATTTATGCTCCTCGTCAATGACAACAAACTGGTTTTGAGCGTTTCTGCGTTGCGTCCAGCTGTCGTGAGTCCCACGCATTGTTCTGAGTTATGTCAGACACGTAAAGAAGAGCAGTCTGATCGCTGGTAGACGACGGAGGTGCAGACGATTACATAACGTCATCACAGCTCCTCTTTTCAGACTTTTGTCACAAAAACACAGGACTTTGTCGGCAAGGAGGCATTCTAGGGGCAGGTTGTTTTCAGTGTAATTTAGAGGAGGATGGAGTTTTAAATGCTTCCAAGTCCCGTCAAAGTTCCACTGAAATTAAATGTGATCCCTGAATCAAGCAGCATTTTCTTATGTTCAACCTTCCGAATGATATATGTTTGTTTATAAATCTGTATCAATGTATTCATTCCTCCTTTCCCTAATATACTAATCTCTGCTGTTGCTATAGTTAAGACAGCGCCCTGTGATCACAATAGCTGTGGACAAGTTTGACGAGACGGAAGGCGGCAGGAACTCTCTTATCAGTCGAGGAGGCTCATGCCAGCAGCCAATGCAACATCTGATGATGGTGATGTCTTAAAATAATGGAAGATGATGTGAAAAGTTGCCGAGTGGAAAAGTAGACGAGGAAACCAAGTCGTTGATGAAAACCAAAGCAAGAACAAGGATTATGGAAAAGCAGAGACTCAGTCTGGATTTGAAGTATCATGATCATGTGGAAGGACTGAAAACATGTTAAAAGACAAACGAAAAAACAACTGCAAAACAAATTCAATCAGGACGTCAATTACTGCTTTATTTTTTCCACCAACAGTAAAGAAAAGCT
>JASSRZ010000007.1:6135000-6156243 GCA_032164315.1 Malacoctenus gilli
CAAGTATTTTTACATGTTTAGTCGTGTATTTTCCAATTGGAGCTTTATTTTGGAAGGCAAAGCAGTGTAGTGAATTCGTACTGTCACCTCACTCCAAGAGGACTAAATTTTGACTTGCTAGTTGTCCCTGTAGAACATGTTGGGTTAATGACTGGCCCTAAAATGGAAATTCATGCGTGGATTTTCAAGTCAAAAGGCTCCCAATGATTGCAGACTGTGGAATTGTGAATGAGTTT
The DNA here is from genome assembly GCA_032164315.1 of Malacoctenus gilli. Classification (NCBI taxonomy): domain Eukaryota; kingdom Metazoa; phylum Chordata; class Actinopteri; order Blenniiformes; family Labrisomidae; genus Malacoctenus; species Malacoctenus gilli. The sequence continues at coordinate 6,135,237 of JASSRZ010000007.1, forward strand.
GCACTTCCTCTGAGTCAAATGTTTTTTGTTGTAGTATTTTAGGTACTCACTCAAAAACAGGTTTACTGGTGAAAAAGTTTCAGTGTGAGCCAAAAAAACAAGCCAAGATGCAAACTTTTTTTGTTGCATTTCAAAACTTTATGCAGATCCTCTTTCTGGACAATACTGTAAGAGGAAGAGTAGTTTCTTTACTCTGCACTAACTTTTAACTGTACAACAAATCAAAAACGTGTGCCGGTCAGGTTTGAACACTACCGATGTTGGACTGTCTTGTGTGGACCTTTATTTTTTCTTGAAGTGCATCTGAGTGAAACTGTGCCGGTTGGAAACTCGACCACATTCAAACAACATAGTAGAACAAACAACAGAGTCAGAGAACATTTACGATGAACCTCTGACGTGCAGCAGTTCTCCTCTTATCTCCGCTGGCACTGATCTGTTTATCAAGCCAGCAGCAAAATTCCCCAAACAGCCTGTTATCAGCATCAAAACAGCAGCCAACCCCTGTTTGTCACTGCAGTGTGTGAGGCAAGATGTGTCTTGTTCAAAGAAACTTGTGACGGAAAACATCCCCCGCCCCCGCCCCCGCCAACCCCCTCCCCTCAGCGGAGGCAGACATCAGCAGCCTCCAGTATTAAAACATGGCCATTAGGCTCCAGGCCTGAACGACGCCCATAGACTTAATTGCTGATAAGGCCATCTGAGCCGAGCTCGCCGGAGCCGACTCAAGTGTCGAGGTTTAAAAAAAAACAAAAAACAGGCCGTAGCTCGAAGCCCTGACAGCAGGTCGGCATTTGAAAGGTCTTTGAAATGCTTTGTTTGTTATTGAATGAAGGCCCTAATTCTGTGGAATCACCCTTCAGAGATGGGGAGAAAATTGCATTCAAATAATCTAAGAATTGTTATAACTGTCTAACTGTGATTATGACAGAAGCAGGCATTGAAGTAATAAACTAGAGACACTCAAGTTAGTCAAAGTAAGTAGAATTTTCAGGTACCTGTATTTTTGGGGGCCACGATGTTTACCCTGCTCTGAGGTTGTCAATATTCATTGCCCAAAAAGCAATAATGATCAGGATTTGGCTTTATACAGAAGAAACTGCCCAACGCTGATAAGATTGGTGTGTGTTTCCACCAGAGTTTGGCTTCACCGAAATGTTCCGGTAAATCAGAGTTCACCGAGGGCTTTTCCCGGAGGCAGTATTGGGGGAGAATCCGGGGAAAAGATTTTCGGAGCTGCTGAGTTCCACCATGTTATTGACTTTACTTCTTCTAAAAACCACAAATTGCTTTAACCACAATTTACAGTTTCAGCAGATTTTTTTCAGTCTGCATTTTTTTTGTTGAAGGTAAATTTAACACAAAAAATGTCAAATTTTAGATTCACATATTTTCACATAACAATTACCTTTACTAATTTCAACATTTCAGATAAGAACTTATCTGCAGTTATACTAAATGAAATGCATTTGACTGTTATCATTATTGTAATAATTATTCTTGTTATTATTTGTAAGTTTTCAGAAAGTCATCCCGAAGTATTTTGGAGCAGTGAAGCTGATTTTCCTTTTGCTTCCTATGTACAATTTCAGCTTTATCGCTGACATTTTCTAAATTAAAAGAAAGCTGCATTTCTTTTTTTGTCTCACAAAAACACAATGATAGTTTAATGAGTGGAAAACGTACTTTGCTTGGCATCCAGATTGATTTGTCTGTTGGTGTTTTTAAGCACCCGGGGAACAAATGTGTGCTGTGTGAGTGGGCGTGTCGCTGTCTTTGGACTCTAACCCTCCACGTTGGATGCTGGCACAGTCAACAGAAAAAGGATAACAAAGACGAGGTTACGAGTTGTGTGTTCAGAACAACGAGGAGAATGTAGCCAGAAACAGATGTGAGAATTGGTTAGAAACAAACAAAATGTATTTATTCTAACAAATCCCCCCCCCCCCAAGAATGTTGCACGTTTCTACACTGTAAAAAATCCAAGTCTTACCAAGCACGTTTGTCTCATTTCTAGTCAAAATATCTCAAAACACTTAATATAAGACACAATTGCCTAACAGGTACCATTTCAGCAAGATACAGGGACTTGTTTTAAGACAATACAACTAAAATAAAGCCAATTTTCACTTGTTCCATTGGCAGATTTTTATTCTTATTTCAAGAATATACTAGAAGAATATTTTTTGCAGTGTACAGTTGTGTCATGTCCGTCATCACTGCTCCACACGAGCCTCTTTTGTTTTAGAAAAGTCGGTGAAAGTAAAGTTTCCAACAAGTGTTAACAGGACCAAAGTTGGGAACAATAGTCTGCCTCTGGAGAAACTCGCAGACGAAACCAAGACTGGAGGCGAGACATGTTAGGACACGGAGGGCGCAGTCACAAAACAGGTTGCCTCCTGGGAAAACAGCAGCACATGTTCCATGAGTGTGCTTTTTAGTAGCCATACAGACTCCAATCGTGTCTGTGTCCATGTATCAGTCACGCTCATTTAAAGTAAATGTTGAGTGAAACAGAGATTGTTTTGGTGATATCTTGAACATGAAGACATCTTAAAAATAGCTGCAAAACACAAAAAAGTTTGGAGTTTCCACATCCATCTATTTATTTTAGATGAGTTACAGAAATGAGCAAAAACAGTCACAGCATCACAACATGAAAAATGAAATATATACAGTGTTTGACAAGTTTCAGCACCTTCCAATAAATATTACGTTGTGGGTAAATGCAGCAACAAGTGTGGCTTAGAACAGTACAAGTCAAACTCTTAAATTATGACATTTTATGTTTTAACAGAGGTAAGCCACGAAGGCCAGGAGCTCGAGAAATGATGTGGCAAGAAGACTCAGTTGGCCTCAACAAATGACTGGTAGAGTGACATGAGCTGAGACTGGAGGTCGCTGGCGTAGGGGTCCAGCTTCACCTTCAGGTCCTCAGCGTAAGGGGCCACCATTTGCTTCACCAGATTGGCCCTCTGACTGAACTCCACCTGGACCTTCTCCGTCATGGGGGCGATGCTTTTCTGGAAATCCAGCAGATGTTGGTCCACTTTCTGCTTCAGGTCATCGGTGTAGGGCCCCAGCTGGGCCTGCAGGTCCCTCACGCTCTGCTCCAGGCTGGCCTTCAGCTCCTCGCTCCTCTGCATCAGGGTGGTCCTTAGGGCTTCCGAGTCCAGGGAGTCGGCGTAGGGGGCCAGCTCCAGTTTGAGCAGCTCCACCCTTTGCTGGATCTGGGCCTTCATGTCCTCGGTGTAGGGCTCCAGCTTCTCCCGGACCAAGCTCAGCTCCTGGCTCAGTGAATTTTTCAACGTGTCAGCCTCTGCGGTGAACTTGGTCATCAGGTCCTGGGCTGCGGGGGGAAGCTGCTCCTGCAGGGTGACGGCATACTTGCTGGCCATGTCAGCGCTTTCCGTCAGACGGGCACTTTGAGAAAAACAAAAGGATTGACGCATCATCAGATGTGGTTGTGACCCCAGACCGACCAGTCATAAGGCATGGCTTCCTCATGGGCCAGGTCACTATGGTGCAGCGGGTCCCACTGCTTACTTGATTTCTTGTCCAATCGGTGACTTCCGGATCATCTGAAGCGTGTCATCCGCTGTCTGAGTGGCTTGAGCAATGTAATCCCAGAAAGCATCAGTCAGCACCTCCAGTTGTGGCTTGGGTGCATCAGCATGAAACAGGTTGGCATGGCAGCCTGGTGGAGACAGAAGCAGCGTGTGAGAGCAAAGTGAAGTTTTGCTCATGCAGCTTCTTTTTTGGAATAAATCAGTCGCAAAGTCCGACTCGAAGGCATGAAGCTCGTCGCTTACCACTGATCACTGCAACAGCTAGAACCACAAACACCTTCATGACTGCAACCTGCAGAGAAGCACATGATGAAGTTTTAGCATTCAGGCTCTATCAACAAGTCAAAACATTTATTTGAACTTTGTGCCATTTTAGAAGTGAAGTGAATTGTAATGCTCACCTGTTTAGGGCTTGTGTTTCGCTCAGGCTTTACTGTGATTGTGAGTGTGTCAGACTGCTCTTTCCATGTATATATACTGAAGTCAGATGACAGTTGTATTCAAGAGCCCAAAGTCCACAAGTCATTGCCAGGTTGTCACAAGCGCTCCTTTCTTGTTTCTGCGGCTGCTCCCGACTTTTATCACGAGAAATGACCTGGATTCAAAACCTGCGCGAGGGAACAATAAATATCACGCTTGCCCTCCAATGAACTCCTTTTCAGCAAGCATTTAGTTTGAAGTAATGGACCGTCCACGTCGTCCAGTGCTTGCAGCCTGTAGATAACTCCAGATAACCTTGGTATGCGGACACAAGTGGACTTTGTATAAGTGTCAGGCAGCGTGAACACAACAGCCTGCAGCAGTGGAAGACACTTTTTTTTATAGATTTACAGCAGAAATAAGAAAAACGCCACAAATATCATGTTTTCTCCTGTTACAGGAAGAATGTGGGTCAGTCTCTACAGATTAAACCACTTAGTTTATATTAACACTTAACATTGTGTGGTACTGTATCTGAGTGAGTCACTTAGACTTTGGGCCTTGAGTTGTGACAAGAAGCAACGAGGTGACGCTGGAGATTTGTTCATGATTGGATCATCATGTAAAGTAAAACCTCAAAAGTAAAGGTAAAGGAGAGTTTTGGGGCCTTGAAGACTGTTAAAAAAACTTTATAGGATTGAAAAATCTGGAGAAAAAAAACCCTCAGAGAGTTTCAATCTCTGGTTAAAATTCAGACACTATTTTATAATCCAGAGATTAAATAGAGAGCGACTCAGTATCTACGCAACAAATCATATCAATGTTTTGTTTTTTAAAGGTCTTTTTTGGTTAATTTCAAACTGTTTGAATAACAGTGTTCATTTCAAGTGATTCAGTAACAATTCCCAAAGAGATTTCTATAAGAGATTTCTAAGATTTCAAATCATCATTTGAAGGTCCTGCGGAATATTACATTTTTAAATAGATCGTTGGTCCTGATGATGTTATTTTGCTCCTTTGTGACACGTTGCTCACTGTGGACGTTGTGAGACGACAAATAGTTTGTGGAGGTAAGTTCCTTACATGTGTAAGTTCCCCAGCACCTTTGCTCTCTTTCCTCTGACCCGTGATTAATAGTATTGAGTTTGTAGCTTGGTCACAGTTTAACAACTGCATGGCAAGACAAACCTCGACAGCAAACTTATGACCTATCCAAAGATAAGAGGAGTGGATGTCAAGCCTGCAGCACAGGGGCCAAAATCAGACACATTTTCTTCTTTGAACTCTTCTAGTTTGTAGATTATGCTGATTATGACTCCATAATTACGCACTGAATACTGAAAAAAAAATCAGCAAGGGAAAAAAAAAAGTATCTCTGGTCGTGTTTAAGAGGAAGATGCTCTGGAATGGCTGACCTCAAATGACTGCCAGCCTGTCCTTAATTGGTCGGCAGCAGCAGCCAACCTTTGGCCAGACAGACACATAGTGGCTGTTGACCTGTGGTATGACTCAGAAGCTGCAACTATCATTGATTGTGACGTGGGCGGATTAATTGTCAGGCGAGAGGTGATCATAAAGTTTGGACCCTATGCATCATCAAAGATGGACATCGGAGAATGAGAGAGATAAAATCTGTCGGTCTTGGCAAAGTTTTATCTTTGGTTAAAGGATTAGTACCACCATGCGATTACAGGCTGTACTTTGGGGTTCATTCAAGGCTAAATTGATTTTGTCACATCAACAGTAGTGAGTGACTCATATTCAGCGCGTTACATAAGGCCAGGTAAGAATTCGTTAACGATCATGATGGCATCTAAAAAATGTCACGATTTTCAACTGCAACGATGGCTTCTTGAGGAAATGTGTGCATAGGTTATATTGTCAAGATATATGCAGGTCTCAGACATATTGCAGTCCAGATGGACAAATGTCTGGCGCCCACATCAGAATGGACAGCAGGGTGAGGCAAGGTGACAGCAAGGCACCGCTGCTTGGACTTTGGGACCTGGCTTTGCTATATAAGCCATCAAGTCTGACCAATAGATCACAAGCACCACGAACTGGACTTGCAGATAAACTTGCAAACTCAGGTGAGATGAAGATATGAAAAGGTACTTGTGTCTGATTCAAAGTTTTGTGAACGCGTTGTACTGAGTGTCCACTCTTGCCTCAACACAGGGTTTAGTAGCCATGAAGGTCCTCGTCGTGCTCGTCCTTGCCGTCTTCGCTGGTGAGTTTGATGGCGAAGCACACAGAAAATACTAATACTATGCATCCTTGTTCAATGTCAATGTAGCCAGATAATGCGGGAATATCCGTGTCAATTTCCTCCCAAACTGACAATGTGTCTTTTCTGCACCAGGCTGTAATGCCAGCTTCTTCCAGGCTGATGCACCCAGTCCACAGATGGACATGCTCGTAGATGCTTTTTGGGAATACGTTGCTCAAGCCACGAGGACAGCTGATGATGCCATGCAAACGATCAGGAAATCTCAGTTCGGACAGGATATCGAGTGAGTCTTCATGATATCAGAGTCATTCAAATGATAGCGCAAGTTGAAGGACCCATAAAATACTGAGCTTGACATCTAATTGTTCTGTGTTCACTTCTTCATTTTTTAATTCAGTGCCCGTCTGTCTGAGAATACCGCCCTCGCCAGCAAGTATTTTGCCTCCGTGCAAGAGCAGATTCCCCCTGAAACCAAGGCCATGATAACTCAAGCCCAAACAGAGATAGAGCAGTTTAAACAGAGTGCAGTAAGGGAGCTGAATTCAGTCAAGGAGAAAGTGGAGCCTCTGGTTGAACAAATGAAAGTTGGGCTACTTGAGAAATTTGAGCAGTTCAAGGTAGAAATGCTGACCTTTGCTGAGTCCCGGGGCCTGATCGCCACCGTGACGAAGAGATTCGAAGAGATGAAGACCACTGTGGAGCAGACCGGGAAGGAACTGCAGGTTCACCTGGAGCCCTTCACTGAAGAAGCAAGGACCAAGTTTGAGCAGCACGCGGAAGATTTAAAGCAGTCCATGGCTCCCATGGTTCAGGGTGTCCAGGCTGAATTGACCAAGAAATTCACAGAGGCGAAAGATATGGCTACACCTTACGTTGACGAGGCGAGGGAGAAGCTGGACCCCTATGCCACCGACCTCCAAGCTCGCCTCCTTGGCCTGATGGATTCCTTTTCCAGAGCCCAATAAGTTTTACGTCACATCAAACAAATTTGAAATGCACCTTCAACAAAATTTTGTTTATCCCAGAAACATGAATGTATTGTTCTTTCAACAGAAAAGAAAGTATTTGAGATTTGCTGATATTGCAGAGACAGATTCATAATGTTTAAAAGTTCATCCCTATAAGAAATAGAGCTGGTCTGTGACCCCACTGTGTTTTCTTCCTGTTTTATGGAAAAAATAAATTAAAAGCAAAACATGAAATTATGAGTTATTGTGTTTTTTCAGTTGTGAAACTGTAAATCTGTGCTGCTTTTTCTTGAAGACTCGGACAAGTGACAATAAAAGTGTTCTACTTACATTTACAGAGATAATCTTTATGTACGTTACACTAATACTACACTACTTGATTGTAGAGATCAGAGACAGTGTTTTCAAGCCTACACTCTGGTGCATGAATTATTTGACAAATACACTTCGAAATGAGATTTGAGCTCCAAACTGGGAAGGTGTAGCAAAAGCAAACACTTATGAGAAACCCCTGTGACACAAAGTGACAAAGACAACCCTTCCTGTACAGTGTCTGCTTTCACAATCTCGCCCCCCTCCCCCTCCACACCCTTGTAATACTCAGTTGTGGGTATTGAATGGGACATGTTCAGGTCTGTTTCTACATGTCTGGAAGTTTATAAACATATTCTGCTTCCACCCTGTCCTTTAAGCTTCCCCTTTGTGCCTCCATTCCTGCTGCCAGATTGCTCCCACGCTGTCTTACCCAGTGGCAAACAACATTCCTCCGTTCTGCCCCCAGCTGTCCCAGGCTCTGCACACTGTTATCCCCGCAAGCACAAACACCGCCTCCGGTTAACTCATTACGGCTAATGAACAACACGTTAGAGTTATTTTTTTTTCAAATTTTGCGGCACTATTACAACAGGATCATCAGACAAGACATATTCTGTAGTAAAAATAGTAGAATTACAATCTTGTCTTCTTCTGTCAGGAAGAGTCAAGTTTTGTCAAAATGCTAAAGTTTACAGGACCTGCATTAAGAGAGTTTGGGCTAGTTAGCTTGTTTAACATACTCTCTATTGTCCACCTATGACAAGTGACTGATTCCTGATGTAGCTTGAGTTGATATTTGTGCAAAGCTAGGCTACCATAGCCCTTCATACAGCTGCTAAGACTTTCCTGATGGGACTATTGCTGTAGGCTAAGCTGAAAAGGCCAACACATATCATTGAAAACTGCTATCAACAAGCCAAATACTGTTAAAATGTTTACTTTTGCTAAGGCCCTGTATTTCTTTAGGATTTATTGATGATATATTAAGATAAAGTTACAGAATCTTGTGAACCGTCTCCAAAACATCAGGCAAAGCTTCACTCTTCTAAATGGTAAATGACAATTTAGTCATTCAATGGTCTGTTACTCTTTCTTTGTGCTATGCTAACAAAGCTTGTAATTTTCAAACATTGACACTGTAGCTCCCCTTTCTTGCTGCCATTCGTTTAAAAAAAAGAAAGCACTGGATCTCAAGCAAAGATATTTGGTGAACTAAAGAATCAATAGGAAATATACATATAAAAATAATCATGAGCTGTAAAAGAAGCTTTCTAAACCTATTACTTTGCTGCTTGACTTAAGTACTCAGGTGTCTAAGAGCTAAGCTATGTAAATACAGTACAGAGTCAAGAAAATTGCTCAAAACGTACTTAAGTATTCACGTGTCAGTAATACGAATTGTAATCATGATCTAAAAAGCAGCGAGACTAAAAATAACCTGTCTTCACAAGTAACATGCTGCAGACAAGGTTTTTATCGTCACATGTTTCAAGCCCTTAGAAGACCCAACCATTTCCTTTTCTTCTCAAACAGGAATTCACATGGCTGGTTCGCCCTCATTGCAAATATAATGACATTCACTATTTGTTGCATGTGTCTCCAGGTGGCATGACAAGTGTTAGATGCCGCATGAAATCTGCACAAAAAGCTCCGACAGATCAGATCTCTCTGCACATATCAGATGATTTAACCGTGACTATGTGAACTTCTTTCAAGAGCTTCTTGCTGGCATTTTGGTCTTTATCTGACAGATAAAGAGAACAACAGGAAACAAAGGTACAGAGACTGATAGAGATTTATGACATGCAGCAAAGTTCCCTCAACTGGAAATCAAAGTGTGGTGCGGTTTTAGGCCAACGAACACTCCAGCCGTTAACTGCAGTAACCTCGGTGACTCATAGAAAAACAGATGATTGCCTGATGAGTGGTGTGAGATCATCCCAACCAATAAAAACTCGATCTGAAAAACCAGCTTGCAGAAAACATCACCAGACAGAAGTTACTTTTGCTCAAACGGTCTGAATGTGACCTCTCACACACTTTTTCTCTCCCCGACGAAGGACATTATGTGTGTTGTTGTGGAACTTAAGACTACAGTCAGTTTCTTTACTGTATTACTTCAACATTTTAACACTCAGTTTCATTTCCACAGTGGCTTCTTTCTCTGTGGGCTGCCAAACCCAACAGGTGAAATTTGGGCTTTTCAGCTTGTGTAGTCCGGTCATTGACCTTGTTTTTACATGAGTTCAGTTCATTTCTGTTATAAAAAACTTTTATTTTTTGAAATGAAAAAGCCTCTTTCTAATGCATCAGGAACTCAGAATAGAGCATTATAGAATTCATGATGTGAAAGTGTTCTAATCAGATTTGTTGGATTAATATTTCACTACATCTTGATTTCTTTGTTATCTATGATTCAACAGTGAGACGCACCTCCTGCAGTGACACACGCTGCAGTATTGGCGTGGAAGACCAAGGTCAAAGGGCTTTTTGTTTCGCGGAAACCTGGGACAACTAAACATCCAGAGTTGAAACTAAAAATACGAGTTCCTTAAACTTTCTTCACCCCATTTCTTTCACCTTTAGGAAAGGAAAAAGATGAGTCAAATGTTCCACAAGCCAGTTACCAGCACTTCGCTGAAGAGATAGTTGACCTCTTTGGGTTATCAAGCAGGAATGCTATCTCGTTCTCACTCTTATTACCTGACCAGGCCAACACATGTACACTTTGAGCCTCTGTAAAAATGATGTTTCTGTGAAAGCCACAATGAAATGTGTTGAAATGATGACAAAGAAGTCAAGTTCTAAAGAGTAAAGGTCATTACACATGGTCGGGGAAAAAGCCCGGGACATACTTGATTGTTAAATTAACATTTTGTTATGTTACTGAGCTGGATACATATGAATATGTATATTTCAGATGCACCTCTGATTACAAATGGTCATGGATACACTTGATTGGCATGCTTGGTCTCAGTACATCCCTGCAGAGGAAATGATCAATCACGTATCAGTGGAATAATTGGACTTTGATACTGCCAAGTTTTGGTTGCATCTGATGTGAGTCCGATAAAAATGAGCTCCAGATTCATACTTATTTTCGTCCACCACCGAATCACCCTCAACTGTATGCAAGCACGGGAAATCACTGTCTTACAACATTACACTTTCCCTAACATATCCTATTTTCCAAACCCTGGGAATTTCCTAGAAATGTGTGTTTTTGAAAAGTGATGAAATAAAGCAGACTAGATTTCAGGTTCGTTTTTGTCTAGTGTTTTTCTCTAAAACGTTTTTTTAAAGCCCAAATAAATCCTCTCAGTATTTCATTACCTGTAATCCCTCTATTATGTGGTGGACTCGCTGTACCTGAGCCTCAACATGTCCCCCTCACTGTGTTGAAACTTCCTTTGTGCTTCAGGCTCAAGCCTATTTTTTGCTTTACTCGATTTAGCACCGAGCTTGAATGTAATGTGGTGCATTTGTTCTGCATTTTAACCCCCCACCCCCAAGTGCTACATCGCAGTTTGAATTTTAAGGGAGGAATTTCATGCAAAGGTATGTGTCGGGGGTTGCTTGTGCTGCTTGGATACAATGGTGTAATTGGCCTGAAGTATTGAAATGCAAATAGTTCCGAGGTTATTTTACATCCTGGTGTGAGGGGGATTTGTGGTCAGAGGAGCTTATTTGGTTTAAATTAACAGAGGAAGAAATGCAAAGCTGTGGTCATTTGCCACAAGCCTGCAGCAAAGTCTTTGCAGTTCACACAACCTTTATTTCACAGCCAATAGCTGCGGTTCAGTTGAAGCATCAAACAAAGCTGCATTTCTCAAATGCTTGAATCACTTTTAGCAGTGACCTAACACTTTAGCTGATCTACAACAGGTATCATTGAAAAATTGTCAGAAGTGATGGATTACAATACAGACTTATTTGTAAATAAGTTGGCCCACCAGGCTTTTTTCCATGTTTATAATTTACTTTAGAGTTAGGCATAATTTGCAACATTAGATTATCGTTTCTACTCACACACACTTATATATATCTTTTTTTTCTTTTTTTTACAATATTCAGGCCTTTTGATCTGTATTTTAGTAGTTATGATTGTAACATATTAGTAGTGAGATAGTTTCTTGCTTTATGTTTACACTTGCCAACCCATGACACTCACCAACTGAGGGACTCTTGAGGAAAAATGCTACATTATTGGCTGTGAGGAGGAAGATTATTCTTGACATTGGACTGTAACTGTTACCTCTTTCCGTCCCGTTATTGCTCAATCGCCCCCTCACACACAATGCAAACTGGTGAGAACTTCGGACGTGTTGCACGGCAGGAATATGTGCCGACAAATCATCATTACCACGTGAACTCAAGCAATCAGCAGCAACCCCCCCTCCCCCCTTCCCACCTCCTCCCTCTCTCACCCTCCCTACCCCCCATCAGCAGCCACCAAGGGACTATAAAAGCCCTCAGTCACCGTCCCATAAGCACGGAAGAAGCTCAACCTCTCAGGTGAGTGAAACATGACACAAACTGAGCTGCTGTTTCAACTCTGAACACAGCACCCAGAAATTACTTTGCCATCTTATGCATGCATCACTATCGCCTTTTGTCTCTATTTATGGCACGTTTACTTTAAAATTTTCAAGGCTAACTTGTAGATGATAAAACTCCCATCATACTTCAAATACATAAATGTTTTTTCTCTAAAATTCTGAATGATTTTGCAGATTTTCTGAGTTGTGTTTATGCATTTCACAGGTGTATCTATCTGTCCAGCAATCATGAAGGCTGTTGCTCTGATCCTTGCTTTGGCAGTCATCACTGGTGAGTGTTTCATTTTTCAGTCATTGGAATGATTGCACGCATTGGTTTCAAAGACAACTTCACACGAATACACTAGTGTTAAAAACACACAAACAATCATATTCAGCCATTGCAAAGAAAACTACATCAAGAAATGTTCTAAAGCTAGAGCAGATAAGAGAAACATGGTGATGCTATTGTGGTGTTTCGGGAAATCTGAGTTTGGAGAGGGAGGCCCACAGCCATACGCAGTGGCCAATTTGAAGGGGGTGGGGCTTCAAAAAACTGGATGAAAACTAAATTTTGTGATTAATTCATTCTTTCACCAACATACTTTTCAAATTTTACAATTGGTACTCTTTCAAATTGAGTTTTAGTCATGCTGAGTTCTTGAAACTCATGTAGACATCCACTCTCCAAATGAACCTCACAGACTGATGCATGGCATCATAAAACAAGTCAATGCTCATGCTTTCCATATGTGTCCCACTCAGGCTGCCATGCCCGAGTTGTGCGCCAGGCTGAAGTCCAGACCACCCGCTGGATGGAAACCGTCGATCGTTTCTGGCAGCACGTCTCTGCTCTGAACGATAAAGCCGATGAAGTCGTCGAGAACATCAAGGCCTCTCAGCTCAGCAGGGAGCTTGAGTGAGTAAACCTAACCGATCTTAATGCTTTACTCAACTGTGCTTTTTCCTTCTATCTTTGTGTCTGACTATGTTGCTCCTTCACGACCAGCACTTTGATCACTGACACCATGGCCGAGCTGTCTGTCTACAAGGATGACCTCAAGACCAAGCTGGCCCCATACACTGACACGACCGTCACCCAGATGTCCGAGGATCTGAGACTTCTCTCTGAAAGACTGCAGAGAGACATGATGGACGCCAAGGAGCGCAACATTGAGTATCTTGGTGAGCTCAAAGCCATGATGGAGCAGAACAGCAACGATGTGCGCGGCCGCCTCTCTGCTTACACCAACAAGCTGAGGAAACGCCTCACCAAGGACACCGACGAGATCCGGGAGTAAGTCGCCTCGGTACTTCCAGAGTTGTACTTTCTCCTGCTTTCGTGACTGTGAAGTCTGATTGTGTTTGTGTTATTTCCATTCAAGGACCGTCACCACCTACATGGGTGAGATCCAGTCTCGCGCCACCCAGAACCTCCTCTCTGTGAAGGATGGGGTTGAGCCCTACGTCGCGCAGGCTGGTGACACTGCTGCTAAGAAGCTGACCGACATCTCCACCCTGCTGAAGACCCAGGCTGAGGGACTCGGCCAGCAGCTGGAGACCCAGGCCGAGGGCATCAAGACCCAGCTGGAGGCCACCGCCCAGGAGCTGCGCACCTCCCTGGAGGGCAAGATCGACGAGCTGACAGACCTGATCTCCCCCTTCGCCACCAAGCTCCGTGAGCAGCTGGAGAGCATTGTTGACAAGGTCAAGGAGACCGCTTCCTCTTAAATAAAGACTCTGAGAGTTCTTTACGGGTTGTAGATGGTTGGTGGTAGAGGGCGGAGTGTGAACACCACTGATTACTTTATATTCTAGTAAAAACAGGAAGAGGAGAGTCATGTTACACTAAGTGCTCAGGATCAGGGATGATGTTGGAGGGATATGAAAGGATGAGGTGCTTTGCTTTTGTTTTCAAAAGACCTTACAGGTTTCTTCTGCACCATCACCTTTTCATTTCTCTCACTGACTCTCTTGATCAGTGAACATAAGTCATCAGGCTTCATTACACAAACAGGAGAAATTCTATACAATATGCTTTGCTTTCCTACTCTGCATTACAACTTACAATGTCCACAGCATTTTTGCTTTTTCTATATTTTGTTTGGTTCTAGGTAGCTTTGCTGAGTTCCAGTCTTAGGCAGGGACCTTCAGCTTCTGTTATCCTTCCAATGTACCAAATATGAGTGTCTTTCATTTCAAAAAAACACACTGAATGATGCTGAGAGACCAAATGTTTCTGCAAGTTCCACCTAGCGGTGATGCTGATCCATCAACAGTGCCCATATATCATCCATGTGTCTCACACGAAACGGAATTTTTCAAAAAAACAAACAAACAAAAAAACGCTGCGAATATGACAATCAGTGAGTGAAGTGTAAAATCTGCCTGTCTGCTTTTCATGTCATATGCCCACCATGCTGCTCACTGGAAGTGCACAGCCTCTGGCTGCAGTGTGCTGAACAGTGCTGAGTGAATAAAGAAACATCGAAAAAAAAGCTCCGCTTGCTGCCTTTTGTTTTACTAATCAAAAATTAAAGAGCAATCTATTATTCAAGATTGGACTCTGTTACGCTTTTAACCTGAGACTCCACTAAACCAGGAGCTGCTAATATACAATAACAACTCTGAAGCAGTACAGAAATGTTCTCAGGACACCTCGTTATTACAAAGACTTCAATAGACATACTGAGATTACAAAAAAGTAGACCATATTTAAACATTTGAAGTCCTTAAGCACCTCAAAGGTGCAGATATAACTGGTAAGTTCAGTTTAGCTGTTGCCTGAGCTGTCAGTGACAAATTATGTAATGAAACTGTAACAGACGGTAACATTATTGCTCCAAAGTGAAGAAAGTTCAGGGATCACAGGGTCAGTTGGAACCATTTTTTGTGTTGGTCTCTCTATGTTCTCTGGTTTCGTCTCACATCTATCAGGTTACCTGGTGGCTGCAGTTTGCACGCATGCCAGAGGCACAAAGCATACAAAGCGCTCCAGCTCTGCTTGTTGAATTTCTGACTGCCTGGAGAACACTTCCTCTGTTCCCCTGAACACTGTAAACCAGAATAAACTCCTGCATCTCCAGACCCCCACTCATTTCCCATCATTGAAATCGGATTGGATAAATGGGGTTTCATTACGCAAGAATGACAGTGACAGAAAAGCACCTTATTTTTCTACCTGTGCTCCACCCCACTCCTCCGTAACTCTCAGTTTGCTCTTTCAAAAGCCACGCATCACTCACTCTTCTGTTTATCCCGTCTGGGCTTGTTCAGATCTGCTCCCAGATTCCTCCCTCTTGATCCCAGCAGGTATTTGGGAACAGTTTGTGCCCCATGTTGGATATCACTGTGACCAAACCACTTCTTCAATTATCTCAGCTTGATATGTTCTGGGCCATGCATGCTTTTGAACATTAAGCTTTGAACATGTGCCAGTGACAGAGAATCGCATGTGCGAAACTGGTAGTCAACAATGCCCTCCTATGCAATAGTATATGCTTGCAGAGATTGTTGCAAAAGATACATTTATTGCACGTTTTCCCCATTTTGTGTCCCATTAGTAAAAGTCATTGAAATGATAAAAAAATGAACTTGCAATGAGTATTTGTTGAAACAAACTGTCAACAATCTGTCCACAGACAAAGAAAAACCAAATTGTCGTCTTTGTGGGGAAAATAAATATATAATGGAAAAAATGGGTCATTTCACAACTGGCTGGAAATGCCTGAACCCATCGACTGCATGATCTTATAGGGAGCTTTAAATGTGATGTTTGTGGGACACAGCAGGATTGCTCACTTTGAAGTTCAGAGCGGAGGCCAGCAGAGGACACCATTTGTCCCCTGTTCATCTCCCCTGACCCCTCCACTTGAATCTGGGCAGCACAGAAAGACAGCTGTGTTTTCTTTTTAAAGAGATTCAGTAAACTGTGCACAGCCTATCAAGAAAATCAGTCTGTGATGGAAGAACAGAACATACAGTTCACAATGTTGAATTTAATCGCTGCTCATCAGAATCACTAGCAATTTAAATAAAAGTTTTTCTCAGAGGATTTAAAATAATGGACTGCTGCTTGAAGAGCACTTTAGGAGTTCATTGTTGCTCTCGAATTTATTTTAATCAAGGTATTTGGGACATTAGTTCTTTCCTTTGTCTAAAAATGATCCCAAGTAGTGAAAACATGTTTACCAATCTCTATCTGTGGTAAAGGGCATCGCATGTGAAGTGATAGAATGACTAAGTCAGTGACTCTTTCGTTTCTCACTGATGAAACCACCTCTTTCAGTCACCAGTGTTTATTTTGAAACAGACAAGTGAAACTTCAAGTGGATTGTGTCACTTGTGAAAAAAAGGGGGCATCAGTCAAGGATTGTAAAAACAGGAAAAACCACAATCGTCCTGCTAAATCAGCACTTGTGCTCCATCTGCTCCTATCAAGAGTCTGCTCTGCCTGCACTGCCCAGCAACATCAACATCAAAATAAAAGTCCCAACAAATACTGCAGGTGATAGCGCGCTCATGACCGTGAGTAACCCTTGCAAAAAGTCCCCCTGCAGAGATTTTACCTCCTTCTTCAGCCCCCGCTCTTTTGTCCGTGCTGGCACACGATATCACTCTCCACGGGATTCTGAGCCAAACTGAAAAAAAACAGCTTTTTTTAAGCTTGTTATTGCAAATTGGGAGCACGCAAGACATGCACTTTCACACTTTGTGCCTCCTGCAATTATTCAAGAGGGGTTTATATGCACGCAAGTTGAACCTCATGCATTTACCCACTGACCACCTCTGTATAAAAGAGGCTTTCAGAAGTATTCTGTGAGTGTTGAGGCATGTAAGGCCATGCTGTGAACAATTGTATTGTCCGGAGTTGCAATCACACCTTAAGGGAACATCAGCTCAACAAACGTGTATTGGACTTCCTCGCCAGACTGCATGGTGTGAAAACATACGTGGGACTGTGATGAATTGTCAGTCGCAGACTTCCTGTCTGCCACTTGGGTCACAGTGGTAATGAGAGTTTATTGCAACTCGTCTGACTGTTTTTCTGTTGCATGCCAACAGGCGAGATGGACCACATGTGGATTTGTCTCACTCACTTCCCTTTCACAAAGAGAATGTCTGCAGGAGACAGACGGCAATGTGGAAATGAGTTTCTAAATGTGGCAATTAAATCAGAAAAAAGGAAAGTTCAGAAAAGCAGACTGCTTATGTGCAAAATCTGCTGCAGACTCTGGAAAAGAGACACAAATAAGTCGGCCTGAGGAAAAGCACAGGCAGTGATTGTCTATAAGGTGCTCACATACAAGCTACAATAAACGTTCACATGGTGGGAGCCCGTCCATGTTAAATTTAAACAGCTAGTCAACTCTCATATAGGATAAATAATAAAATAACATGGTTGCATGGTGTCATGGTGGTGAGTGCTCTCGCTTGGCACCATGAGGGTTTGATCCCCAGTTACTTCATGACCCACATCCTGGTGCAAGTAGATTCTTGATTTGGTGGGTTTATGTCACAGAGATTTAGTAACAAATGATTCGCAGTAAAGTTAATCTCCAGAAATATGATAGAGAACAACCAAACTTGACTATCCAGAGGAACTAAAGGCTTCCACAGGCCAACCTGCAGCAGCATACAAAATGCAGCCTAAAGGAATAGCGTGATTTCACAAACCTCTTGATGGCCTCATGTTCACAAACAGTTCTGGAAGGGAATTTAATCTGATCCTGTGACAGGCTATGTCTTGTAGGTCAGTTACTTAACATGCAAACCGTGATAAGCTACTATCGATAAATATAAAGCTGGACATAGGGTCACTTCTTGGCCAACACTTGAGGTACAAAGTAGCATCCAAAAAGCTCTAGTCTATTGACTCTTTTTTCTCTTTTATCAGAGATGAACTATGTTCTGCTACATCACAACTCATGTTATCTGTTCACTGTGTCGCTCCTCAGGGAGCAACTGATGAACTGAGGACATATTGCTTTATATCAACACTGAGATGTGATTCTTTTTAAATAAATGTTTATCTCTTTTTGCATTCATAAACAGTGGTTTGATGTGTGAATGTTAATCAGATACATCACTGGGTGGTGAGTGCTGTCACTGAGCTGCTCTCATGCAACACAAAGGAATTTGAGGTCCATTCCTGCAGTGGGGACTTCTCTTGTTCTGGTGTCTTTGTCATGAATGATCAGCACCATTGAGTTAAATCAGGACAATTTTTTCACTGGTCAATAAAGGGGGGCAGTGACACCGTAAGGTCACCACGTGTACGTGTTGACTTTAGTCCGGTGCTTTGCGTCACTCTTGTTGAACCGAGTATAAAGAGGAACACACAAAGACGCTTCAAGGCATTTTATTTTCTCCCCTGAGACAGAAAACAGGTATGTTTGCCACTTCGTTTCTTCCAAAGCGGACACAAACGATTTTATCCTTGTTATTTTAATATACCGAGGCAGAATCTCTTTTCATCCACAATGGCCAAATTATACGAACATTAGTTTTTTACTTAGAAACTTAGACATTTTTGACAAATATGTTACAGATGAAATTCTCACTAAGTGGAGCATATTTTCAGAAAACAAGAGACAGAGTACAATTGAAAGCATGAAACCATTTTCTTAATGTTAGCTTTAATTAATGAATTAATCAAGTTATTACACTATGGGGGAAGCTGTCAAGTTGTTGCTGTAAAAAACAATATGACATTTTTTTTGTTCTATATTTGAAAAAAAAAAACCCCAACTGTTTGTCTCCTAATTAGTTTCAGTGAGACAATAGGAGAAAATATATCGATGACGAAGTTATCACATCTGTGACCGTTTTTCCTTCCCAGTGATCGAAGCCAAAATGAGACTCCTCCTCGCAGCTGCCGTGCTCTTGCTGGCATTTGTCGCATACTCAGGTAAGTCCAAAGAAAAGACTTTGGAATTCCACTTTTTAAAGTCTTTGTGCACCAAGTGTTCATTTATTTGTTTGTCAATTTTTGCAGAGGCTCAGGAGGCCTCCATTCAGGAGAAGTTCAATAAATTCGGAGAGCAGATGGCAGAGTTTGGCAGCGCAGGTCTTGAGAAGCTCAAGACTGCACATGCCGAGATCCAAAACAGCGAGGCAATGACCACCCTCAAGTAAGCGGACATACAAATACAGGAAAAATTCTTAAAACTGCTGCGCCAGTGGACTTTATGTAACTCACATACCTGCTTCCCTCCCTCAGGAGCTGGTGGGCGGAGCAAATGGAGAAGCTGCAAAATATGCGCCAATAAGTCCCCGAAGAGCTAAGCAGATGCAATTATGTCTCCAACCGGCTCTTCATCCACATCTCTGACCAAATGGGATAGTTACATTGCTTTGCCAAGATGAATTGTTTTCCTGAGTGAAAAAAAGTGCAATAAAGCTGTGCTATCATATTTTGAACAAAAAATTCTTGGCATGCAAAAAAAAAAGTGTACTGAATTAATACATTCACAAGAGTCCAATACATGCGTTTGGTATGAATAAAACAACATTTCTGGTCGAAAACAGTGCAGTGTCCGTTTATTAAAGAAAACATCACTAACATTATCACCTGAGCTCGAAAAGGTATAAGATTCACTACATGTTCGAGCATTCACTTTAAGTACTCACTCTGCAAAGTCTTGTAATTAACTTTAACCAACTCATAATGGAAAAAATCTTACACTCATAATCTGCTTTGCATTTAATGACTATGGCCATAGCTGTGTCTTGCATGCATCAAAAAATAAAAGAGAGTATAAGGAATAAATTATTTGCTACCTTGCGATGAGGTCCAAGCAGCAAACATTTCTTCTGCTGTCAGTTCAGTGTCAGCACCAGCATAATGTAAATGTCTGCAGGGAAGAATGGAACAAAGAATACATTAGTTTTTAGCAAAAGTGAACCAGTATCAAATCGACAGAACAAAATCCAAACATGTTGCATTGCAGGGCTGCATTTCAGTTTTGATGATTGGATGGATATGTGCATTAATGCTGAATTTCAGTCTTCTTGTAACATCTCAAAGGTTTTTTTGTGTGGTTGCGCTTGAGCTGGACTTAACTGAATGAATATCAAACAGAGTCTATTTAAAAACAATCAAAAAACAATTTGAAAGACCAAATAAGTAAACTTTTCTCCTTTCATTAAAGGTTTTGCGAGCAAATTTCAAAGGATTCATTTGTGTCAATAGTTGGTACCAAAGGGCAGGTGCCAAGTGGACTGCTTTTCTGGCATTGCAAAACACCCTGAGATAAAGTCCCTGTTTGAGATGAGTTAATGATCCACTGGTTGTCCCAGTTCAATGAAATCTGTTCCTGGGAAGAGAACAATGTGACAGAGGTCAGTAGCTGGTCCATAAAGGTCACAAATGAACACTAGATATACTTTGAAATCAATGGTGTGAATTATTCTGACTCTTTTTGGCATTTTTCTCAGCTCTGACTGAGTACGATACTGAACAACAAAAATTGTTTTTCGATTAGTGTGTTGGGTTTCGGGAGGACTCGGCCTCCTGAAACAGATTTGAAGCTGCTTATGGGGTCTGCTTCACTGTTCAATCAGTCTTTTATAATTTGATTAGGGTTTACCATGTCAGAGACTCCAGAGAATCTTTACCAACATCTGGCACTGATTTAGTTAAACCAGATAAGAATCAGCAAATGTCAATTTATCAGTTTGTGCTGGCAAAAAACAACCTTTGGAAAAAAAGTTAAATGTAACATCTGGTGTATGGCGTAAGGTTTCACTTGAAATTTTTACTCACAAAGAGCTAAAAAACATACAGAGCTGTTTCAGCTCTCAATATAAGGACCTCCATGATAAGCTGCATGAGTCTCAATAGAATCGTGTGAATCAGGTGTATGCAGGTCCTCACCAGTACTGAAGAAAGGCCACACACACACACACACACACACACACACACACACACACACACACACACACACACACACACACACACACACA
>JASSRZ010000007.1:6156568-6179888 GCA_032164315.1 Malacoctenus gilli
ACACACACACACACACACACACACACACACACACACACACACACACACACACACACACACACACACACACAAAGAGTACAGTCCAGATGGTTATAACCCAACAATTAAACAACAATGCAAACACAATCTTGATCCTCCATGTTTACACAGCTGTGAGATCGGGACTGTAAGAGCTTTGTTGTTGGGAAATCTAATCTCAACGTTATGTGTGGAGTTATTTCCGTATGGAAGAAACAGTGAGAACTGAGCCTGAGTACTGAGAACATTAATCTGTTATGGACTCTGGCCACAAAAACGCTTTGCTTTGCTGACAGGACATGTTTATCTAGTTGAAGCCCCCCAAACCCCCACCCCATGGTCTTCACTAAATCCCGTATCTCTGCTGCTAGAGGAGACTTTGACTGGACTGGGCACATATCAACACCCACTGACCGGGGCAAGTTATTGCAAGCCAAAGCACGTCTGGACAGTTAGTGAACTCAGCCAATGTTGATTTTGAAGAGATATCAAGAGTTCAGGATCGACTGACGGAAAAAGCAACACGTCCCAACATATGCCGGTGCTCACATTTATTGTAGTGCAAGAAAATATTAAACAGTTCAAACAGTTCAAACAAGTTGCGTCATAGAACTCGTACTTGCCTTTGTTGGATGCTTTGAAAAACTGAGGAACATTGAAGAGATCTTTTGTGGCTTTTGAGAAAAACAGCATGTTCTTTAAAGAAAACAAGCATTTGAGATAAAGTAAGAGCATGTAGGCTTAGTTTGTTTGCTCTACTCAAGACCTGTCGCTATGCTCTGGGATTTGCCAGTGAAACTCGATAAATAATCATCTGATAAGGACCAGCGTACACACTGTCACCGAATATAAATGAACTGGTTTTATAACACTTGATTCATTTAGCGTCTGTTGACCACAAGCAGAGGAAATGGTGAGAATACCTTTTGTGACTATGTTTGCTTTAAATATTTACTTAATAAAAAAAAGGGGGGGGGCGGGGCGTATTGACACACTACTCAAAGAATATCTTTTGTTTTTCATATCTAACATTATCTGTTGATTGACTGCCTGAAGATAAACTCTGAAACTGCTGTTGCTGGTGTTTTATTCCTCCGTCCTTTAGATGCAGATAAAAGCACTTGCTTTGATTTTCATCCTAATATTGCAAGGTATTACATAAATTTGAATGAATCGAATTACAACAAATAATTTGCTTTTTTAAAACATTCTTTTGTTTATAAACATGTTTTTTTGGGGTCTGTTTGACTAACAAACACACTTCTCTGCAGCATGTGGGCCTCTTTTGGCCCAAACATCACCTCCAGGACAGACTGAGTCCAGAGGAATGATTCAGAGGCTTACGGACAGCGCCAGGTACGTCTAAACGCTGTTCTTCTGTGAGAATATACTGAATCTAAAATTGGACCAAATTTTTTAAAAATCTAAATCCAGGATGACAAACTGATCAAACACAACCATTTCAGACGTGGCTCGCCTGATTGTTTGAATCTTATGAGTCAACTGTTGTTCTGCATGTTCTTGAATGATGTAATTGATGACTTCATGTGAATGTTATTGGCCCCCGTTTTTCATCTGAGGACCATTTTTGATGCACAGTGACCAATGCATCCCCCAAAAAGAGTGAGAGCTTTGGTGATGCTGTCTTGGACAGTGATTTGCTGGGATCGTCACACATGCTGGGATTGAAAGATGGGGTGCAGTCACATGAGTAATGTCTCCTCCCCTCTCTGAGTTTGCTTGTGCTGAAAGATTGAGTCATTCAGACATCTGTAAATGACAAAGAACTGTCATAGTTGTGAACTTCACGTCACGTTAGTCTTGGTCCTCTAACAAGTGACTCCTGGTCCACACTGTGTGTTGTGTGAATGCACGGGGACATTTGGGGACACACCGAAAGATGCGGCTGAAAGATGGGATGTTGAATAACAGTGTGATGCATCTTTGGTCAATCGACAAAAACACTGAGGCAAAAAAACAGGAACTGCATGAGTTTGTCATTGGACAGTTGTGTGTTTGTGTTCGTTTCAAGCCAGGGAGGGAAGGGAGGGTCTTGTTTATCTGGTTGGTGCTGGACAAGAGTGAAGCGTTTTCTTCTTACCTTCCTAAATGCATTTTGTATATTTGTGTTTTTCTCACAGAGATGCCAAAGCTAAAATCCAGTACTATGGAGAGATGGCGCGAGGCTTTGCCGATACTTATTATGAGGACCACATCCAACCGGTGACCAAAAGCTATGTCGATTGGGCTTCGACAGTCAAAAGCTCGCTGTGGGACAGGGTTCGGTCCATTGGCGACTACATGCCGTTCAAGCAGCAACCATCTCAGAAATAAAGACTGCAGATAGGAACACGCTCTTCATGTATATTCCAAATATGTAAAAAGAAAAAGAAGATAGTTCAAAATAAAAATTCATGAAATGACCTCAATTGCTTTCGAACTATATCTTTCTAAAAGTCTTGGGTACGAATATGATAACAACTTACAGTCATGTGATGTGAATTTAAGTTAAACAAGATGGTATTTTTATCTAAACTGCAAATTCAGAGGCCTAATTCAGCACTTAATATAATGTCATATCATTTAAGATGTAAACAGTTAAGGAACTTCAGTAATTTCAGGTGTATTGTTGCTTCACCAGTCCAATAAAGTTTTACTCGATCTGACTCAGTGACCTGTTCAAGCACAATCATGCACACACGTATTAACGCCATGGCTGCTACGCAATGTGCTTGCATACAAACTTTTGCATTCAGTGTCTTGCCAAGGGACATTACAACACGCAGACACGGCAAGTTGGGGGATCTGACTGTCACCCTCTGGATTGGAAGACGATCAACATGACCAACTGAGGCAGCCCAAAACTACTGTAATATTGTAGGTATTTTTTTTTTACTAGAGAATCACTTTGCCCTTAAAAAATAGGTAAATAAAAGAGTCGGATCAACTGAATGTTGCAGAAGATTCAAAAAACCGATAAGAAAAAACCTCCACAAACTAAGAACTTTGTTTTTTCAAATTCAGGTTGCATGTAGTCGGAGTTTATGATGTTTGATGAGGGAGAATTGAAGGGAAAAAAATGTGCTCCATGCACGGTGGGGCTCAGTACAAGTTATCTGGACAAGTCCAAGCTATCTGACCGGCTGACTATTTGACCCAGGTTGACAAGACCCTGGAAGATGTTCTGTAAAAGAAATGCTGACTCGCAGGAGTCACACTCATCACATGTAACAGCTGCTTTGAGTTTTTTCTTTTCACATGTGTTCAGGCAATTACGACATGCATGTACTACGACATTTTGCCAACACACACCTCCAGCTGTATCAGTCCATTTTGTCATACAAACAGATAAACGTAGACTTCAGGAACTTTGTACGACCGACCCCTAAGTCATATATCTCCACTCATTGTATTCAAAGAATATTGCGTAGACTGGACTTTGTGTAGGTTCATGTGTGTATGTGTGTGCATGTGCATGCAAGCATGTGTGTGTTGGAGTGCGTATGCTCATCAGATGACGTTTGTTTGCAGTCCCCCCCTATATCATCCTGTCCAGATGTGAGCTCCGAGTTACAGACAACTCACTTTCAGAGAAGACTGTCACTTCTTGGATCTGTACATCCAACAAAGCAGCAGGTAATTTCTCTTCCTATTCAAGCTTCTCCTTCACTAACCTGTCTTTTCTTGAAAATTCCGCTATTTTCTCTCATGCATTTTGAGTAAAATTTGTTCACTTCTTACTTTTTTGCAGACATGAACACAAAAATTGTCTTGGCAGTGCTCTTTTCTCTGGGTAAGGCATCAAGCTTGGTAGAGTAATTACGAATTGCATTTTCTACACAGTATTTTACTTTTTAAGTTATTTTCAAATGCAGAAAGAACTCATATTCTATTTTTTAACTTTTACAACCAATTTATTTTGGCTAAATTTGCAAGTCAAACTCAAACACTGTTTAGTATCATATTTATCATTTATATTTAACAGTACCAATATGCTACAGCTGAGCATGTTGCATGTTGAATTACTGTCAAATGATCCAGATTTTTTTTAGTAAGTGATGTCAAGAAGTAAAACAGTTTTTAGTACTTGCCAATTTAGGATTAGGACTTTTTTTGTTGATTTTTGTACAGATGTTTTCTTGTCTATTATTACTGACGCACTGATATTCAAATAACAATCCAACCTGTGTGCTTGAATCCCAGTCTCTGTGAGCCTCTGTGAAATTCCTGCACCATCTCAGGAACTTGTTGACAAATATGATGCATACAAGGCCACATTCCTCAAGAGACTGCTGAATGCCTACAAGAAGGTGCAGGAGGCTGCTGCTCCAGTGATGGCAGACACTGGTAACGAGCGCATCCAGGGCTTGAGGGACTATGCTGAGGATCTGCAAAGCAAGCCCGAGTTCCAGGCTGTTGTCAAAGTTGCTTCGTGAGTATTCATCAAAAGCCATCACTCCTGCAAAGTCCTAAAGAATTCACTGTCAGATTTATGAGGAAAAAACTGACAAGTGCAAATTTGAAGTTGGGTGACTGCTGGTAGTGCTTTGTAAGGGGTCAAATTTATCTTTTGCCCCTCCTCACATTCAGGTGCTTTGGATCTTTTCATTAAAAATCGCCTGTTTTCTTTTTTTCCACAGTGGCATGGGAGCCGAAGCAGGCCCCCTTGTGGAAAAAGCTCGTACCTCTCTTCTGGGTCTGTATGAGTACTACATCCGCCCCTACGTTGGTGAGCAGCTGAGCAACGGCATCGATGAGATCAAGGTCTACCTGGACAAATACATGCCCGCTGAGTAAAACCCAACTGGAGCAATCCAATTGTCAGCAGCCTGTAATAGGTGGTAACATGTAGAAAACTGTACCAGTTAGCCTGAGAAGAGCAATGCACAATGCAAGTAACACCTTTTGCTTTCTTAAAATCAAATCATGCAAGTTAAATTCATGGCAAATATGTCAACGCCATCTATGCAAGTTGTGCATGTACAGTATTTTGTGTTTGATATACTAACCAAAGCCATCGTGTGACTGTCTGTCTGTGAGTTGCTTGTGTTCAATAAAAATGGACCAAAAAACTACCTGAAATGTTGTTTGGTTTTCCTCACAGAAGTCAACATTAACTTTAAGAATCAATGTATTCTGGTGCAATTCTGCTACATAAAGAAAAAAATCACTTAATTTATCAGCAGAACATAAACCTTCACATTGCCACGAACATCACATACAGATTATTCAGTTGAGTGTTACTTGAATCTGTCTATCAATAAACCTACAGATTCAAAAGACGAGCCGCAAGGATGATGATATTAAAAACACTTATGACAATGAATATGTGGAAGTACGAACATAACAAAATTTCTTCCTGAACAAACTCCTAGATTTTTCTCCTTTTTAGCCACAGAACTTAAATCAGCAGGACCAAATCAACTGCTTTTATTATTAAAAAAAATAAATTAAAAAATCATTGACACAAAATAGAAAGTGTTCATTTCTGAAGTGGTGCCGACTTGAAGTGAAAGCTCTATGATCTGCCTTATTTATAAGTAACTGTGAAAAGATCTCAGTATTCGCCCTTCAACTGACTGCTCAGAGCAAACCACAAAATATCCCATCAGAAAATTGTCTTTTTATTGCGTTCTTTAAGAGGATGTAAAAAGAGTGTCGTTTTCAAAAAGAATAGTCCTTTTTCATGCAGTTTGATTTAGCATTTTTGTGTCCTCATGCTGTGTTGTGACCATACAAGACAACAAGTCATTTTCTGATATCAGAGCACTGAAGCAGCGTGCTGTCTTTCACATTTATAGTGATAAACCAGGCAGAGTGTAGTCCAGCTGCTGCCCACAGCTGCATTAAAACTGACCTGACCGGTCACCAGCAGCATGACATGTGCGGCTGGATCACATGATCGGCTGGATGTTTGCTGAAGCCTCAATCAATACGGATTCACTGCAGAGAAAACGACTGATTCAAACGGACATTTACTTCTGTTCCTTTATATGATTCCCAACGTATTTCAGAAGTGTGATGATGAATCAAAGAAGAACATTTTGCGATACTGCGGAATTAAAGAAAACAAAAGCAGAGGTTTAAATATACACACACCTTTAGTCAGCTTATTTTCTAGATATGTGTTAAATGAACCTGATTAAGAGAGAGAAGGAAGGGAAGGAAGAAATGTGCTATGACTGACTGATTCGTTAAAGTGAAACACAAAATAAAATCATTCGAACACAAAAAAAATCAAGCAAAGAGAAAAACATACATCGAAAAATACAGCTACAGACGCTTCACGACATTAAGTAATATTTTCTGAATGTGGCAAAATGTTATTTTATTAGCCAATTTTTAGTTGTTTATCTTACTGGAACAAAAGTACGTGTAATACTGACACAACAACACAAAAAGTAAGAAAACAGTCGCTATGAAATTGACCATCTGAGTAGATTTCAATCTGTTTTTTGTCAACAGAAAGTCACAGTAACATTTCCACGAGTGCTCATCACAAAACCACGAAATGAAGATACAGTATTTCGATATACAAAATCAAACACATCTAGGAGGCCAAGTAACCAATAAATTGGGAAAAAAATAATAAATAACAATGATAATATTAATTAATAGGTTCAAGTGGATTGACAGCAACTTCTGTAATCAAGAGAAATAGAAATACTAGAAAAACTTCTGAGCTAATGTTTCATTTTGAGTTAAAAACGAACCCACGTGGTTGTTCATAAAAAAACAAAACAAAACATGCAAACTGTGCGAAGAACTATGTTCTGCCACTGCAAACAAGAAACATTGACACAGATCATCTAGGAACAACATGCTCTGAAGTTTGAAAAGACAAAACAATGTGGAGGTAAATATTTTGGATTTTGGTTGCCACAAAATGTTCTATTATCTGAGTCCATCAAGATGTTGGAAATTGTGGGGTTTTTTCAATCTCAATTTTCTATGTCTTCATTTTATGTGCCAAACAACAAATGAGGAAACTTCAATCATCTGTGGTTGTGTGGAACTCGTCATAAACACTCTCAAACTTTAGCCAGCAAATTTTCCTCGAATGTGACCTGATAAACCGTGATAAATCCAGCTGGCCTTCTCGTTTCATAATCTGAATCAGTGTGAATGACGTGTTCAACACACTCTAGACTCAGGACAATCTTTTCAGGACTTAGGACTATTGTAGTGTGTCATGAACGCATCAGCCTTGTTATGCAAGGGGGAAAAAATCCTCTTTGTGGTTGTGGACAGGGCAAGGGGTAAAAGGGCGGTGCTCAAAAAAACGAATCGATAGAAAATAATTGATTGCGTGTTTTCAACATCAGGGTCATGCAGAGGTAGTGAGCAATTCTCTTCTGTCTTCTTATTTGTTTTTAACAAATTCTGACAAAAATGTAACCTCGGATAAACTTAGAAATCAATTTGCTCCTTCATCTGCCGGCCTCGTCTTTATATTGCCACAATTCCTGCTCTATCAAAAAACAATGGCACACTTCCAGCGAACACAGGCTGGACAACAGCACAGGTTTATCTCCCACAGACTGCACTTTGGCTCTGTGAGCGACAAGTCAACACATTCACACTCCTATAAAAACAGATCAGGACAGCACAATGTCTTAGTCTGTTTTCTTTGCACAGTCCTTTCTGGAGAGGAATATCGTGAGTATGCAATTCATTCGTTTAATAAGAGAACAGAAACAAATGTGGATTGTTCAATGTGATAAAGGATTTTAAGTGGTACAATTTCTATGAGAGAACAGTAGCTTTTTTGTTGAAAAGATCCTGGAAATAAGTCTCCTTTTTGAAGTGAAACTTCAAAATGAAAATTGTATCAATGAAAATTAGTGTGACACAAATACATAGGCCATAAATGGACGGGATAATTTTGACAATGTCTCACCCTAGTGGATAAAGTTGGCTATACTTTTAATCTCTTTTCCCGCTTACAGATACTCGACGACATGAATAAGCTGCTGGTCATTACAGTGCTTGTGGCACTTCTCGCTCTCAGTAAGTCACTGCTTCCATGATAAAGTCAAGAAGTGGAACTTATTTAAGTGGAATATACAGAAAAATTGTGCATTCTGCTGTTGATACTAAAACTGATTGAACTGAATGAATGATTAAGTTTTTTAAAGAATCCTGATTGGTGTGCAGACTGTAAATAAAAAGAAAGCTTCTATACAAAGGATACATATGGACAATGATTGAAGAATATTTACAAACGTGCCTCTGACAAAACTGTAAACAAACATAATACCCCAAGCTCAAATGGCTTCAGCTCAAATTCCAAAAAAGTTGATCTTTGTCAATAATGTTTATTGTTTAGTTCTGTGGGGTTTTCATGCCATTCGCTGAGTTGAATGAATTTAATGTGTTAACCCTAATGAACCAACTATCTTGGTTCAAATTTCTTGAGGCGCAATTTTCCTGGTGGGGACTTCATTTCTGTTTCTACAAAGACAGCGAATCCTCATAATGCAAATGTGTAAACAGATTTAGGCCCAAACCACAGAAATAAATGAACGTCTACACACATACACCCACACATGGCTGATCGTCTGCTGGCCGACCATCTGGGGCCATTTACTTGATTTGTTCCAAGAAGTGGCCACTTTTTTCTATTTCCTGCTTTTCTCCTTGTGTTTCAAGTGAACATTACTGAGTCTTTTCTCATACTGTCTGTGTTGACTTTGTACAGTGCAGTGAAAACGAATGGAGTCAAAACCGATTTTGAAACTCCTTTAACCTGCGTTTGTGCAGGCGCTGAAAGTTTCCGCGTGGCGAGGCAGACCGAGCCAGAGGAGCAGGGAACTGTGACCCAAATCACCGAAGCCATCAAATACTACTACGACAGTGCCGTCGACACCGCCAGTGACTACCTGGAAAGCATACGGGGCATGAAACTTGAGGAGAAAGCAAAGTAGGGGACATTAATCAGTAACGCAGAAAACAAACATGCACCTATGTTTCTGTTGACATTTTCCTCTCTTTCTGCTGTCCCCAGGAATCTTTATGATGATACCACGACAGCTATAACCACGTACGCTGGCATCGCACAGGACCAAATCTACCACTTGTTTTACTCCCAGTAAAAAGAAACAAACAGTTCAGTGACCTCAACCCACTTTTTCAAAGCATCAAAACTTTAAACCTCCACACAAGTCCCAAACATCAGTTGACACTTTGAACTTGGCCATATCTCACCAAAACGCAAGTCTCAAACCCTCAGACAGCGTTTTCCAAAGTAATGGCCACCTTGCTCTTTGTGGCATTTTCTTGGGCTGCTGCACTGGTGGTAAATGATGATAACCACACAACGGGGGAACCGTAATCCTTTGAAAAGACAACGAACAGCTTGCACGGAGCACCTGGAGAGAAGAAGAAAAGTGGCGAGCGAAGGAAACGGAGTGCAGAGCATCTTGTCTTGTCGCAACACATTTCTCCACCGTTCTTGGGCTCCAAGAAAAAAAATGACACTGGAATAATGTAAACAATCAACCATTGGTGGTTTTATTTCTTCTGTTGACATTGCTGGCCAGCCCATCTTGGAGAAAAAATTAAAATATTCATGCATATCTTGGAATGAAATATTTATACGAATAAAAAACAACTAAACACTGGCGTCTGTGTTGATACATAATTATTTAGTGTGGTGTTTGATATGATAAATCGTGCATATTTTTCCTGTCTGTTTGTGTAAAACCTGTCTTATTTCAGCTCTCTGATGTAAAAGGATCACACGGTGGCGCCCGTACGCATCTGCAGCGAGACTTTTATCAGCCGAGGCAGCACCAGAACACAAGCTTCTGTTGCAATTAATAATGGATGAAAAGAAACAACATGTAAAATGAGAGTGCGGTGAAACCAAGCGAGATGAATAAACAACAAAGGCGGCAAAGTTTGTTTTATGGACCCTGACAACCAAGTGACTTTTAATTAATGCATAAATCTACAGCATGTGCCCTTTTCTCAAGCTACAACTTGCACAAACAGTTACACTTGTTTTCAAGTATGACTGCAGGCCGTTGTTTGGAAAGATGTATGCAGGAAGGAGCCACAGGACAAACTACACATTTGTGTTGTTTTTTAAGGATTAAAGGAATCTAGAATCACAATTGCAACTCCTGCTGCAGTTCTTTTTCATAATCACTGTGATTGAACACACAAATTTCCTTTAATACAATGCCAGCGACAGACCTCATGTTTGCAAAGCTGTTAAATTTGCATCTTTGTCCAGATTTGTTCAGTGTGAGAGGAAATGAGATCTATATGCAGATTGTTTTTCGTTTGTATTCCTCTCAGCAAAAAACATGTAATAAAAATCATCTCTGACACTAATTTGACTTAATCTGCTGAAAGCTACAAAACAGAAAAACAACATTACTTTAAGAGAAAAGGTTTCCTCCAGATCAGGCTGTCTTGTGGCCTTTTTTCCTACAAATATGTTAAGAGTAATTTGATTTGAATCTCAATTGCTGTGCATTTGCATCTAAAACAGCTCAAACAACCAAGAGCTTTTAAAGACTCCATGACCGTAAATGATTGCTTTATGTGAACAGAGGCGGAATTGGCCTCCGTGTTGGTAAGCAAAAGCCACAATCTCCTACTGAATTGCAAAACAGACAGTCGAGGCTCTTCCATGATGAAACTTCAAATTTACAGTCCACTTGTTTGTTTTCGTACATACAAATATACCCCAAATCATCTCAGGGTCACAGGAAGAATTTAAACTTGCTAGTATTGGTCTTCGCAATTTCTGTAATCTATAAATTGTACTCAACAAGCAAAAAAAAGATGAACCTTAGGAAAACATAAACACTGAGTCATTTTGTTGGTTTTTTGGTTCTCTAAAATTCAGGCAACTAAAACTTTAATAACTTTTGATAACAGGCTTTGTGAACCAATAATTAATCATTTCTTTTGACTTTGGAAAAAATGACACTGTTTTGAAGCACATTTCAGACCAATGAGACATACAGTGCTCTGTGGGAGCTTATGCAGGGTCGGGGCCCTGAGCCCTCTGGTGGTAGGTGGGAGGTTAGTGTCAGAGGTGCAGAAAGCAAACGCACAATTTTGGATAAGAAGCAGCAACAAAAAGTACATGAGCGAATGAGAGAAAGGAGGTGCAAGACATAATTAGAGAGGAGGTCTGAACGAAGTGACTCAGTCTCACTGGTGTTACATATAACAGAAGACGAGAGCTTGTGGTAAAGTTTCGTGTAAATGAAAATCAACAGTATAATCAAAGGAACACAAAGGGCTCTCTTGACATTAAAACAAAAACAATCAATTAGAAGATCAAAGCATTATTTACTTTTTGATGTTTTTCAATATTTAGGTATAAAAATATCAACAATGTTGCACCTCTAATCCCACAAATTTTTTGGTTACTTCTTCCTCATCCTGCCAAAAACAATTCCTAATTTAGTAACTGAAACTTGCCACAGAAAAGGAGCTTATGGAAAGTTAACAAACTTTGCGACACCATTCTCCGTGTGACATCATGAGTCACCCAATAAATATTCCATTATTTCTTCCTTAAAACTGAGTGCAAAAACAAAACTAGTACCATTTTTTTTCAAATGGTCATTCAAGTTGTGAAATATTGAGAGCATTTCCTGAACACCATCACTGTAACTCATCATTTATCAATAGCTGTCGGAATTATAACCCCAATCTTATCTTCTCGATTACTACTTCCAGTAATGATACAATAGCCATGTTCATTTATCTTTTTATGTCATCATCTTGGTTTCAAAGTACATTTAAACTCCAACAACTCAGACTATGAATGAAAAAATTACTTTAATATAACAAAAACAAAACAGGCTGTGCGCTGTGGGCCTCTGTGGTTTTGCCACACCATATAGAAGTTATTGACTTCACCAACGAAACACAACATCTGCAAATGGAATGGATTAAGTTGGAGCAATCTCACTGTTATCTCACTGCCACTCAGCAGGACTTTTCCTGTTCTCAAATGAGGAGAAAACTTTTACAGGGAACAAGGTGGGTCACCCTCGAAATGAACATATTGCTACATAAAGGTGTCGAAATTTTCTCTGATAAGTTTAGGCCGTGATGCAAAGACATAATAAAGCTCTTTGTTCCACCCATTGTTCTCCCAGGTATAAAGAGGAAACACTGATCAAAGCTCCCTGATGCATCACTGTAGCTGCACAAGCACAGCGGATAAAAGATCCAGAATGAAGCTTCTCCTTCTAGCAGTTTGGTTGGGGCTCGCAGGTGAGTGTTCGCCATGTGCAGAAGAACAGAAGTGAATTCGAAAGAAGCCACTTATAACTCTTCTTTCATCCTGTTTGCAGGAGCAGCTCCCCTGGAGGACAGCAAGGAGTGCAAACCTCACTCCAGGCCATGGCAGGTGTACCTGGACACGCCGTCTTGCAGTGGAGCTCTAATTTCTCAGTGGTGGATCGTAACTTCCTTTGACTGCGCACCACAGTAAGTATGAGTGAATTATTGCATTGATGTAAACTTTCCGAAATAACCCCATGGTATTTAGTGTCACGTTGTGTGTTCAAATAAGAGTGCGACATGACTACTGAGGAATAGTGCAAAAACTTGTAGCCAATAAACACTGTCCCAATTGTACCTCATTAAAAATAAAATGGTTGGAACAAAATAATCATTTCACAAAGTTATTTGTGGAACCACATTTCCTGCTTTGAATTTAGTTAACCATGAAAAATATCTTCATTGAATGATATTTTTTCAGCCTAAAACATATAAAAACCTCTGAGGAATGCAAAATGTTTTGCGAATGATAGATGAAAAACAGATATTTTGTGAGTTTTCAATTTCAAAACATATTTGTAATTTTCAACTTCCTGGTCATAAAAAGAGAAGGAACTCCTTCCTCAACTTGATAGAATTCAAGTCAGTGTCATTTAAATCTGTCTTTCCGGCTCTTAATTTAATTGCTGCTTCATTTTCAGTTTGACCTCCTGTTCTCAGTTGCTCCGGTGTCTCATATAATTTTCCTGAAGAGGATAAAAACTGGAAGGCGATGATTTTTTTTTTCTGGTGAAAAAGTGATTCATGAATAGGTCAAACATTTTTGTCAGCTCTTTTCCATCACTCTGTATTCTGCGGCAGCGCTTTAAAACATTTAAATAAATAATATGAAGTCGACACATAATCTGTCTGAGTCAGATGAGTCAACCAGTCTTTGTGTTCAGCTTTGTCATTGCGCCGCTGCTCGGTGTTCGAGGGACTCAATATTATTGACAGAGCCACTGCGAGTCCCAGTAGGGTTCCTGCTTAATTAAAGAACATTCATCAACCTTCTGCTCATGTCTGATTAGGGCTAATTATGACTCGGTTATGGGCTTGTTTCTGCCTGAGGCCTGAGAGGTTTGGTCTGTGCTAAGCAACGAAAGTATCTCCTCTGTCCTTTCCAGACCATACAAGACCGTCGCAACTCTCGGGGAACATGACAGAAGTGGCGAGGAGGGCACGGAGCAGCGCATACTTGTTGCTGACGTGATTCGTCACAGCCCCTACCGCTCACCCTTCCACAGCCTGACGATGGTGAAACTGAATCAGCCCGCCCGCTTCACTGCTCATGTGCAGCCCATTCCTCTGCCCAGCCGCTGCCCACAGCCTGGAGAGACATGCTCCGTCAGCGGCTGGGGCTCCACCATCCCAGATCAATGTAAGTGGATTTAAAGCCGCCACTGTTGCTGTTCATGCCTCATTTGTTTGTCACAGCACAAAAAATTTGAGCGAAAAATCCAAGTTGGACAAACTTCAAGTACTTAGTAAATAAATATTTATCAAGTACCTGTTCTTCTGATGTAAAGATTTGAGGTACCTATATCATCAAGACCCTCTCTGTAACAACTAACAGGCTACATTTCAAGAGAAATGACATAGAAATGACAATTATTCACCTCCATTCCAGGCATCAATCTTGAATGTCTGACCTGTCCACAAAGGTTGGAAATTACTCTGAGCTGACATTGACAAAAAGACATATTGGACATCATAGAGGGACTGACAATCACAAACATTCCACCGATGAACAATTCAGTCACCAGACGCTGACATACATGATCTTTGGACAATGAGAGCTAACTCTTCAACTGGAACTGAACCGTGTTTTGTACAACAAAGCTGATACAAAGTTCCACAAAACTGACATGCAAATGCACCCAAAGCGACTCATGCCCATGTTATTCATTATTTTTAAGGGGAAAAAAGTTTTTTATAGTGTGCAAGACATGAGGGTGACTTTCCGGAAAACGTTGGCGAGCTACTCACACTGTAATAACAGTATTTTCTCCTGGGGGTAAACAAATTACTGATGTTATGTAAATGTGTGAACATTGCATTGGAAAAGAAGCTAAGCTTTCTGTTATTATTAATGCTTCAAAAATACATCTTGATACTTTGGGACCAGGAAAGAAGGAGCACAAACTTCTTCATGGCACAAAATCCATCAGACACTCAAGCCCAGTGTGATGTGAACGCAGCTCCGGTTCTTTTCCGTTCTCACCATGAGAGAGGGAAAGGCTGGAAGTAGAGGTGGAAATGTATGTGACGTGGAGCTCATTAAAATTCTGGTCGTTTCAGCGCTAACAAGGCATGGACGCTTTATTTTAATCGTGGCTTTCTTTAATCAGAGGAGTTTTCTAATTGCCTTCGAAAATGCTCAGTCAGTGATCAGGACTAATTAGGAGAGGTAGACCTTGAAAATAGTATTTACTCAAGATTTAGAGCTCAATGCTCCAGTGCATGGCATGGCAACGCATCAAAATAGGAAGTCATCCTGAAACCTCCTGGGAAGAAGAGAAGGTTTTGTGAAATAATTGAGGAAAATAGGCCGTAAATGGATGACTCGTGGCAAAAACTATTTTACGACAGTGTTCTGTGTGTGCAAAGGATGAAATGCACAGATATCTGTTTGGTTTGAGGTGTTCAGTCTGAATGATTCAGAGAGCTAACATGCCTACCTCCTTTCTTTTCCAAACAGATGGGCGCACCGATCGCCTGCAGTGTATAACTGTGCCCATTGTGGATGATATGACCTGTGTTGAAACCTTCCCTCCATATATCTACTGGGGTGTTATGGTCTGCGCTGGTCAGGAAAACACAGATAACTGCCTGGTGAGAATAAACACAAACCAGAGAGATGGTGACTCCATTTGTTTCCACTGTGTCTGTTTTGACACATTATCAGATTTGTCATCTGTGTCCCTTTCCTGTTTCGCTTCCCGCATCACTGCACTTTCATTTCAGTTTAACCGGGTGATTTTAGAAAAAAAAAGAAAAAGATCCCAACAGTGTTCTGTATCCTTTCTCCCCTCCTCTCTGCAGGGCGACAGAGGCAGCGTGATGGTCTGTGATGGGCAGTTGCAGGGTGTACGATGGTTCGGACATGGCTGCCAAAATCCAGCTCACCCCACTGTCTACAGCAAGCTGTGTGAGTACAATGATTGGATTCGCAGCGTGATGGACCGCTTCAGCCCGACTCTGCCACCAACAACCAAGACGCCTGCTGCTCCTGTCAACTCTCCATTAAAGGATCAGTGACATCAACTGAAGCTTAAAGGATGCTTTTTACTGTCATACAACAAAGATTGGACTGAAGACTAAGATTAGATGACATAAACTATGAGCTAGCTGTCTACAAATGTTTCAATACACAAAGAAGCAATAAAACTCGTGTTGACGCTTTGAAATGTTACCATACAAACAACAAAATAAATAGCCTTGCACATAATGTTTTTGTCTCATTCTCTTTAGTTATGCTCAACTGGGTCAGCGGATTTATTGTAAAAAGCTTGCCACACACAATTACCAGTGACACTGACCCTTATCAAGGTCACCAATTAAAGACAATTACCAAGCAGCAATGTGACACGGTTAAAAAATAATATTCATCCCTTCAGAAACACTTTATGATCTAAAGTGTGACGCAAACAACAGTGGATACAAGGCCATGAGACAAGCAAAGGGTGCGTAGGCTCTCGAGGCTCCAATTAGCTTCTCCTTTGCAAGTGCAGGTACATTCAACCAGACATATTCTGTCTACTTGGAATGAACCTGTTTGTTTGCAATGCTCAAGCTCGGTCTCCTTCGCTTGAAAACGTCAAAATTGATTCACTCAAAGAATCTTTGGTGGGCTGTGGAGGTGGAAAGGCAAACGGAGTATCCATTAAATCAACGAGAGACAGTCCAAATGGAAAAAGCTGTTATATTACCACGGTTTGCTGCCATGTCATCATGATTTTCTTAAACTCCTGCATTTCTTATTATTTCATGCTAGTTTTACACGATAATGCCCTAAACAGGCGCTAATGTAACAGCACCGCCACTGGCGCGTGCATCAGGCCACACTGGTTGAAACGTAACGCAACAAGCCTCAAACTAGCATCAAGCGAGCAGCTGCCAAAGTCATGGAATTAGATAGTTGTTGGCTCAAAAGCCAATTTTAGCTTCAGTTTCACCGCGGCAGTCGGCTTAATGGTTCTGAAATAATATCTACTGTACATGTCTCACAAGCAGTGAATAAACGTCAGCTTACCTTGGCGAGAGCTGCTTGTGGCTTGATTATGTCACTCAGCCTTGTTCAGCTCCTGCTGTCAATAAATCATACAGGCGCATTTGACTCTACACACAACAGTAGCGACCAAAATCAATCCGATGATAAGACCACCTGTACAAAAGGAGAAGGTTCCATTGTGGTCATACAAGCTTGTGTTGGGGATTTAAAAACCACTAGTGCATTCTTTCTGGATGTTCCTTCCAATTTTTCGTTGAATTCTTATGTTTGTACAGCTTGAATGGATTCAAATTTGATACCATTTATTTTAATTATAAAGGAGGCTTTTAACATAAGAGTTTCAAATGTGGCCATCCATTAGGGATGGGCTCCTCTACTCCATTTAAGACATTTGCATAATGCCAGTGTGACATTGAGAGCTCCCCGGATTCCATAAAAATCTATGTAATTGCATTCATTTTGACAATGCGCAGCCTAAAAGTTATAATTTTTCACAGCCTTATCAATAATATGCTACAGCTGACGGTTGATTCCAAGTTTACACGAGAGTTTTGCAAATCAAATCAACTTATTTACTACTTGCCCTGATTATATTCGGAGGGAAATCAAATTCAAAGCCAAATGGAGTCTGCCTGATAATGAACTGTGTCCGGGAAATTTGCGTCATTCCAAGTCAATGCTGCAGTGATGGGCTACAGTAAAACCAAGCACCGCTAGATGGCGATAAAACACAATGATAAACTATCGGTGGAGAAACAGAGAGAGAGAGAGAGAGAGAGAGAGAGAGAGAGAGAGAGAGGTTGTGTGTGTGTGTGTGTGTGTGTGGGGGGGGCAGTCTTCGAAAGAGAGATGTGGACAGGTGACGTGAGTCTCACATTCTTGTCAAGGTTTGGCCTGAACCCTGATCTCGAGATCTGAGCTCCGCTCTGACACCAGGATTCTTGCAAAAACGTGCAACAGCAATAAACACATGGACGTAATCCAACATTGCTGCGAAACACTGGGTACAAAGGGACCAAGGGAACACATGGGGGAGTTAGAGGCACACACACACAAACGCATAGCCACAGTCTAGTGTACAGACACAACA
The DNA here is from genome assembly GCA_032164315.1 of Malacoctenus gilli. NCBI lineage: Eukaryota > Metazoa > Chordata > Actinopteri > Blenniiformes > Labrisomidae > Malacoctenus > Malacoctenus gilli. The sequence continues at coordinate 6,174,208 of JASSRZ010000007.1, forward strand.
TCAAATACACAGATGCACACATGCTTACATGCAAAGTGACTGACAGCTGTGTCCATAATCACCCAGGCAGTTGGGCACAGGGGCCACTCCACCATCTGCTCGCAGCATTTGTCTCCTGTTCCTCACCCCCTTTTTACTCTTTTTTTTACCCCCACCTCAGCAGGAGACAGGAGCCAAACTGGGGGTCGGACTTTGGTTGCTGGGATGTCACTTTAAAAGCAGTGTGATATTAATTGGAGGGAGTATTTGAAGGGCTTATTTTCTGGTTGGTTTTCTAGGCATTTTTAAAAACTAAAGCTGTGTTACAGAGAAATTTGACTGAAACTAGTTTAATGAAATGGCAAATGTGCCAGAAATGGCAGTCATGCTGGAGTTTCTAAAAGATATAGCAGAAACTCTTCTCGTTCCCTGGAGAAATATCCCGAAACTAACAACATCTGCGGATACATCCTGGGTCTTTTTGTATAACAAATCCTAGGCAGACTGCCTCCCGCTAGTCGGTAAATCTACCTCACTTCAAACAGGGCGTGGTTGCTGGTTCACCAGTCTGCTCTGGAGATCTGAAGTGTCTTGGTGTTTATTTCCACCTGAACTCCAAAGTAATTCAAAAGGGAATGTCTGATCTCCTCTACAAAGAGCGCAACTCTTGTCTCTTGACTCTCTGTGAAATCCAAATATTCATCTTCCTTTCACGTAAATCCAGCAAACTTCATTTGAGATATGGTACTTCATTACAACAATTTTTGGGGATTTTATCTAATATCGTGTCCTTTCTATGACAGCACACCCAAAAAACCTGATCCATAATTGTACATAAACACAAAAGACAAGTTAAAAGCAATGCTATTCAAGAATGGTAAAGCTATAATTGAAAGGTAATACCAAAGCACAATAAACATCAACTTATCTTAAGTGCTGTAATTTAAGGACAAGCAGCTAAATCAGCCTTAAAATGCCTGTGATTTAGTGTGAAGGAGTCAGACGGCCTTGGGCACCGTCCTTTCAGTAAACCTCCGAGATATAAACCTGTAATGCAGCAGGAAGGAGACGCATGATCTATGCCGCTGGACGAGAACCAAGACTACTCTTTAGGGTCACTTTGTCCATTAATTTATTTGGTATTAAACATGATTGACATGTTACTGCCAAGCTGATGGGTTCGAGAGGTTATACTTCGTAAAGTGCAACAAACAATGCCGTTCTGAGAGCCTGTTCTAAGATTACATTGTTTATTGGTGGAAGAAGCTTCGGGTTGTACATTGCAACTTACTCTCATTGCTACTCTGAAACGGCAATTTTCGAGCATCGTTTAAGGAAACGTAAAACCGCAGGACTTCCTGATGGCATGGAGAATAAAAATCAGAGGAAACAATCAGCTTTTCTTGAACCTAAACACAGGAAGGTTGTGTATTTTTGAGCAACAGAGAATTGTTTACAGTCTGACACATAGTTTCTTGCCCTGCAGAAGTCGGACAGACAATCCTAAATCTTCCCTCATAATTCACTGAACAAACACAATCAGAAGTTGCACTCTGACTGAATAAGAGGCGGCACACCCGTCCCCGTGTTAACTACCTTTATTAATGGCTAACCATCACTCACTCTCCTTCTCACTATCCTCCCCACAGCCAACATACCATGAATTATTTCCTAATTTCTGAAGGTCCTCCCTTCCTCCTCCTCCTCCTCCTCCTCCTCCTCCTCCTCCTCCTCCTCCTCCTCGCTCTTCTGGCTTTCATAACTCAGGCATGCAAGCCTGGCCCACATAGAAAACAAATATCACCCTCAATTTCCCAAACACCATAGCATGAACTGATTAATGAGGGAATTAAAATGAACGATGATCCATAGGGGGAAATCTTTTTTCCTGCGGTGTGACAGAGCTTATCAGCGGTGGGTACAATATCTGTAGAGTAAACGTGAGGCGTCTCCCTCCCTCCTTCCATCTCCTTCCATCGCTCTGTTTCGCTGGCATACTGTCACCATCAGTCATCGCCAGCTTACATTCCCAGCATTCCCCTGTGGCACCTGGCTCATGAGAGGAGGAAAGTGGTGAAGACGCACTGAAACGCACATCCACAAGCTGAGAGAAAGTGCACACGGTGCACACACACTGACTTGCGCACCCACATTTGCAATCATATAGTTTTTTCCTCCTAACAAGTGGCACAGAAATGTAAATGGATATTTGCGTGCATATTTCTTTGCACTCAGGTAATGGCTCATTGAGAGCAGCACAGGCTAAGTCAATCACACTGGATTCCTCCCTGTCGTCCCATTGAGACCAGCCGCTCATCAGGGGAGATAATTAGTCTGAAGTGCTGTAATGACACTAACCTAATAGCAACAAGAGCACTCTGCGAGGCGGTGGAGTGTGCGCGCCCGCGTGTTTGTGTACATGTATGTGCGGGGTGCAGTGAGAGCAGGGGTGAGGGACTTGTCTTGTGGAGGTGATGAATAAGCGTAAGAGCGATTAAAATCATGTTTTGCTAATGCATTTTTTTTTTTTATGAAGGCGTGCAGACGGTGACAATATGGGAGCTGGCTGAAAAATAAATGTGTCTCTCGTTCTCCAGCCCACGTACACACACATACAAAACTTCCCTCTCTGAGCTTTTCCTTCTTCTCCCTCCACCATTGTTTGTGTGTTGCGTTACAGCCACTGCAACTTTCACACACAAACTGCTGAGAGGGTGTGCGTGCTCGTCTGTGTGGGTTTGTGTGTTTGACAGACAGAGAGATACAGTGTTGGGAGAGGCATTATGCATTCATATTTGCAAATTGCTGTGAATTCGAATGAGCATGTGTACTTTAGTGGCCACGAGCCACTTGGTTTGGTTAAACCTGCTATGAAGTGGAATTTGAAGTCAAGAGTAAAGATACACAAGTTTAATCACAATACTTTGGATATTGTACGACATATATACATGAATGTATGCGTGTGTTTTGACAAATTGATCTATTGTTCACAAGTGTTCAGAGAATTTAAATCAACAACTCAGACATGCAATCTAAAGAACAACCCCGCATGAGTCCTCAGAACACTTTTCCTGTGAAATGTATCTGTCAGACAGCGAGACTTTCCACTCTGACTTGTGCGACTTGATGTCGAAAAAGCAATAAGGCGGCGCCAAATCTTCCCAAAATAATCCAATTTAACCTGCGGGTAGAACTGGATTCTTCCCTGATGGAGAGTGCCTGACAGATCATTCAGACGATGCAACTGATGGGATTACACATGATTTCCAATACTAAAGAGTTTGCGTTTATAAAGCAGCAAGCAAACAAGAAAATAAAAAGAGGACCCCCCCCCCCAAAACAGTCCCAACCCCCCCAAACATATTTACTATAAAATCGAATTAAATGATTGAATTACCACAAATGAAAAGAAAAAAACTGCCTTATTATGTTTTTATACTTATATATCAACTGGTTTCAGCTCATTTCATGTAGAATCAAGCATAAAGAGGGTTTTGTGCCACAAACTCTACTCAGATGTAGATGAACAGCTGGGACATAAACAACAGGCCATTCTGGTGTGTTTAAGTGTCTGAAACCACAATTTCCTGCAATGAACATCGACTGATCTCAAACTGTATCACATATGGAGGGAAGAGATCACAGGCATGTGTCCTCAGATAATGCATTAGTATCGACGGTGCCACAGAAGATCAAACACGCACGCACGCATGCACGGACACACTCAAGTGTAGCAGGCACATGTACATTTTAGTATAATGGCTTTCTCAAAAAAGAACCACAGCTACAAAGAGGTAAATCCCAAAGGGAGTCCATTTGGCTTCCCATGCGATCATCACTTCACTAGAAACACTATAGACTCGTACTGTTGCCGTGGATACACGCAAATTTGTGCCTCCCCTTTATAACCCTGTAATTTTCCCCAATATCTCCCTTTTTTACCTGAAAGGTTTGTTCGCGCTATCTCTACATACCAGAAGACATTGTTTCCCGTGTGTAGACATGTCTTGGCGTTATACTAAGTGCATACTTGTGTTAGGAATGCGGTACGAAAGCTTCACCTGGGGGCACGCTTTACATCGGGGAGACAGAAAAATAACTTCGAGTGATCCCTCATTAACAAATGCAAAGTACGTTGCCAACAGATGCTCATCAGGCAATTTAAAATGCGTGCGCTACCTTCTGCACATACACACAAGCACACACACACCCCAACTAACACACACACACACGCACACACACACACACACACACTGTGACATGTAATGCAGCAGGAGGAGAGAGATGTCCCCCCGCGCTAACACCAGGTAAGCCTGACAAACTCCCCTGAGCTAAGCTGGGACTCGTCTGTCTCCCAGAGGAGGGAAGTCGACTCATATATCACCGCAAACCTGGAAAGTCCCCACCCGCAGAAAAAATGTCATCCGCGGGAGACTGGAAAGGCTGCAAACAATGTTACTGTTCCTCGAGTTAACTAACGGCATGTTGGGCGAACGGTTGACTGATCATGGTTTATTTTATCTCGGCCATCCCGCTGAAGCAGAATATTCTATCTTGCCGCCTCACAAACATGAATAATAGATCACTGGGCAAGGGGTCACAACTGTGAGATTTTATAGGCAGATCTTTCCCGAAACAAAACAAAAACAAGCTGAGCCACCCGACTGTTACACCCAATGTTTTCCATAATCCAGTGAACAACACATCCACACAGAAAGCCAATAACATATCCATCTTTGTCAGAAAAATGGAGTTAATCTAAAAACTGGAAACAACAGGAATGCCTCAAAAGTAGACACATATTTTTGAGTTTTAACCGAGTTATATTTCCAGAACGTTGGTGCAACTTCACAGCAGACAAAAGTACAAGAATCTGACCACTGGCGAGTGAATAATTCACTGTGACACATTATTATACAAGTCATGCAGTAGCTGCAAAAAAAAAACCTCACAAAAACTTTGAGACAGCAAGTTTCTCACGTTCACACAGTCGTATGTTTTTTTTTGTCACTCACATTTTTTTGCTAAGAAATAAGTCAACAAAAATGTAGTACATTGTTAAAAAGTAAGTTTTACTTTCCTTGAGTCAGGTCTGATACATTTCTGTCATATTTTCTTCCAGACTAAAAGAGAAAAAAAAAACGTCGGAAAGTACATTATCTGTGTCTTACATCTTTTGGGAATAGAGCAAATGTAACAACTAATACTTAGGATCCATGATGATTGTGTCAATGCTTAAGCATGAATGAACGTTTATGCGCTCATTAGGGAAACTGTTATCGTGATGAGAACAAAATAGAGCGCATATGAGAAAAAAAACAAAAAAAGTTAGTCTAAAAGAGTAAAACTTAGATTGGTGTAAGAATAAGCCTTAATGTAAACCAGTGGGATGTTCCAAGATCATATGGCAATGCAGTACGTGTACCTGCCTGCGTGCCAGTGTGAATATGAATGATGAGTGGACAAACATCCTCTGATACGACCCTGACCTTGTTCTTGCTCTGTAGTCTAACAGCTAACCTTTGAAACATTATAACTAACCTCAGCGCTGACCCTCCGTGTCAAAGGTCCAAGTCACGAATGCAGGTCTCGGTGACAATTTTCCAAACTATTCCGCACCATGAAGCATAAACACACACACACACACACACACACACACACACACACACACACACACACACACACACACACACACACACACA
>JASSRZ010000007.1:6186450-6207143 GCA_032164315.1 Malacoctenus gilli
ACACACACACACACACACACACACACACACACACACACACACACACACACACACACACACACACACACACACAATTCGAGGAGTGGGGCAATGTGGGCCACATACAATTAGTGAGGAATGTCCGACCTCCCAACCCCACCCAGCAAGTGGTCCAAAAAAGAAGCTCGGCCTTATACAACTTCTTTAAGTATTTAGGTTGAGGCAGCTCTCTACAGTAGAGGGGTCGCAAATTTGACCCCTGCGTGTAGGAGGAAGATTATGTTGGCCATTCATGTACTGATCTGTATGAAAATAGCAGCGTGGAATGAGACAGACCGAGCCAGGCAGTGCAAGGGACAGAGAGGGAAACATGGGGTTTTGGAGGTGAATTATTTACACTATTCCGCACTCACACACAGACACACACACAGCGGCGGTGCCGAATCTTCAAGAGATCTCCAACAAAAAAAGCAGCAGTCACACACACTTAAACATACATTACTGCTTCTGTCCAGAGTGTGTGTGCGAGAGATTACACAGAGGTCCGTCCTCTGACCCAGCATCAAATAAAGTAGACAAGCATGATAAGCAGATAAGGATTCAGCCCAGAGAAAAGGGAAATACATCACTCACACACAAACAGGCACAAGTGGGAGTATGCGGGAGCTTTTAGGTAGGCCTACGACTATTCACTTGAATCATTTGTACTCAACACACTTTGTACTGTTAAACGTACAAAGCATGCTTATGCCTGTTATTCTTTAGTTTGAGTTTGGCAAACCCAGCGTACAGAAACGAGTGACGTCTCCCCGGGACATGTGGCCAATCAAAGGTTCTCACCTGGCCAGCAAGATGTACCTTGATGATAACTCCTAATTTTGAGTAAAACTCACCTATGGAACGACGTTTTTCTTTGGAAATACCACAGTTATGGGGGGGGGGGGCATAAATCAGTAGAAAAACCCTGATCTGAACAGTAGGTGGCAGCAATACATCCGTAAAAGAGATCAATAAAAGCTAGCATATCTCATTTCTCACAAAGATGTAAACAAGTTGATGAAACGTAGATGTTTCTTGGATGTACTTGAACTCCTTTGCTCGCAAGCGAACAGATAATTAGAAGTTGACATCATTAAAGGGTATCATGCTCGAGTGTTGCGAGTCTGACCTACTTAAACTCGTCTCTTTCTTTATTTGGACCTGAAGAGAAATGAGGTGGACACCCCTGCTTCAACAGCACTCGAGAGGGATGAATAAAACGAGTGTTTCACTTTTCCTCATTTTTGTTTCGGTGACACGTATCTTTTTTTCACCTCTGAAAGCAGGTGACGGACTCGTAGGGGAGCCTTGACACAGATAACACACTCGCGCAGCAGCTGTCAGCAAGAAAACACCGGCGTGTTTTCTGCTGCTGTGCCGAGCAGCTTGATAAGACCCCTCTGGCTCAGTAATAATCAGGTCTCTCTCATTAAAGGAGAGGTAGAAGCCTGTTTTTTTCTCTCTCACTGATGTAAAGAAAGGAGGGAAGGTCACACAACAGTGGATGAATGGAAACAAAAAGAGGGACTGACGTGAAAAGGAGGCGATTGAGCATAGAAACAAAGTGTGGCAACAGGGAGAGCGACCTGTTGGGGTGTTATCCGTTCATCCTTCCCTTTTTTTTCATATTTCTTAAAAAGCGATAAACATGACAACCTATTTATTCAGGAAGGAGCCTGAATACATTAGTGAAAGCACAAAGAGCCACAGTGGGCTGCAATACTGAAGCTCCATTAGCAAGTCAGTGGAGCACATCATAGTAATTATCAGGTGTTCTCATGGGATGCCTTTAGTTGCTCTCATTGTCACTACTATTACTGCAATACACAAGGGGAATATATACTTTTTACAAAGCGCGCATGAATGTGGATGATGGAAATGGAGAGAGGAGAAATAGGTGAGTGGAGGGGAGACATACAGGCGTTCTCCAGGATGATGTAAATGCAACCAGTGTTTTTCTTGGCTCCGTGTGTGTGTCTGGCTGCAGGCCGGTGTGTGTGTGTTTTGAGATGTATTTTTCTACAGTGAGAGGTGGGCAACAAGGTCAAGCGCAAAGAATGTACCACCCTTTCATTAGGCTGCGCTGCTCTGCTCGCTTCAAGGTATATTTACAATTTCAGAAGCTGTGACTTAGTGCATACGAGTGCATATGTTCAAGGGAGGAATAAGAGCGTGTGCGGGCGTTTGTGTGTGTCTTCATGTATGGATAATGCATTTTTAAGTGTAAATGATCACCAAGAGCACAAGTGTGTAAGTGGAGTGTGTGTTTTATCCTGTGGACAGCTGCTGTGCTGTAATGCTAGCCAGTGGGAGGAGCCTGTAGCATGTACAGAAGTTCTCAGAGGAGCAACTCTCAACAGCTGCTCTTCAGCTCCTCAGGGCCTTTCGCTATCTCTGCCCCCTTCTTTTTACCGCAACTTTTTTCCCTCTGATCCTCTCCTCTCTGTCTCTTTCGATCCCCTCCTCCTCCTCCCCCTTCTTCACTCTCCACTGAGCCCCAAGGATTTTTTTTTCTTGGCTGCTTCTGGCGATACTTTAAATCCAGCATGATGCGTGACTATGTGCAAACACAATTGCACCGTGTGTGTTGTAATCCATACTGTATTCTGAGAGCGTGCAGGTGCCTTTCACAAGTTTTTACCCTGGAGTTGATCTGATGTTCAGACTGCTTCTTGTAACATTTCTACTTTTTGGGAAAAATCTGTCTGCTTCCAACGACCCTCAATAATTCAACCACCACACATCTTTGGGACAAAGTCCAAAGAATCATTTAACCCTTCAGCGAGTTGCGACACAGGAGTTTACAGGCTTTTTTTCAAAAGTCGGGAGACATTGTCGTCTGACAAAGCCAGCAAGTCTTGAAACTCCACTGTGTGTGTGTGTGTGTGTGTGTGTGTGTGTGTGTGTGTTCCTGTGGGCTGAGCTGTGGGTGGTAAAATGTAAATCTGATCTCACTCTGAGTTGTGGGTGGCTCCGAAGACTTTACCGGCAGAATCATTACGGCGCGACAAAAAATCAATACATTACTCTGGTGCAGTTGGTTTTTTCGTTCTGTGTGCTTCTGTCTCGAAGTTTTGTAGTCCCGCAAAGACTTCTGAAACTCTTTCTTCTGATGTTTAAAGCCGAAAAACACTCCCAGGACTGCCATGAGTAGGACGGTGGAGTGGAGAAAGTGAGATGTGTTGAAAAAACTATGTTCAAGGATTACTCGTCATTTGCAATTGTTTAGTTAATTATGCGACGAGGAATTCAATCATGATTGAGACCATGATTACAACTGAGTGTGGACACACGCTGCTGATTACAACATGGGGATGCGAAAGTTTCACACTGACATCACTCAGATAAATTCCAGTTTTCATTGTTTATTCTGGCTATTAGTGTGTGTGTGTCAGAGGGATTTGGCACTATGATGGACTGTCTGGTGTTCGTCACCTTTCACCCAATGTTAGCTGGTAAATAGCTGTTCCCTTCAGCTGCATGAAAGTTAGGCTCCACCCACATGATAACAAAATGTATTCACTTTAAAAAGGTTCCTTATAAAGCTGGCAGCAGATGAGGAAGAATTCCCGTCCACACGAAACCATCGAAAAAAGCAAATGATTTTATAAGGGAATCATATCCGTGTCCTCTCAATGTTCCTCAGTATTTTGCCATGTTGAGTGGATGAGTTTTTGAAAACACATTGTCTAAATCATTAGGATTATGAATAGTTCTGACTTTATGTTTGTTTTTTTATGCTTGACTTGAATCGTGAAAGTGGCTACAGCCCAGAGAGGACAAACTACGAGATCTTTGACCCATCACAGTAATTTCCCAGACTGGGATGAATAAAGTACTTTTCTATTCTATTCTATTCTATTCTAAATTGATTTCTAAGCAACATCAACCCCTTCAACTTGAATGAACTTAGCGGGAGTGAAGCAGATAACCACAGCTCTCAATCTTCCATCAGATCTCTGTTCAAACACATCAGCTCAACATATTTATTGTTTTTAGCCCATAAACCAGCGAGAAACTGGTCTCCCTCCGCTGTAGTTGTCTTGTCATTTCCTCACACGCGACACAAAGTAGGCGAACCAATTAAAATGAAAACACAGCCAGCTGTGCCTTAATAAGCAAACATCCCACAGGTGTCCTGGCTCTTCCGAGTGACACACACACACACTCACACACGCACGCACGCACGCTGAAGCTCGGGCGGGCGGGAGATCGGCCGCCACCTGGCTTAATAGCACGCTCGCTGATCCAATCAATGAAACAAATCTTCCTCACTGCGAGATAGATATCTGAAATACGGCAAATAAATGCGGGCTCACACAGGTAGCCGCTTGCACGGCAAACACACAGGTAGTGGCACTCTGTTGTGCGGCTCGTAATCACACCCAAACCGTAGCCGCGTTCGTGCCACACAGGATATTAAACCTCAGGACTGAGGGAGATAAACACATTTATCACCCCCCCTTTCATCCTTTATCTCTGCTCGCCTCTTTGCCGCACACCTTTACTCTTTTCCTCCCTCTTTCCTTTATCTCCCTCGCTATTTCTATGAAGCCCATATTTGTTTAAGGCCCGGCGCCGATGCAGATTCATGACAGCTTAACAAGGCATCCTGTTTCGTCCGTCTTCGCCAATCATTACTTTCATTTCCTCTCCTCCTGACAGGAACTCTTTCGTCTACACCAGCCTCTCTCAATCCCCCCCCCCTCCCTGTTGTGTCTTCAAATCCACTCTGTTTATTCCATCTATTCTTAGCTGCTCTTTTAAAGTGTCCCGATCAGTTATCGCCCTCCTTCTCTTCCTCCCATGAAGCAGCCGTTTTCCTATTAATCCACATCCATGATCGTCTTGTTGCCTCATTGCTCTCGGGGTCATGCGTGCCGCTGATTATGCCGGATGATGAAGCGCACATTATCAGCCAGGCTGCCCCCAGAGAGCCCCCTTCAACCTGGGCCCAGTTCAGCAGTGCTGCATAAAGAGCCGCACAGCAGCGGCGAAGCTTCCTGGACGCTCGTCTGCCGAGCTGAGGCCGAGCCAAGTGCTACTGAGAAGCCATCAGATCCGGGCTGAACGGGCAGGAGGGACAGACAGTGCCTGTCATCCCTCAATAGGCGGACGCTAAATGGCTAAATCAGTTTAAAGCTACTGTAACTAAACCCAGTGAGGGGAGCAGGAAGACTCCCCAGCGTGTAGAGGGAAGGAGGAAAGGACACAGGGAAGAATGACAGTAATCCCCCTCATTGTTCGAGCGCTGATCCTCTCATTCATTGTAAAACAAAGCATGGAGAAGATTTCTCCTTCTCTTATGCACAAACAGCAAGACACACAAACCAGCAAACTGTCCCTACAAACTCCAACACACACTTCCACTCTGGCTTCACTTTGCTCACGTCCTACGCTCGCTTGTCTCTGTTAGCGTGTTCCACGTAAAGGAACTTTTAAAACATGGAATAACCTAATTTTTCACATTGAAACGGGAATACTACAGACTTTCTTCAAACAGCCCTCTTGAGGGGCACTCAAAGTGACAGAGGGGACCGTGCTCCACCCTCCCTCAGAGTGTCAATATTAGATTTGCACATTTCAAAGAAAAAACACAGCACTTTCTCCAACTTAGAGCAGACCTTTGACTGCCAAAACGCTTTGATTTGGAAAAGTCCTGCTGTGCCTTTCCACCAGTGTTTGGCTTCACTGTGATGTTTTCGCAAATCAAAGATCAAAGTAGGGCTGGGGGGTCCAAAGCCTTGCTTCGCTGAGAGGCACTTTTTAGGGTGTGGGGGTGGGGGCAACACCATGTGTGAGCTTAATCCTTTAAGGTTTCTGGGACAGGTTTTACAACTGCAAGTCCCGTCGTTGCACCGTAACAGCCATGACATCATCCTGGCAAGACACCGTTTCTGGAGGTGTCCATTTGTCCCTCCTGTCGTCCCCCCTTCCTCTTTGTCTCACTTGCCTCCATCTTCGTTGCTCTGTACTCGGAGCACATATCGATTCCGCCAGGTCACATTGGAGGGAGGCTTTTAATTTCCTAATGGAAACGCAGCAGTGCGGAGGGTGTGTGTCAAGATAAGTGCGCTGATAGGCCCTCGACCAAGAACCGTGTAGATGCGTGGTGTCGAGCGCAATTGCTAAGACGTGGTACAAGGTTAGAGCACACTATTATGTAAGCCTCATGTCAGAGAGAAGCGAGATGTTTAATGCACAACCTGAACCAGCCCCATTCAAAGTGTTTATTCTCATATCGCCTCTTGATTAATGGTTGGTTTTGATGTAGGAATGAGTATGATTATAGCTGCTATTGATAAGAATCACCCTGCTAACTGTTACTGATCTGTGCACAAGCCGGCGCAGATATTCGCTAATGATTGATGGATTCATTTCGGCTAATTTCCCAGCATAAACAGGGACAGACAGAGAGCTGCTGCGTGAAGTCGGCGGCCGCCTCGTCCATACAGCGATTATTGATGCGAAGCATCGGCTTCCTCGATTTGTCTGGTCTGTCACAACAAATCACAGGATCAATCAATGAGGGCGAAACATTTACATAATGCCAGTTATATCAAAGAGATTAAAATTTGTGCCAGCTGGGAATCAATTTAGATGTCATCGTCCTGAAAGTGCCAGGGAAAAAAAAATGTACACGGATGAAATACATCAGCATCAATTTTGTCACTGACGTGTGAAGATTTCAGAAATGATGATTAGTGGTGGGAAAAAAAAAGTTTCAGCTGATTTTTCATTCAGTTCATCACAATTTCTTTGCAAATAATCCATCTATTTACCTAATTGGGCTTGTGTCCAAATGGAAGATTGTTGAGGATAAAATCTCTTATTGTATATTTTTTGTTGTGTCCTCACAAAACTACCATAGCCACAGAGTGAGAACACACACTCCATGGTGGGTGAGCCTGAAAACACGCCCTCTACGTTTTCATGTCCCTCCCCCCCATTTCCAATATTTTCTCGGAGGGGAATCAAGGACAGAATAACTTTTTTTTTCACTTCCTGTATAAATTACAATAAACAAAGGGAACTTTGCATAATGTTTAACTTCACTGAGAACCCCTGTGTTTAAGGGGGTTGCTGGGGGGAAGTCACCGGAGGAGAGTGCCCACAGAAAACCCACACAGACAGAGAGAGAACATGCAAACTCAAGAAAGAGCATTTCACCCGTCAGATTCAAACCGGGAACAAACGACTGCACGACCGAAACATGAGTGAATACGAGAGATAGCCTTTGAAATTGTTGCCTACCCGTGAATAAAAACACAGAATGCAGAGAGGGGTTGTTTTTTTCTTGTTTTTTTGTCATTATAAATTCTACACAGCTGGAACAAAATGAAAAGATACATCAACACACCACAGAGGTCACAGACAGTGAGCCACAAAATATACAGTATACAGTACTGAGAGAGAGAGAGACATAAAGCACTGAGAGTATCTTGGTAAAAAAAACAAAAACAAAAGAAGCCTGAAATAAGATAAAAAGGAAAAGGAAAAGTCTCTTCTCTCCTCGAGTGGAAAAGCACGGGAAAAAGAAAAACTCAGTAGTTCCAAAAAAGAATCCCCTTTCTAGAAAAAAAACAACTTTTATACCACAAAATTCTTATATAAACAAGTCAAAAACAACTCTCCAGGTTCATCGATCCACCTTCACCTGAAGCCACGGGGCTGCGAACAGTCAGCTTGTTTATGGCGGGATCAGCAGACGGACACTAAACAGTGAAATGAGGCTTTCGGCTGCAGATAGTGGTTTGAAGTGACCTTTTTTTTCTCTTGAATCAAGGCCATTAGTTCCAGTGTACATCAAAGTATAAGAGCACATCAACCCGCTATCGAACCTTTTTTTGGGGGCCTGCCGACAGTGTCGGGGAGGATCGTAAATGCCAGTATTAAGTACCTAAACTGCAGGAAACGCTCCTGCTGTGACACTCAGAAACTCTCTCATTTGGTAAAAAATAAAAGTTACATCACAAACTCCAGCAACACCCACCCCCACCCCCCCACCCCCACCACACCTGTCCGTCCCTGTTTGCTTCAGCCCAGGGTGAGTTCGCCTGTGCCAGCGATTCCTCCGAAACAGGTGAGTCTGTTCGCACTGTACCGCAGCTCATGAAAGGCCTATTTTGTTGTCACGGGCCAACGACTACCCAGCGGGCTGCAGGTTGAGAGTTTCGACCATTTCGCCAAAAAATTCCACCGATTTCACAGTGAGAGCTGATGGTAATTGGGCTGTCTGAGCAGAACCGCTGTGTGCTTTGCTTGGGAGTGGAGTCTCTCACCTTTTCCGCTCACTCTCCTCCAGCTTTTATGCCCAAGAAGAGAACTGAAAAGGCTCAACAACAAAACGTGGCAATTATTGGCGACAGCCTCGCGACCACAGACTCCCCTGGACTCTACATAACGCGCGGCACTCCGCCGGCATGACAGACAGCTTGACCAGGATTTGAATGAACAGTGAATAACAGGAAAACAAAGAAGAACAAGCGAACAAACCGGTGTCCCGACATAATGTACATGTGTGCTGGAAACGCGGAGAACAAATTTGTACAACCTAATAGCTTGCTTGTTTGGCAGCGTTTTTATCTGGATTTAAAAAGGCAAGCAATTTAAGAGAGAGGATCGACGTTATTAAACGCCCTGCTTGTTCGAACTGAAAGCTAATTAGGAATATTGAAAGAAAAAAAAAACACACACACACACACAAACATTCACAGGTGGCAAAAATGCAATTAAAAACAGCACTAAAGCAAACACAGAGTTTCTTTGAGCGAAAATGTTACAGCTGTGGCTGCCAAACAGTGTGCTAAGGGATTAAATATTGTGAGCATAAATCATCACTTGTTATTGAGGTGAATCAAACAGAAGAGCAGCCTGTTAAATTTCCCATCCAAATATCACCAGCAGAGAAAAAAAAGATTTTAAGTGCAGACTCCAAAGCAGGAAAGACGCTCAGTGTTTTCCACTGTACGCAGATATCCCCCCCACACACACACACACAAACGCCCCAGAAATAACATTAAAAAAACAGTGTCTTTATGTGGCAACTTAGGTTTGATTGGATGCAGATAGAAAAAAAACAACATGTCTCGCTTCACTTGAACGTCTCTGCACTGTTGAGGAGTCGACCACGGACGTGATTGGTAGAGGAAACCGTGACTTTGTCGTCCAGTGATGTCACAACATGATTGTGCACACGTGTCGTTTGGACCCGGGGTTAGAACGGGACGGGCGGAGGCCGTCGGACTCCGCCCGCCGGGTCTAATCCCGGGCGCAAAACGAGCAGAACAGAAAACAGACGTGGTGCACGACCCCCCACCAAGGTCCCCAAAATAAAGCCAGCACCCAGCTCCAACACAAGCCAACCCCCACCCCGCTCCCCACCACCCCCCTTCAGTCTGATGTGAGTAAAAAAAATGAGCCCTGTTGTCTTCAGAACGGTCATCCTCTTCCCTTCATCCCTCTGTGAGATTTTTCCATCCACCCGGTTTCATCACTGTCACAAAAACACACAGAGAAAAACATCAACAATGTTTTGAACGCTCAAACAGAACGGTTGCCCAATAATTTTTTAAAAATCATCTCTCCCCCCAAAAAAGAAAGTCTTTGTTGGTTCATTTATGGCTTGAAGCAATCTGAAACAATTTCTTTGACATCAATAAATTTATACCCTTCACAGTTTTGTCACATATTATTCAGCAGCTCATCTAACACTAATTAAGCGCCCAGAAACTTGTGCGTTTAGATCTCAGCAGGATCCCAGCATCAAATTTAAACTGATCAAATGAATAATCAATGCGTTATATAACACTGCATGAAATAAAGACACTACTCTTGTTGCATGTGCAAAAGAAACGCTACATTCCTTCTTTAACAATGTTTTTTCTTGCATTATTTTGTCCTCAGACTTTTGCACGTTTGTTAGAAAAACGACAGGAGAGATTTGAGGGAAGATCAGACATCGAATATCAAAGTGCATTTCTGGGAAATAGTTCCTCCTCACGTTCATCTGCATTTCTTATTTAGCTGTAAGCATAACAGGCTTTACTTGATACGGTAGAAATAAAATTAAACGTCTCCCTGGTTTCAACTGGAGCCTTTCAGACGACAGCTTACAGGGTGATATATTTATAATGACTTCCCAGGAAAGAAGCATCACTTGATGGCACACGGAGACCAACTTTTACATCTTCTCGTAACACCCGTTTCAAAAAGCGACGGATGTGTGTGCAGGACGCCCTGTTCCGAAATGTCATGGAGTCAGCGGTTTCAAAGGAGCCACATAAAACAAGGTTCACTCGGACCTCCTTTCAAATCCAACTCAAATGTACGAGGCGTACATTTCACGACCATAAATTTCAAGATGAAATGTTTTGCACGTGTGATGGCATTTTCAGATTATTTCCTACATCTGTCACAGCTCGTCGTCACGACTGAAGGAGCTCTTTTTGTCAAAATAAGACAGTTTTATGCACTCGATGGACTTTTTTTCACGCATGTTAAAGTCCGGCGGCAATGAAAGCGCAAATAAACGACAGCAGGACCATTTCTGGCGAGGTGAAGGTATAATTGGTCCACAGAAGACGACAACTAGTTCGCAGCCTCGAAGGAACTTTTGCAGTCTTCTACACCTCGCATTAACAGCGAGCCCGGCAGAACATATTCTCGGCTGGAGGAAATCAAGACATGACTACAGGCATGAGAGGATGACTCCTTTTTTTCATGTCAGCAGCTTGAATTTCACATTTCTGGCAATAAAACGAGACAACATAAAGCTGTTATTTCTGGGAGAAAGGCTTTGTTTTCATCGCCTGCACTGAGTCGTCCTTGACTCGTCCATGCTCACAATATGCTGGTATGTAAATCACAACCATTCATGCCCGCAGCGATGTTCTTCTGGAAGCTGCCTTATACTTGGCTCATCTGGCTAATACCGTCCAAGTTAAAGTGTACAAACGCCGACTCTCTTTCTTCCGTGTCTCACCTTTTCTGTGGGTGCTTTTTTGTGGAGGAGACCGGCCTCCTCGTTGGCCTTGTCCGTCTTCATCTCCACCACGATGTCATTGTTCACCTCTCCGCCGGCCCTGCGCAGAGAAGGGAACGGCGTCAATAACCTGAAACGAGTCGAAGACGTGAGCTCGCGCCGGGGACGAGCACGTCTCTGATGACTGATGGATGCAGACGCGACTGGAGCCCGCTGATTGCTGTTTCCACTTCTTTGGCAGTGTCAGCGGAGTTTTTTTTGATGGTGTCTGGTCTAAATGGGGTATAACAGCCTTTTATAAAGTTTCTGACAATTTTTGACTGTTAACTTTTACTTAAGTTCAATAACTTTCAGACAAGATAAAAAACGCCTTTCTCGCTAATTAGGTTGCTTTAAGTGAGGAGACAGATGTGACAAGTCTCTTACTGGCAGGGCTCCACGTTTTTCACTGGAATCTGATATAAAAAGACTACAATCAGATATAAAAGTTGGGAAAGTGAGAAACCGCATTTCAAGTTCACTAATATGACGAGATCAAGGAAGACAGAACATCTGACGAAGCCTGTTTTTCTGGTAGCGCAGACGGCGATTGCATCTTAAAGGTAACATGTTTGACTCAATGGGACATTATTAGCAGAATGAACAAAACACAACTGATTTTTAAATAGTAATTCTGTAAAGATCTGCCAGAAGATACTGGTGAATCCACAATGAAACAGGAAACCAAACCCTCCATATTTCGCTCTGTATCGTGCTGAACTGTGGGAGGATGAACCTCCTTCACACAGCTTGAACCATATTTCACGCTAGATTGCAATTTTCTTTCATCTGGAAGGCAGATTTTATGAATTACAGAATACAATTTATTTAACCAACTGTTTGAAACTTCTGATCTGAGATCAGTTGTAATGCTTCTTCATGTCTCCATCTATGTCGTATTCAAAAATGATCTCTAACTGAGCCTTTATTCATCACTCAACCTTTTTTGTTCGAAATTTTCTGAAAAAGTGCCTTTTTATGAGTCCTGTATGTGTTGTTATAGTTGTATGTGTTGTGATTTTAACTAAACTCTAAAGCTGCTCGACACCTGCCATCACGACTCTCGTTGTAAAGCAGTTTTTGAAGCTCTGGGGCCGCGAAGGTTATTCTCTGACTGTTTCGAAAGCAGCACTGTGACCAAGACACAAGCGCACTTTCCTTTTCACACATAGCGGTAATGGAATCACCAAGTTCATTATGGTCCACACTCATCCCATTTGTTCCCGCGGTCCCTGCTCTCTACTCACACTTCCTTCTTGTTCTTCTTGCTGCAGGGAAGCTTGCTCTTCTTGTTCAGAAAGTAGATGAGGGCCACCAGCAGCAGGAGCAGCAGAACACACACCACCACGGCGATCACCACCCCGCTGGAGCCTCCCTGCTGCTTGTCAGCTACAGCGCCGTAATGGAGGGACACATGAAGGGAGGGGTGGAGGGGCGGATGGTGGGGCGGACGGGTTGGTGTGACAGCGTGGGGAAATTTGAAGGGAGGGAGAGAGGTGGGAGGGGGGGTGATCACAGTGGAGGAGGTGGGAGATTTTAGTGGAGGATTTTTTGATTTGCAAGAACCAGTGGAGGGGAGAGAGGCACCATGAGGGGCGTTTGATTCGCGAGGTAGGAGAGAAAGAGGGGGGTGGGGTGGGGGTGATTTCATTTTGTGAGAAAGAGTGGGACAGAGGGATCCAGGTGAAGACAATAGATGGGTGGTTGGGTGGGTGGAGAGGATAAGGGGGTGGGGGGTTGGAGTGTGGGGTTAGATTAACTTTTGAATGCAATGACTGAAATGTGATGGGACCCAATACGAGGGTCTGGATCCTGACAGGCAAAACCAGACAGCTGACCAGAGGCAGAGAAAAACAACACGGAACATACTCACCCATCCACCTACTCTTGTATTACTGCAGTTGTGATGACAATGCGCTCGTGTCGATCAGCCAAATGGACACGACTCGCTTAAATCTGACCCAACTCAACGAGTCGCGAACGTTTCAATGAACGTAATCAATGAGAAAGGATGAAATTGTCACTCAAGCTATTTATTCATTACAGTGAAGGTGCAATATTTTTATTATCAAGCTATCAAATGTTTTCATTATCATTATTGACACGTTATAGCTCATTAGTTTAATGGCTTCACGGGGAGCTATATGATGGACAATTTATTGGCTGGAGGCACAGACGTCCTGCTGTCTCATCTGGTTGCCTGGTAACCTCACAGTCAGGACAAGACTCCAGGCAAACGTTTGCAGCTGTACCTCCGCTTCTCCCGGCGGTACCGGCGACCTCAACACAGCCGAGCTGAATCAGACTCCGACCACAGAAGGGCCAAAGCGCGAGGTCCACATACTGTGAATAATTATAGGATGACATTTAACTTGACGGGAGAAATATATTCATGCAATTTTTTTCTTTTGTAGTCGACGTTAATTGTGTAAAATTAACAGTAATCATCTGTAAGCTCTATGTGTAGAAGTGCTCAGAGGGATATTTGGTGACCTGATTGAATTAATTCTTCTAATGTAATTTTTCAGCCTTGCTTTTATTTAATAAACGTAATTAGTTGTTTTTGACTGTTTATTGATGGTGTAAATATTTGAATGGTTCCTTTGGAGGCAGGTATTTGCTGTTCTCTTTACATCACAGACCATATTTTGAATTATAAGGAATAATGAGATATTTATCTGATCAACGAACTCTCAATAACATCTGATTGTTCCTCACAGCCTGTCATCTCAACTCCACTAATACAAGTGCAACAGATAGACAAAAAACATCCACCTCTGTAGAGACAAATGCAGTAAACGGTGTGTGTACGCAGACATCCTTACACACACAGTAACTTACAGCCGTAAGACGAACACCGTACACATGTGAATAGGGTTAGCAATACAGACCTGACTTTAGCACAGGGTTTCCAGAGAGCAGCACTTTGAGAGAAAGAGAGTTTCTCAGTCCCAGCATAGTCAAGCAAAGCAAAGCAACAACCACGACACACACACACACGCACCACAGAGGGCATTCGCACAGCAAGACCTACAGGTGCACTACGGACACGCACAGACCCCCGGCGAATGGAAACGACGAGGGGGGACAAAAAAGCCAGAAACAAAAGGGCAGTCGGAAAGAAGAGGGGACGTACGGACACAGTCAAGAAGCACAGAGAAGAATAGTAGGAATAGAATAGAATAGAGTCCTTTATTGTCCCCCGAGGGGCCACAAAAACTTTTAGTAGCATCCACAAAAAATAGGACAGACATCATACAAAGGTGACAAGAGAAGAAGAATAACAATATACAATATCCACAGTGTTCGGTAGCAAGAGGGCAAATATACAAGATTACAGTACAGCAGAGGAAAGAGTGAGTGTGTGTGTGCGTGCGTGTGTATGTGTGTGTGCGAGATGGAAGGGCGGGGGCAAGAAGAAATGAATGGAAGGGAGGGAGGGTGGGGGGGGGGGCGTCTAAATTACAGGGTCTGTACAACAAAGAGTCCTGAGAGAAGAAGGGAGGAGAGGAGGAGGAGGGAGAAGGCTCTACCTTCAGCTGAGTTGAGAATTGCTGCAAGAGAGGAGGACAAGAAGAAGAAAGGGTTGATGTCACAGAGCGAAAGCGGGATTAGGTTCTTGCTCAAGCTGTTGGCAAATCCACTCCTGCACGTGTTGCGATTCGGACGCTTTGGCCCTCTTTAAACTTGTCGTGTACTGAGTCTGTTTGTACTTCGGAAGGCTGCTGGCTTATTTTACCGCTCTGTGATGAGCAAACATGGAGGAAGAGGCTAAAATGTGGGGTTGTGAAAAAAATCTGTGAAAGTGTGTGAGGTCAGCGTTATTCATGCAGTTGAGAAAAAAGGTGGAAAATGTCAAATCATCATTAGATAATTATTTGCTTGCGAGTCATTCGGTCCAGTTAATGACATGCCATTAACACGAAGACAGGTACATCGTATCATCCTTCAGAAGTGTGATGATGAGAACAACAATACCAAGTGTCAGGTTTATTTCATTACCTGCATTACTTGTGATATAATGTTCTGTTTTTCTGCATATGTAAACACCATGAGGGTGTTTACAGACACTAAATGTTGTGTTTAAGACACTTTTTCTGTAGTATTGACACAGAAAAATGCTATACAGTGCATTCGTGCTGCACTTAAAATATACACATAAAAAGATAAAGTACTGGATTGCTCACTTTCTCAAGGCACAGGAAATTTAGTCGCAACATGACTGAAATATCTCATTTACAATCTTCTGCTGAACTGACAGCTGAAACTTGGCAGTGCTGAACAGAGTGGGCGTCCTGTCGTACTGACCTCGTTTGAGAGAAACCGGCAGTTTCTTGCTATCGGTTCCGTGCTCGTTGGAGACCTCGCAGGTCACACCGTCCTTCATGACCTCGGCGGTGGCTGGGAGAGTCATGGTGCTCACCACCTTGTTACCTTCCACTGATATCGCCTGGTACGAGCGCGCGGCCGCCGAACAGATGGAGAGAGGGGGAAGCGGACAGAATGAAGACACGAACTTTCACACATCCACACAATGTTTCTTGCATTTTTTTTGTAAATCTGAAGCACGTTTTTCCCGAAGTGACATCTGAACTCAATAATTAAACATCCTGTTGCGATCATATCGGACAAACTCGTGACGGCTCATTACTTTTTCTGCCCCCCCATCTCATTTTTTAAACAGATGGAGTCTTTAAAAAGGTCAGCTATTCAAATTTAAACAACCCTCATCTTTGATCTGACGTACATCCTTATTTGCTTCTGACATTATCCGTTTTTTCAAAAAGATCATTAAAATTGGATCTCATTTTATTGCTTTATGTAATATTTTAATGATAAGGCCGTATTCCCTCTGTAAGCTTCTTTCAAAGCTCCTTCATATGGGATTTTCTCTCCCCATTTTTTTTTAATACATAACTTTTGAATTTTCACTCTTGTGAGAAGACCTTGAGATGAGATGAAAAGATAATGCATCGAAACTCAACATGTTGACTTGAAAAGAAGTGCCAAACGCCAGTGTTGAGCACCTCTCCTTCGAATCGATCTGCCAAAGCCTTCCATGAGAAAAGCGATGACTTCAGATCACTGAGTGATTCCCAGGAACGATGCGTGTTTGATGGTGTTTCTGCTTGTCTTGTTTGTGTCTCAGGTATGCACCTCTTTTCCTGAGGGCTTCCAGGTAAACTGCGGGGCGGGGGAGCCGAACGCGGCGCATTTCAGAGTCACCATGTCTCCTTCCTTCCCGACCTCGGTGATGATGGGAGTCTCAATCATGGGTTTTCCTTGAGGATAAACAGAGTGAACAATGCAGTGAAACCTCGCACACACACATGGAACACCGTTTTATCTCATACTGCTGATGAGCGGAGTGGGAGGCGGCAGCAACTCTCATCTGCTTCCACTAAATATACAGCCTCCTTCCTATAAACGAAAACAATACCCTGCTCACCCAAATACTCACCATTGTTCTCATGCATATCTGTGTGTGTGTGTGTGTGTTTGTGTGTGTGTGTGTGTGTGTGTGTGTGTGTTCACGCTGAACACACAAAATGTGTCTTGGAGTACAATAAAACGTCTCGTTTTTTTGAGCTACTGCAAAATGGGAAAGGATAAAGCTGTTTGACTTCATGGTAAAACACACACCAGCGTGTATTGTGTGGACGTTTGACTATGGTTTAAATATGCTCAACTGTGCGCGGAATATATATATAAAAAAAACTATCTCAAACAGAATTCCTCCCTAAGCTCTGTCCAAACAAGGTTTTGTTAACTTTCCAGATGTGGACTGTGCGGGCCGGCCTGTGAATGGACGGCTGAACGGAGAGGGTGTGTGTGTGTTACCTTTGACGGTGAGGCTGACAATGCTCTGAGCGGTGAGTCCCGGCACGGATGGAACGGCTCCAACACACATGTATTCTCCGGCGTTATCATAGGAAACATCTTGTATTGAGAGAGTGCCGTCCTGAGAGAGCACCTCTCCTCCCTGGGGGAGCAAAAACACATGGAAATGAACCCAATTGGACGCTCACCATCACCCCCCCCCCCCCCCACCACTCTTTCTTTTTGCTCTCGGTTTGAGTGGCGCAGGTCTGAGAATATCTGGTTTGAAGGCGCACCGCTATGCTGGGAAAGCAGAGGGGGAATCTTCACAGGCACTGTTTGAAAGCGCAGCGATAACAGATCAAACTTACTCCTCTATGATGAACCTGACTACCGCGATTCTTCTCAGCTTCTTCTCAGAGGAATCCGCCTGTCTAAGAACAAACAGTGTGCTTGGAAAACCCACAGCTGGTGAGTTTGTAGCGTACCCGGGAGATACAACAACAGATACAAAGGGGCTAAAACAACAGGTCTGACATCGCACAAAACAAGTGGGGAAGCAGGGATGAATACCAAACACACCCATATTATCATAATGATATGCAGCAGAGCAGAGATGCTACAAGTAGATTGCAGTTGTGAACAAATCATCAGGTATGTTTACTTGCTTCACAGGTGAAACAAGCCATTTGTCAGGGCAAAAAGACACAATGTGCACCTCTTGTTGCCAACAACTTACTTTCTGCCTGCTGCACATGAGTAGTTTAATATTTATCACCCAACTCTAACTTTTGCTAATGAAAAGATGAAGTTTGTTATGATGTATGAAGGTGGCTGCAGTGATTACACTTCACATTTCTTTGGATTTATGTTAAAATACAGCATATAAAGGCACATCAGTAACACAGCATGGATTGCTTGTTCTTTATATCTCATTCAGACAATGCAGGAAGAAGCAGCTTCAGCACTCCAGCTGGAAATTACACTGGTTGGAATAAATCCAGACACAAAAACTTTATGGGAAGGGTTTCCTGCTGCACAACAGCGACGGCAAACCCAATCAACTGGATCATATCATGTCAACACTGAAGGTGCCAAGGTGCCGGTTAAAGGCTGTGTCCGAATCGTGTCTTTGTGTGCACTCCGAGAGAAGATTACATCATTGTCCAATATCAAACTAGTGTTGTTAATATGTGACTCGCAGCGCCCAAGCTGCTATCAGTAGAAACATTCTTTGGTAGATGGGGCGTTTCATGACCTCGTGTTGACTCCAGATTACGTATCAGTTGGAACTCTTAAGAAATGGTAAAAAAAGCAGGATCTTCTGATGTGATTAAAAGAGACAAAATGAGATTACTCACCTTTTTCCACTGGATGGTGTGCGCGGCAGAGGCTTTGGTCTTACACTGCCACTCCACTTTGTCACCGAGCATGACGGCTTGAGGTTCCTTGGGGGTCACGCTCACTGCGTCGATGTCTGATGGGGTGAAAACACGACACACTGAACACCTACAAACCTGGGGTGGGTGTTCTATACGTTGCGAGGCATCGAAGGCGTGCAACTTCAGATCAAAAGCGCCCTCGTCACTTAAACAACCATGTAATAAGTTTCTTAAAATAGCAGTGCTAAGCAGAATATTAATTTTTTTCTCCCTAAGTACAAAGCTAATGCACTCACTCTGAAGTTAAGCTCATTTTGAAGCCCAAGTTAAGCCTATTCCACGCTTTTTCTAGGTTATCACCACTTAATGTGTGTGATAAGATCAAATTAAGCAGCGTGCTCGGGATAACATTAAAGTAACAGATGAACTGTGAAGAATTGATTTTGATATTGCCCGGCTGAAGGGATTCCATTAAAGCTCATTCCTTTCTAACCTTTTTAATTCTAAGATTCACCGACGAGAAGAAACGCTCTCTGCAACGGTGAAAAATGAAAGGAAAACCGAACTGAAACAGAAAGTCACTCAATATCTTGTTCTTGTGTGTTCGCTCAGTTTTGAAACCATGTTGACGTGCTGACTCACAGTTGACAACGAGATTAATGACCCCGCTCAGGTCGGCCTCCAGGTTATCGAAGTCGGTGGCTGTGCACTTGTATTCGCCGGAGTCAGTGCGATTTATGGATCGCAGTGTCAGGATACCATGCTCACCAGGGAGGCTTTTACCCTGATTATGGATAAACCAGAGATAAAAAAAGGAGGTGGAGTCCGATTGAGAAAGTGGCCAAAAAAGGTTATTTTCAGGCAGCAAAACAATGCAAAATGCTGTGTTTAGGTGCATGGAATGCCAGCATACTTCTTTGCTGAAGTCAATCTCTGGCTGGGGGTTCCCGTCCGTCTCACATTTCATGGTGACCGTCTCGCCCTCTTTCACTGGATCAGTGTTGAGCAGCCTAAAGGTTGCCGACTCAGAGGGATCTGGATGGACGTGAGCAGACAGGGAACAGGTGAAAATTCCTTCGACACGCGACATTCACACAGTCATACATTACACCACGATTCACCCATGAGCAACACATTCCTGGTTGCCCCCTCATCCCCCGTCCCTCCTTTCTGGCTTCCTTCATGAGAGAATATTAAATTCCTTTGCGGTTGAGGTTTAACCCAAGTGGTGAGCCAAAGGGGAAACGAAAGAAATGAGCCTAAGAGAGTTAAGCGCAGCATAACTATCGTCTTAACTGGAACAAAACACCTAAACCCCAACAGTACCAACAGCAAAACGAAAGGGAACAACTTCAAAACAAACTAAACAGAAGGTCAATTAAACTTGGTGGCATAACAAAAATATCTCCAGTAAAAAGGAATCTTTCATTCTGAAACTCCTGCCAAATTAATACGAGTGAAAGTTTAACTAAGCTTAACCAACTCAAACGAAACTAAGCACGTTTATGTTGACTCTGTAGCAACTATTGATGAATGGATCACAGACCTACGCTAAGCTACAAAGCTACGAAGTTAACAATGTTTGGCTTTGCTATGACTCTCTTCATAAGTTCAGAAGGTTGCAGTTTGGTGTATTTAAAGGTTTTTCCACTTGTATTTTACTACAGTGGTCAAAATATTCGTAGTTAAATTTGACCCCTGTAAATGTAACTGCCCAAGCTCTCTACCCTTCTAAGTTTACGACTTAAATCACCTTTGTAAAATAAATGTCATTATTATTGTGCTCAGCTGTGTGATGTTTTTAATTTGCCAGCTGTTAGTGGACAGAAGCTCTTTTTATACTTGCAGTTTGTGTCAGTGACGCTGGTGCGTCTTTAATCGTCCCTGCTGTTTGTACCATGTAAAAAGTAATACTGCTCTTGAGGAAGCCTTTCGTCTTATTCATGATCCGTCCCTTTTTTTCCTCTTCAATCCACCTCGTTTTATCACCTTCACTCTACCGAAGGGGAACCGACGGGGAAGTTCAAAGCCGAGCAGTCGCAAATTCTCCCTTTCACTTTTAAATATCGCCCGCTGACAGAAGTGATGACTGATCAAAGGGTTCGATTGTGGATCCCAACAAAACTCTAATGGGAACTGAAGGGTCTTTGGTTGAACGCCCCCTGTCACAGATTAACTGCGTGTAATCTACCAACCGCTGTGCCTCTGCCGTGCCACTCACAGTTAAGGTTGATGGTGATGGAGTTGGACTTCTTCTGTTTGATTTGGTCTCCCGGCATGCTGTACTCCACGGTGCACTGGAACACTGAGTCCTTGTCAGCTTTGATGGGCTGCGCGTACAGGGTGCTCCTAATGGTAAAGAGACCTGAGGCCTCCTTCACCACAGAGGGAACCATGAAGGTTTCTGACAGAGACGAAAGATTGGGTGGGGGGGGGGGGGGGGGGGGGAC
>JASSRZ010000007.1:6217737-6241167 GCA_032164315.1 Malacoctenus gilli
TGTGTGTGTGTGTGTGTGTGTGTGAGGGTGTGGGTGAGTGGGTGGGTGGGTGGGTATGTTAGGGGGCAGACCAGGTCAGACAACCAGTGTTAGGGTGGGTCCTTGTAGGGCCTGGGGTCCATCAACGCCTGACTGATGAGACAAGAACAGGTGCAGCCCAGGAGCAGCAGCTGCAGCCAAACGCACTCAGCAGACACACGTCCCGCATACACATCACACACCCCAACAATGAATGCCACAGGGGGAGAGAGAGAGAGAGAGGGAGAGAGTGTGCGAGACACAGTGGGACGCAGTGGGACGACCAGATGACAGACAAAGGAGAGAAGGAGAGGAAGTGTCCCACGTTGTAGACAAAAAACAACACGCGCTTTGCAGAAGTAAAACTTTAAGCAGCCACGGAGACAAAGAGCCATAACACGCAGACATTGTGAAACCCCAGCTGGTGTATTTACAGTACACACACACTGTCTGTCTCCTTGGAAACTTCTAATAGTTGCTGTATCCATACATCATGCATGGCCGGATAAGTGCAGCGATCTCTGTTGCTGTCCTGCTAAGTGTTGACCTTTAAAAGAGAACAACAGTATGTATCTGATGCTAATTAGAACCCCACTGATGTTTATTGTATTCATGGGACAGGACTGAGAAGGTCAGTGCATATGAGAGAGAGAGAAGCAAGAGAAAACACGGAGGGACAAAAACGAGGGACACAACGAGGGTGGGAAGTTATCACATGGCAAAAATAGCCACAAATGACTTTTTTTCAGAGTGTAACTTACTGACATCAAACTCTGTTAATAAGAAATAAGTATCTCCTGCTCCAAAGGTCAAGAAAGCCGCAAGCTCCTTAAAACCACATTCAAAAATCACAGGCAAGCCTCCCCCTTCTCCTCCCCCTTTTTCATCTCCTCTGCCTCCAAGAAAAAAAAGTTCTTCAAAATTATTGTCTAGTGATTCAATACTGAATCTAATATGGAGGCAAATGTATGCTTGATTTAGGATGGGGGAGTGATTGTAGCGCCTCTGTTCATTACATTGAAATTTTTTTCATTTAAAAAGATAAACAGCTCAAAGAAATAAACTCAGTCAAGCAGCCAGAGGTTGGACTGTAATGAGCTTCGCAATCAATCTCCCGAAAAAAAAAAAAGAGAAAAGAAAATTAAAGTTGCCCTTTTTGCATCACACAAACAGCAGCGCTCGAAACAACAGCAACTCCGGCAATCACAAGTGCAGCATCAGCTTCGTAAATCTCATCTGACCACTTGTGAGCCAGTCAACAGCCCCTGCAGGCAGGACCGAACGTCGATAGCAGAGGCCCATTGTGCTTCAAAGATGATATCTGGACCTCTAATTGGAGTCAAACGCAATAACACATTTCAAGCTCGTATTTCATGGCTCAGGTGAAGCCGGGCCCCCTTTATTTTTATATGGATTACTCGTGTTTTATGAGGGTTCGGTGTTTGCGTGCAGGGGTCTTGATTAAAGGTGAGATAGACGGATCCCGGATATTCAGATGCCGCATGCTCGCCTCCGCAATTACAGGATAAAGATAGACTCGTCCGGCTTCCTGTCTGGGCCTGTTTCAATGTGCCACCTGAGTGGAAGTAAAACTCACACCTGGGACCCTGCAGCAACACACTCAGAGGCACTTGCTTACACATGCACTCATACAGACACGCATGCATGCACGCGCGTGCCCACCCTGCATCTGAAGGTCATTTGGGTCTTCCAGGGGGAGACAGTGTTTTACCACCATGTTTGTTTATTGACACTAAAACCACCAGCTACTTTGCGTTAAAGTGAGCCGGGGGGTGAGGAGGGGTGGTGGATGGGGGGGGCTGAATTTACTGGGTATTATATAAGTCCTGTAACCTTTTATTGAAAAGTTTTTGTTTGAGCTTAATTCGCCGCCTCTCCCCGGCAGCACTCTTGTGGTTATGGTTCAGTCGATGTGTTTGAAAGCTGTTTCATCTTTCACGTCTGATGTGTAAAGCGTGCTTCCAACGACAGGGATGTGATTAGCACTTAAAACACGTCTGAGTTAATGCGAATTCAGAGGTCGCGCTTTATTCGGCGCAAGCGAGGAGAAACGGAGGACAGAGAGAAAGAGAGAAAGCGAGAGAGGGAGGGACGAGGAAACGAGTTTAGAGGGTCTGATGATCCAGGGACTCGACGTTGACGTAATGCCGCTGAGTCAAACATGAGGCTATTAGCGATTGGCCTGGGTTCACATCAGTCCTTCCTGCTGCTATAAACCCAAACAGCCTCAGCATCTGCGCACCATTGCCGTGAAATGCAGAACTCCAAGTCATTGCGAAGGTTGATGACTTTGCGGATGCTTTCTCCGCGTCTGCGGTTGCCTGATGGGCTCTGTTGTGTTCGCAGCGAGGGCACAGAGGTAACATCACAGTTGCAGCTGATAAATCACGGCTTTACCAGTGTGTGTGTTGTGTCACGTCTCGCATCTCACAGCAGTTTAGGAGCGCAAGACAAACAGTGTGAAGTGGGCTACAAGGTCGGTCCCCTCGCGCACTCTTTTGTCCGCGGGGAGATTCCCTCTCGTCAGTCTCGCTGCTCCGGCAACGGGGTGAGAAGTCGGCCCCATTCACGCACGGGAGTGTGGGGCGCCGTGGTCCACATGAGTGTGTTTGTGTGCGCCAGAGAGGGCGTGTTTGTCCTCCTCTAACTCCAGCCAGCGAGGCGGCAGGAGAAAACCAGGACAAGTCTGGACCGCAGCAGTGAACAGACTCGTTATATTTATACAAAAAAAAAGGAAAAGAATCGTATCTGAGACGAAGGGGAGCGCACGAGGAGAATATGAATTTCACCCAGCTGACATTGCAGTCTTCCGGGCCATTCTGCAAAAAAGCGATGGATGAAAAAAAACAAAGCCGAGACATCTTATAAAGAGATTATAAATAGAGCTATGAATATATGAGGCCTGTGAGTTTTAGTGCTGTGTAAGTGCTTCTGCAAAAGTAGCTTTGATATATCGGCCTCACTGATAAACTAAAGTATTCTTTGAGTGTCCTTCCCCATTAGCGCTAGCTGGCTAAAACTGAACCCATCTCTCATGGAGAAAATCTAGGTCATTTATAAAGCTAATATCTTTTAGCTGACACAATCTGGCACCATTATATGTGACTCCATTAACAATGACTTAGCGCGACAATACCCAGTGTCTTGCTCCTATTAGAGCTCACTTTTGCGTCTTAATATAGAGGTGCTACCCCAAAATAAAAAAAAACAACAAAAAAACGGAGGGACACGGCGGTGAATTACACGTGGGATCGGATGAAAATATCAAGAAGAATTTCATTACATTTTAAATCAAAGGGCACAAACCAGAGAGGGTCTCCAATTACCCGCGGTATGTCTCCTCCTGGCTGCCTTTCATTTTCACAGGGAACTCAATTTGGTGAAAAAAGGGAAAGGAGGGAGAGGGTGTGTGCGAGTGCATATGGCCTGATCGACTGAAGGGGAACCCAATCAGTGGATGTCACTAAAGGGCCAGAGATGAGAAAAGGTGTTAATATTTAATGTTTTGGGGGGCCCCCTGAATCTGGGCCTCCTTTCCCCTCTTCTCCTTCTTCCTTCCATCCCTCTTGCCTCGGGCACTCCAATTAACATATGATGTCCTTTTCTGCCCCCCCCACCCCTCACCCCCCATCTCTCCCTCTCTCCCGGTCTTTTCTCACTATTCCCCTTCTTCCTTGAAACACAGCCTCCAGCAAAATATAAAATTTAGAAATAGGATGAGAGCGGAGGCAGAAATGAAGGGAGGGAGGGGTGAATAAAGAAAACGTAGAGAGTTGAGGGGGTTCGATGCAAAGTTTGAACGAGAAGCAAGTTGAGGAAGCTGGAGGGCCTCAGAGAAGAGAGCAGACGCTGAAGAATGATGCAAAAGCTACAACATAAACCAGATTAGGGGGGAAAAAGCACAGAGAAGCCCCCGTAAATAGAAGGGTTAAAAGCACCGGAGGTGAACGATGAATTGAGGGAAGGAGGGGGTCCCCGGTGTGTTTTCAATTCCACTCTGCCTCTACCTATTTATCAAGGTAAATGACTTGCTTTAATGGGCCAGAATTATATGCAGTGCTTGGCAGAAGCAATCTGCTTGCATATGTTGTCCCTAATGTTGCCGGCGTCTATAATGTGGTATCCTAATGAGGTGAATTCAGTGACGAGGGAGGCAGTCAAGATTATCAATTGCTCACAGGACCCCCATAAGGGCAGGGGCTGCCCTGGGAGGATGATGAATGAACAGTGGGAGATTGACAGCCAATTAGAGCCGATGAAAGTACTCTAAATGTTGTGTTTATGTTTATTTATCGTTCAGTTTTGCTGGAGAGCGAGCGGCATTCTGATGACTTGGCGGGTTGACGGGAGGTTTTTTTTGTCACAAAAGTACTCTCACGAGGCTCGATGACTCACAAGAGACAGATTTAGTCTTGGATGCTAATTTTAAACTTCACTGACAACAAATAATTGCTGGAATCTGCTTTTTCCATAATGGGGAAAAATGCTTTGAGTCAACAGTCAGAAAAAAAGGTCTCAATCTTTTCTGGATTGTCAAATGAATTAAAAACAACAATGTTTCTTTTATACTGATTTCATTTGAAGTGCTGATTGAAAAAAAAAACCCAAAATCTGATAAATAAGCTTCATAGGAGCTGTCATAGGACTGTATTGCATTATTAGTTATAATGCAACACATTGGTGTACATAGCTAAAACGTGATAAAAGGTTATTGATGGGACCTCCCTATCGATTACATGCTTTGAGTCGTGATTTGATCTGTTTTGATACCGTGAAACGCATGATTTAAAAGGCTCAAGGTTTTTCGAGTTCAGTGGTTTCTCAAAGGTAAAAAGTGGTCGCTCGGAAAATCATCCGACCTGAACGGATGTTCTGATGCAGCGCCGCATTTATTGCTCCATTTTCCACAGCGGCGGCGCCACAAAGATTGATGCAGTCAAAATGGTCCATTTTCCCAATGTGCATATGGAAATTACTGATACAAAGAGTGATGGAAAGCTAAACACAGAAAAGTGAGAAACCTCGTCAGTGGACGGTGTCCTCAGGACACTTTGTCCTTCTTCTCTGTTTTTATCACTACAAAGCTTTCACGGCCCCCAGATTGTTTTGGATAAGTGGAAACAAAACACAGGAGAACACGGCCGACTGCTGTCGTTTCAGAGCATAGTGTGAAGTTTGATATTTGTGTTTATCAGGAGCTGGAATCCGTCTGAAGTGAAAAGAAGGACACACGTTTCTACGTCGAACATAATCACGTGTGATTTGCCACAGAGGACAGAAACTCTTTGGAGAAGTCTGAAAACCGCAAAGTGGAAGTTTTCCTGTTTCTCTTTTTCATCCCTAACCACCAACTGATATCTTGAATATGTCAAAGTAATAAAGATGATACGAGCCAGCAGTCCTCTCACAATGCAATTTCTGTTGCTAAACTTAAACGACACGAGCCCTTTGTGATTGGAAGCAGTCCGCTCTGCAACTGTTTGCTGCTCAAAGGATTTCACGTTTTCAGAACCGTGCTTTATTGGCACCTCAGTGTTTTACAATCAGGCCAACTCATTGTCAAAGAGAGGGGAGAGAAGGGGGCGGAGAGGCTGACTCAGTATAAATAAGGCCAGAGACATTAAGACTACAGTTAATCTCGCTAAAAGGGTTGCCACAAAGTGCCGCCGCCGCCGTCTCTCCTGCTTCCCTCCTCCCCGGATCCCTCCATCAATTCATTCTGCAAGTCATTCCTAAACAGTACTGTGCAGATAAATACTCTGCATAAAGAAGCTCAAAGGCCAATTTACTGTAATACAATGCCGACTGGAACCCGACCATTACAGCGTTTGTGTATGTGTGCGTCTGAGAAGGACAATTGCTCGCAGTGTATTTGATCAGGATCCTAAAAACAGACCCAGACGCTGGAAGGGCCAGAGGGGGAGGAAGAGATTTGCGATAAGTTGTAAGGTGAGAAAAAGGTAAAAGCAGGCCAACGCGTCTCTGTGAGAGTCTCGGGTTTCTGTTCTGGACCCTCATGCTGAAAAAACCCCATACACAAGCAAACACTCATACACATACAGACCTGCTATCTTGTGTATATTTTTAATACCGATGAAGTTAGGGATGAATTTCTCAGGTTATATTTACAGTAGCCTATTTACAGTATCTGCCTGCCACAAACTGGGATACACACACACACACACGCATGCATGCACGCACGCACGTACGCACACACACACACACACACACACTACACTGACTACTCCACCTGCCCGCCCTTCATATCTCAACAGCTCAATTCCTCAAACACACTGCCTGCTCCCGTCACCTTTTCCCCGGCAGTCATCTCCTGCTCGCTTGTAGCACCCGGGTGTTTTGTTAGCCAGACAAAGGGCCTGTTCCTGGGTGGACGGGTTATGCACACACTGCACAAGCTGAAGCAAACAAACACAAGAGCTACAGGTAAATAACACCAAGATGCAGCCGCTTGCTTAGCAGTATTGCTTTTTTGTGGCAGGGATTCCGTGCCCAGTCAGGAAAACGAAGGGACAGCAGCGTGAGTGGAGACGTTCTCTAGCCCTCGTCCTCCACGTGATCGCTTAATTTATTGCCATTTAAAGATGTAATAATACAGCAGTGTTGGACAGACAACTGTACAAAACTTTACTGGAACCAGATCACATGATTATTGTTGGACTTTGTGATGATTCAGTGCTGTAATAATAGGTATTTCAGGGTCTAAGTCTTCTCAATTTTGTGTCCAGTTGTCAATATCTTTATTCGATCGTCAAAACAAGACAGAAACATGTACCAATTGTGAAAAAAGGTTTTCTTTTCTGGGACATTCAATCATTTGCACTGCAAACATGGGATATGTTAAGAGAGTGATGAACTTGTCGATCGTGTGCGTCGCTAAATCCATGAGTTGCGGGCCGAGCGTCCCCAAAGGGGTCTCAAACTGTCAGACTTTGGATGAAGGTTGCGAGGAAGCAGCCGTGGAGTTCTTCTGCACCAGACTAATCCCTCTCCTTGTATTGTGGAAAACAAGATTAGCACGGGGGAAGATGTTGGATTTTATGCGGCAGAATGAACTCGCTGCAAATCTGTTTGAAAATTTTATTAAACATCTGTCACAAACTCACGTTGCTGCCGGGATGAATAGTTTTGTGTTGTTTATTCTACACGCCCCCAGTGTGAGGAACGTGTGCTCTGTGCCGAAGGTGGTGCTTATGAAGTGCAACCAAATCACTTTTCATGACAACAGACTGAGGAAACGTGTTATTGAGAAGAACTGTGAGGCTGCTTGCATAGAAAGTTACAAGTGTCAGACTGAATGAAGGTTTGCTCTAAATCACTTTTTTAACAGCTAATGGATTTGATATTTGGAGCAAGATTCATTTTTTTTTGTTTTGAAAGAAGCTTTTCATTTCCAAATTTCAGGGTCAAAACAAAAGTCTCTAAGTGGCTTCAAAATGCCAAAGTGACCTGTTGGAACTGGAAAATTTGAACTTTTGTTTGACGAGATTTGCCCCCGTTTGCTCTTACTTGACATAACAATGAAATTGGGGAAACAGCCTTTCCTTAATTTATGATGCATTTCCCGAATACACTTTCGCCTCCACTTTATCGCCCTCTCTGGATTCCCTCCCGCTCTCTCCGCTGAATCCTATTTCACCGTTTCTCCTCCTCTCTCTTGTCTCTCATTCTCTCTTCGTAGGAGTGCTGAGTAGCACTCTGCCCATCTCATTTAGAAACAGCCCTCCCTTCACTTCTAATGAGCCTTCATTTTGGCAGAAGAGGGAGAAAAGCCAGAGAGAGGAACACCATTTCCACTACTTCAGCTGACAGCAGTTCCCTCTTGAATTCCTCTTCTAATACCCACATGGGACCATACAAGAGGGCTGGAATAGGGAGAAAATGGTTGAACAAATGGATATCCACTCTGCCTATTAGCCTCCATTATCTGTAAGCATCATTTCATAACTACCAGCTAACAAGGCTGCTGTGTATGTGGCTCGTCCTGCGTTATACGTTTGAATGTGTGCCTTGGCTGAGCTGGGATACACAAATCTGGTGTGGACAGCTCAGAAACCACAGAGAATCGCCCGTCTTTGTGCCCGAACTGAAATACGAGAGGGCCTGCTGAATAAAGGGGGTCTTATAAGGGGTGAGGGTGCTCCTTAGGGGGCCAGTCAGTCGGGCGTGACAAGCCAGTACCGCTGTAATGAGATAACAGGCCACTGGAGTACGCCTTGATTCATTCGTCCTTTCTTTCCTTTCTCTACATCCCTTATCCTTTTGCCGTTTCCTTATCCAGCCGCTGCTCCATTTTCGCATTAAAAAAAAACAGGCCATCGAGCGCAGCAGGCGGATAAAGCCCGGGTGTGAGGGACAGATAGAGGGATAGAGAGGACGGGGTAAACCCATTGGCAGGGAGACGGGTGAGGAGGGAAAAAAGGGATACAAGAGTGTGTAAATGAAAGCTTGAAAAAGGAGCATGTCTCTTTGTGTGTGTGTTCCTGGAAACATACTCAAGTAGGCGATAACAGCGCCAAAATCTGAAATTCAACCAAGGACACAGCAAAACATGTGGAGGATAGGGAGTAGTTAAGAGATAGAGAGACAGAGTGTGTACAGTATGGGTCACTGCCTCCAGACAGGCTGGGTAAGCCCACCTTCCACTCCTCAGCCATCACAGAATTACCCTTGCACCTGCCCTCCGGCCTCTACCCCCCCACTAATGCCTCCCCTCTTGGACAAACAGACTTATACAGTGTTGACAGTGGCAACACTCAGTGGGAGGTTGAGAGATACTGGAAGTCCCACCTAAACAGAGAGCTCATTCATTGTGTGCTGGGAATACACGGCCGTCGGTGCACTCAATAAAAGCCTAACCACATGTTCCTCGGTGCTCTCAATCACCCAGCACAAATTCATCGCCGCCCTTGACCTCAAAATGTCAGCGAAGTCGCTGGATTTCCACTGATCATTTCTACCACCATCAGCAATTCATTTGTTTAAAAACAATATATTCAAACCTGAGTATTTCCTTATCACATTTCGATTTATAGTCGCGATTGCAGAGAAAGCCGAAGTCACGATTTTATCGGAACGACATGGGCCGATTCCCCTCGCTGTGCTATCAACACTTGCTGTCCCAACAGCGTATAAACCCGGGATTTAAAACGGTCTGTCTGGCTCTAAATCCTGACTCTCCTGACTGGCATACCTCACACAGAGCAGCTTGCGACGCACGCACGCACGCACGCACGCACGCACGCACGCACGCACGCACGCACGCACACGCGCGCGCACACACACACACACGCACACACTACCTTTAAATGCCCCACCTCCCACGCCAGTACCCTCTAAAACCACCTACCACTACCCCCAGTTTCTTGTCTTTTTGCCTATTATGGCGGATTAACTTATAATGCTTGGATGAACTTCACTGTGTGGGGGGGAGGGGGGTACAAAGTCACACATCAATACACACACAATCGCTGGCTGGCAGATATGGTCACAAGCCTGCTGGCACAGACGCATGGAGCCTTCTGGACTAGGGTGAGACACATGCGGGCGGGCGGGCGGGTGGGTGGGTGCGCGCGCGCACGCACGCACGCACGCACACACACACACACACACACACACACACGCATTTACATACAGGAACCAGACTCCCATGCCACAACAGAGTGAAAGGTGCAGAATCCAAAGCAAAGTCCATAATAATCCCCCCCCTGATCCCTCGGAGATAGAATAATTCAGACTTAATTACTATTCTCTTGCATTCCCCGCTTTTTTCTCCTTCATTTCTAAATCCACTAAACTCCCCCCTTCTCCCTCTCTCTCCCTGTCAGGCAACCATTCAAATATGCTGTCTACTGTAGATCCTTCTTTGTCTCCTCTTCCACGTTTTTGTTTGTTTCTCCCCACTGCTTCTCTAGTGTCTTGGCAGCCTCCTCTACACTATGTCTTGACAGAGTAAAATGAGAAGCAAATATGGTTATGAGCTCTCTCTACCTCTCAATTTTTCCCCATCTGACACACACACACACACACACACACACACACACACACACACACACACACACACACACACACACACACACACACACGTGTATAGGTCTTGGCAGCAGCTGACACGCAGTCTGGCATTGAGGTTGTGTCTTTCTGGATGGAGTTTGGAACTACAGTGAGTTTAATTAGAGTGGAGAGGGACCACATGGCTGACTGACTGGCTGCTGTAAGACTGGCTGAGAAGATGAGGAGCTGGAAAGAGCCGCTAACAACCGCGCTGCAAGATGTTAGCTGTAAAAAGAAAAAATCAACGCAGCAATGTGCACACATAGCTCGCTGCAACATATTTATAAATATAGACACAGTAACTGCACTGATTTGAATGCGAGGGCACTCCTTCAAATATTCCTCAGTCTAAAACTGATTTTGTCTTATTTTAATGCAAATAACTCATTATCGGAATAACAATGTGCCCTTGTGATATATGGTAAAAGCCTACGACATTCCTCCTCACTTTGCAGTGCTTCATCTGGCGGGAGTACATGGAAATACACTGCATGTGAAGTACAGATCGTACACAAAGCAAAGAAAAAGAGAATGCATTCCCGCAAAGGCGTTTCTATTTTCTGCAGCAGAAAGCAAGCCGATAAGCTGGAGACAAGGAGATAGTGAGAGGCTAACGCTCGTCCATACATGGGTAGGGCAAGGAGACAGAAGAAAGCTGTGGTATGCGCACACACGCACGCACACACACACACACACAACCCCACACACACACACGAACACACGCGCGCGCACACATATTTACACACCCTGTAAGCATATTCCAAATATCATTCAACATATGGAGAGGCTGCACACGCATAACGCAACCGGAATGCAGAGCACGTATTTTACACACATATTGTAATGTAAACTCGAGGGAATATGAGCCCGCAAACACACACAATGCACATTTGAGTTCGCCAACTCCCGTCTGTGTTAACCTTCCAGCATTCCTCGCTAATCTGCACCATAATGGCACACCTGTCTTCTCCCATTCTCTATTACCTCTACAGAAATACAGTTGGGCTTTAGAAGAGGACCAATGAAGGGGGTGGGTGGTGTGGTGGGGTGTGGAGGGGAGGGTTTTGGTGGTGGTGAGTGGGGGGGGGGTTACACTAAACATATTCATGAACACACAGCTGATCCTGTATTTTAATGTGATTCTTTCTTTCTTTCCGCAGCCCCGCATCCATCTTAAACCACTCTGTCTTGATCTTGTCTGTTTTGCTGAGCAGCGGTCCAATGACTTGCTTTTGGGGGCTATATGTTGCCGCGGTAACAGTCACAGAGGTTGTTGTCATCGCTAGACAGGCATTATTGGTGAAAGTGGAGCTGAGAATGGGAGGGGGTTTTCGTCAGGGGCAAGGGCAGGTCAGAGATTGGAACAGTGCTAGCCAGGGGGTGAATAGCTGAAGCAGTGGGTAAGCATGGTGGATAGGTAGGTCACATTATTATTGATTGCCTGACATTATGTGGACAAAAGAAGTCCTCCGAGACAGACAAATAAATTGTGGCTTGACATCAAAGTCAAGCTGCTGACATGGAGCCCGCGGGGGACAGAAGTGGCCCAAGGCTGGATTAGAGAGGTGGGTCGGCGCACACGGGCACGCGCAGACACCAAAATAAACGGGCGGCGAGCCCACTGTCCGCTGGTTACCTGACAACTCGAAGGTTGTTCCGACATCTCTAAAAATGAAGATGGCAGAAAGAAACGGGAGGAAATGTCAACCGTGAATAATTTCATCTCTGAGCTCTGACTTTTTCATGAAGCCACCTCACACAAATTGGACTTTTCTCTGACGAAGACGTGAACAATACCTCGCTACTCATTTACACATCAAGGCTCACCAGAGACTTCCAGAAGGTGCATTATTCCAGTCCTCATAAAAATCCAATCTGCTACCCAGTTCCTTTTTTTCCCATTCATTAATGCTTTGTTAGATTATTATTCATAGCCTGGATGATGATGTGATTAGAAGAGAAATGGGAGACAACATATGAAATAATTAGGGAAATGAAGCAGAGATTTACATAATAAACAGCCATTTTCGTTCAGACTGATTTGAGGAAGATTTTTCACGGGAGCAAAGGGGAGAATTAAGTCTGACAGCAGAACAAAGTTGTCCGAGAAGATCCCGCGTGACTGCCCAACATGGGCAGGCCGGGCCTGGTGCAAGCCTTCCATCTGCGGGCATCAGGCCAGGCTCGGAGGGCGCATCCATCATTGTCTGCCAAGTGATTGACTGCCGTGTCAAGATGGCTATCAGTTAGGCTAACCGGAGCCTTGTGATAATATCAGGAATGTGTGAAACCCGAGAGACAAAACAACACACGTCTCAACCTGTGCAGACCTGCAACGCCAGCAGATGGAAGATAGAGACACGAAAGGCTGAGGAAGATGTGTGGAATGAGGAGGAGGGGGGGTAGGGGGGGTGCAGGGGTGCAGGTGAGAGCTGGTGGGTCTGCTGAGGAGACAGCGCCGTCGGAAGAAAACAGACAAAAACAGTAGGACGTCGTCATGGACGGTGAGACAGACAAAGGCGAGCGGAGGAAAAGGGTGGAGGGTGAGAGGGGAAAAGGTTAGGCAAAGTAATATGGCTGAAAAATGTCTCCGACACATTCTGCTCCCCCGCCAAGCCTTTGAACCCTCCAACCACTCCTAGTTCCTCCCTCCCCCCGATGGACACAAAAGCAGGTCTGACCCACTCTGTGTCCGTGTCCCCGGCACGCACAGTGCCGCTGCCGCCGCCCTGCTTTTCGGGAAACTGCCGAAATACCACCGATCTCGCTTGTCCTTTAGAATATTTCCAACCAAGGTCGTATGCAGGCATGTGACGCTGTTGGCCTCCAGTGAGAGCTCACACCAGATGGGCCTGTGACCCTTAAGGTTACGCCTGTCACCGCACCTACACCTACGCAGACGATCATTCATTCTAATTTAAATAATATAAATATGCAACTCTGAATGGGCTATATTTCCTGACGACATTTCATCAATAAAGCAGTCTCTTAGGTATGACGCCTACCTTTTTCTTCTGGCCACATTTAATCAGGAGCATGTTTTTTTTACACGAAGCGAGAGAACAGCGTTAAGATATAAGCCGTCATCTATCGAAAGGCTGGTTCAGAAAAGGTTGAATAAAAAATGGCCATTCATTCAATGCCAAAACGAGATTGATTGATTTTTTTAGACCATCAAGAAAATCCTTTGATAACAAATACACAAACCATTTCCAAGGTCTCACCTTATAATAATTGAATTTCACATGCATTTTCCAGTCTGAATTTAAAGTGAACGACACAATGAATGTGATGCATACGATACAATTATCTATGGATAACAGCCGCGACTCACAAAAGCGAGCAGTTCTTGTTCGTTCAGCATTCAGTTGAAAACAAACCTATCAAAGAGAGACAATCACTTCTTTTCTTCCCATTGTTCAAACTGCATGTACAGTCCAGATAGAGTATCAGGGTAAACACTACAATCATGAAGCCAGAATAACTCCAGTGACGACATGAAGATTCTATCTGGCATGAGAGGACCAACAAAGTGACTAATACTGATAGGAGGATGGGAGGTGGGGGGGGGGGGAGAAAAAAACCCCACCACGCATCGACGACAAAACTGGCATGAAGGCACGGAGCTAATTGTCTGCATACCGAGATCAAAAGAAGCAGGAAGCATGCGAAAGGAGTGTGTCAGGGTGTCCTTGTATCACTTTAATCACTGCTACTGCATTCCGCAGCGGCAGACAGTGTGGAGAGTGATTTGTTCCCCTTTTAATTAATAGACTGTCCTGGAGAACAATAACGTCAATGGATACTTAGTCTCAGTGTTTGACCCTTCGACCTGCGAATCACAAAAGCATTTTTGTATTTGGCTCTCAATTACCTGACAAACAAATAATTACTGCAGGTGCACACGCCGGCATTGTACGCTCAAATTAGCGTTTGCCTAATTCCACTTTGCATAAAAATATACGGCGCTCGTTACCGAGTGTTAGACTGAAAGAAAAATCCTGCTTTCTGACCAAGCAAATGAATTCTGCTGTGGGTGTTTACAAAAACAGATGGTCAAGGTAGGCGTTGGAAGTGCAGGTTGTTCAGGAGGAAACAGGGGGGAAAAAAAACAACATTATGCATCAGGAAGCCACAGATGATGGTATCCGTGTGTGTGTGTGTGTGTGTGTGTGTGTGTGTGTGTGTGTGTGTGTGTGTGTGTGTGTGTGTTTCAAAGAGAAGGGAGACTTCTGCGAGTTTCCCTGGGTGTTGAAGCCGAACTATCAGCACCTCCACTACCCGCGCACTATCTCGTCTAACTCCTCCATCTAAAAGAATCCTGCAATAATGTGGAGACATTAAAACATATGAGGTAAAGGCAGAGAGATTAAGGGCGAAAAACTACGGATGGGCAGTTCAGAGAGAAGGACCGGGGGGGGGGGGCGGAACGGGGGCGAGGAGAAAAATGGCGAGGTGAAACTGAGGGTAGGCTGCTGGAGATCATAGGGAGTAAGATAAAGATAGAGAAAGATAAAACTGCTGCTCAGCTTTTTACACCTTTTTTTTCTAACCTCCGCAGTCACAAATGGGGGAAAAGTTCATTTCTATTCAGCGGAAGCTGCTGGGAAGGGATGAAGAGGGGGGAAAAAAGCTGAAATGAAAGGCATCTTGTATTAAAACTGGGCATCTGTGTGCTTATGACTACATTCATAGCCCTCAGCCTGTGCCTTTCATTACAAGAATGGGGGGTGGGTGGAGCGGAGGGAGACGGAGAACCGGATGGAGATAAAAGCAGAACACTAGTGGGCTCGTTTCAATTAGCTCAACTCAAAGGTGGTGGTTGTGCAGTGGTGGACCTCCTGTATGCATCTTTCATTTATTATTAATAACAATGTGTTTAAAATTACAGGCCCGTCCACAATAGATGTTTCCAGAGATCGCTTTGTGGGGAAGCGTTTTAATTTACATTTCCGGGATTGGTTATTTTGGTATGATCGAGCAGCTAACGCCGGATGGTCTTTGCATGAACCTGAGACATACAGAGAAGCCTGAGTGTCACAGGGTGTCATTTCAGGAGCAGCATGCTTTTGTAAGGCCTAAATTAGAATTAGACACACTCTGCAGCT
Source organism: Malacoctenus gilli (assembly GCA_032164315.1). Lineage (NCBI taxonomy): Eukaryota > Metazoa > Chordata > Actinopteri > Blenniiformes > Labrisomidae > Malacoctenus > Malacoctenus gilli. The sequence goes on from JASSRZ010000007.1 coordinate 6,232,956, forward strand.
GGGTTTGGGGGCCCTTGGGCTCATTTTGACATTAACAGAGGAGAGGGCTGGGGAGCAGTTTGCTGAGGTTAGCAGACGCGTGTCCAAACAGGTATAGCAGAGGAAGAAGTGGAAAGACAAAAAAAGGAAGGGGGGAGAGAACCTGAGGGGGGGGGGGATGTGTCAAAACCTGGAAGAAGTGAGAGGTATTAAAGAAGTGTGACCGGAGGAATGTGAAAGAGAAGCGAGCCGAGCTGACGGACGGGAGCAGTGGAAGCTGTCTGTCATCAGCAGAGCTCCAGAATTTTCCGTGACTTCACCGGTCCCGCTCCATCCAGAAACGTAGCCGAAGGGCAGGGGAGCCATCCCCGCCGCGCCGTAATGAGCTGGCGGAGGTGGCAGGGAGACACATGGAGGTAACACTTGGAGGCAGCACTTGGATCCGCCATGCACAAGTGAAGGCAGATGGGCTCAAAAGACCCAGTAGATTGGACACAATGTGCTCCGCAGACTACGGAGGCATTATATACGTTTAGCATGCTTACACCCATATGCTCACAAACCACTTTTGTTGTAAATCACACCAACTGGTAGCTTCATTCACAACATTTGCACAAATAACCAGCTACATATGGGAGTTAATGTACATTGAATGTTCACAAAAGGTTTTTTCAATATTCAAAACTCGAAACTGAACTGATTTCCACCATAAATATAATAGGAAACTCCAAAAAGAGCCAAAAAAGACAGACATTGTGTTTGAAAATGTGAGTAAAATCAGATCTAAAGCTTTGATTCTCTGCAACCTTCTTGACATACTCGATTGAAACTAACATTTGTTGAGTTTTGGATTGTTGCCTTTTTGTGAAACAACTAAAGAGGCTCTCAGACTAAAGGTTATGTAGCAGAAAGGAAGAAAAAGGCAGCAACAGTTGGAAAATGTTTGAATTGCTTCCCCTTTGGAAGGTAAAACCAAACCCTGAAAATATATAGTGTTTTTAGCTGCATCAACTGAGAAAAAAGTTGTCATTTCTCTCTTTTTCTTGGCAGCTTAGTGGAAAGCAAAGTTGCGGGAGGTGCCCATTTAAAACTTGAGCAGAAGCAAAACTTTCTAAACTCACTCATGGCTGCCCTCACCAGCTTATGTAAAGAGAGAGAGAGAAAAAAAACAACCTGAACAGGCGCTCTGTTTTTACACAGTTATTGGCAGTACTTGAAATGATTTCTACAATTCAAACTCTTTTCCCGCCCACATGCATAATAACCTTATGTATAAACAACCGATAACAGCCCCTGTATTTATCTGATAATTTATTCCATTTTGGATTGTACAACACCCGAAGCCAGGCGCTGCAAACAAACAGAAGCCCTGCCGTGTATCAGTGTTACTGACTAATGTGGTTTATGGGCAGACCCGTGGACCGAGCCTGGCTCGGGCTGATATGGCGGCTTGTTTCCACGGTCCGCAGCCAACCAGCCAATCGTTTGGATATTGTCTCATGTTTGTACTGGAGGCTTTGGCTGCCCTCTGTGAGTCAACTGACTGATAATCCACTGCAGGGGGCTCTGACCACAGAGTCCAGTGGGAGCACAAGCAGACACGAAGAGAGAAACAGCCGAGAGAGGGAGTCACGCAGCGGCATGTGGTACGAGAAACCAATAAGCGAGACAGTTTGAGGGAGTAGCGGTCGTGGGAAGTGTTGCCGAGACACAAGAGGAGATGAATGAAGGGGGACTGAGTCAGAATATGAGGGAGCGCAAGACGAGAGTGGACCGAAAATGAGGACGTGAAGAGGAAGAGTCACGAACGGTGTTCGAAAGTGAACACACGAGCTTCGGTGATGAGTGTCCAGCTGTCTCCCCCTCCCTTCTCACTGGTTCCCTTTGTGCAGGGACACAAGCCTCTGTGGGATACAGCAAATAAAGGAGGAAAGAGAAAAACAGAAGCAAAATGTGGGTGGGAGTAGGAGAAAGTGTTGGGTGAAGGACAGGAGGTCCTGTTCAACTCGGATACAAGCAGAGTGAAGGAGGAGAGAACAGGTGGGGAGCCGCAGGAGAACAAGTACGCCATTGTTGGGCTGCGTCTCGTGTAACCATACGGTCCACATCTCCTCAAAATACTCGTAGCATTTAGCGGTTCTTGGTGAATGTGAACTGAGAGTTAGCATTAGCGAGAGATGCCTGCTGCACAGGGAGCTTTGGCTTTCCCTGCCCTGTCGTGCCGATGGTGAGCCCGGCTTTGGTGCCCTCCTGAACCGTTACACCAACTGCCCCCTGCACCAGTGCCAAACACACACACACACACATACATAGAGTCCAACAGATGGGGCATGGTGGGGTGTGGGTGTGAGTGGGTGAGGGGCTACCGAGAAGGGTGTTGGGCAGTCAAGGGTAGATTTTTTGGCCAGCTTCACCATGCTAACTTCATTGCCAAGGAGAACAGGCACAAACGCCGACACCGTGGTTCATATATGACCAGCTGGGCACCGAGCGAGGCGCCACAGTTAGGCAAGAATGGCATGGCACAATGTTGGGAAGTGAGGATTGAAGTATTAGTTCAGCAAATGGATGAAAAACTCAGACAAAGATGCATTTATCTATAAAAATGTTGAAGAAACATAAATGAAGAGACTTAAAAAAAATTAACTGGGGACTGACAAAAGCGGCAACCTTCTGAATTTCCCTCACACTGGGAAAGCTCTCCTGCAAACCCACCACCGCCCGATCACTGGCTGGTACAGCCACTGATGTGAGATTGAACACACACACACACACTTATTTATAACCTCTGTTAAATCCGGATTCCACGTAACGTTGGTGTGGCAGTAATGTTCACATGCTCCCAACAGCCTGGACCGCTCCAAGTGACGGCTGCCCACACACACAGCCAAGCCTGATCCCACACCCAGTGCTTTACTCTCCCCTTTTGTCACACAAACACACACACACACACACACACACACACACACACACACACACACACACACACACACAAAGTGTTAAGTCAGTTAATGCAGTACACATTCCAGACACACATTTGAATGCCCAGACACCCCTTTCACACACCTGCAACTACGCAGATGCGGACACACACACACACACACACACACACACACACACACACACACACACACACACACACACATATACATACATTCAAGGTATTCACCCTTGTATGCACAATCAAACACACAGTTTAAACATCAACAACTTCCACCTTTCAGCAGCGTCTCCCTTTCACTGTGCCTCAATGCGCTGCCTTCCTCCACTCCCTTCACTCTGCACCTCCTTTCTTCTCCCCCCCTCTCCTTCTTTCGCCTCCCTCTCTCCCAGTCTTTCCCCCTGCATCTCACTCACTTTCTCTCCCACTGCTGTGTGTGTAATCAGTCCAGTATTAATACCTGCATTCCAACAGCCTACAGGAATGCTTTAACAATGTTGCATTGTTCAGGTACAGAGAAAGACCTCAATGAAAAATACATAAAAAGGTGGTGCAGTGAGGAGTCCCAAGGCTGAAGCAGGCGTGTAAGTGAGGAGCTTTATGGATTGGTGTGAGCACTGTCGAGTGGAATATACTCACTTTTACAATGGCTTTGATATGGATCAATCAAAAATGAGTGTCAGTCAGTTGTTTGGTTTTTCTAGCATTCCTAGGATGGAGGAACAGATCACAGCTGCACGGTGCTGCTACATTTCAATCCGTGTTATGGTGGGGCTGAATTATTACTCAGGATTTCCAATCTCAATTATCTCTGTGGTTTGCATTCCCTCAATTGTATCAGTGTAGAGTGAATCTTTAATATATATTTGATAGGTTTTTACTGTGTGAAAGGAAGCTAAAAAATGTTTCCAACTTGTTTCAGTGCTATCTTTGGATGTTTTATGGATGAAATAGTCAACTGTGAAGGTCTTCAGCAGTTTAATAACAAAAAGTGTCCTGTGTAGCAGGTAGCTTTCGAATACAATATACTAAATTGAGTCAAATGATTTGCTTCATTCTTGCAATTTGCATCCACATTTTTTAAAGGAGCTGCTCACATTGTGGTCAATTCCAGCTGGGGGGGACTTTGGTTAATGTAATGATATTGATTTCCAGCACTGAGTGAAAAAAAGAGAAAGATAATTTAAAGCTGGGACATACTAACTCCTCCATCCTCCCTCCGTCCGTCCCTCCCTCTGTCTCCCTTTGTCAGGCCTTATTATTGAACATGTGTCCTCCCTGCCCCTGCCATTAACCGACCCCTCCCTCAAACACTGCTTTCAATGCACGGGCACACACACAAATGCACACAATGTTACTCGCGCACACCCAGACCACTAATTGACAAGAGGAGTTGGTGCATCTTTCATCATTCTCCACGGAGACAAATCTCCAAGTGTGTGTGTGCGTGCGTGCGTGCGTGCGTGCGTGCGTGCGTGTGTGTGTGTGCGTGTGTGTGTGCTGGGAATGGGATCAAAGGGGGTCCTCCAAGCCGTCTGGCCAAGACCTCTCAGCCTCTCAGAGTCGAGACAGCAGCAGGAAGAGACCCAAATATCTGTCTCACATGTACAATGTCATTATATCATATATTCTGCTTGCTCTCACTTGAATATCATTCCATAAAAATAATTGCTGAACACATTTAGTCCTGATGCGACATGCCTGTCGGGAGCTGGAAGGCACGACGTACTCGAGGCAGAAACACTGGGGTTTCTAATTACTTTAGCTCTTGATAACCAGAAGCTAAATCAGTTAGCCAGTCTGTAAGTCTAACATTATCCTGACAATAAGCATCCATCACATTCGTTGTTTGGCAAATCTTACAGACATGTAATTGAGAATCATTTAGCCTGATGGAGTTATAACCCAATTGGATGCTATTGATTTTGGATTAAACATTCACATGAAGCAGAAGCAGACGTGCTTTTTCTCTGGTAGATGCATCTGAAAGTAAAACCACGGAACTCGAGTCTATTTGTATGACTGGAAAATAGACACATTTCATAAATAAAACAGGAAAATTGAATTTTAACACTGCTAACAAAGTGAATGTTTGTGTTCTGCAGCAACGCTGCGCTCACACAACATTGCAGGCATTGTTACACAACCGAGTCAAACTTTCTGCAGTCAGAAACAGAGGAGGCTACCTCACTCCACTCTGAACAGTCACCAGGGATTTCAGACACCTGGCTGAACTCTTGTTTTGAAGCTCCTGTGATGTCCAGACACCACACGGTGAAAAAGACGCAAGTTGGATATAGTGGGCACTGGCACGCATGATAGACATATGATGGATGGGGAGTGAAGCAAGTTTAGGAACGCAGTAAGACGGATGAGCCCAAGAGATGTCGAAAAGAAAAACACAGTGATAACAGAGATGATTTACAGGGCTGGGCACAAAGTAGGGAGCTGTAAAGACATCGTCACACAAATTCCAGAGAGAAAAGTAACGAACAGAGAAGAAGAAGAAGAAGAAGAAGAAGACGAAACTCACACTGAAGTTAAGAACAGGATGTGACTTGAGGAGAGCATTAACAGTCAGCTCAGGGTAACTTTACCCCTCAACTCTTCTTTTTCAAAGTCAAGTTCACACAGGCAGAGATGAGCACGAGGAACTTCAGTGGTCGTTGTTTCTGAGGGGCTCTGGTAAGTCAAACCGCTGTGAAACAAAGGCGAGTTATGTCCCCGGGCGAATTGCGTGACTCAGAAGCCCTGAAAACTGACACTGGATCAGTTTCAGCGCTGATACCCAGGACTTTTTCTCAGGTAACATGGGGAGCCCCCTTTTTCTCACACATACAGACATGAAGTCATAGAAAACGCAAAAAATCAGGCTCTCACAATGATGTGTTCAGGAGCTATAATGGAAATATAACCTCCGTAACTCACACACAAACACCTCAACAAGCCCCCCCCCATCCCTCCTGCACGCTGTGCTCCACCTCTTCCTTCCCAGTGTGGAGGATTAATGGTCCCACTCCTGTCTCCCAGGTCCCCCTGGCCCAGTTAAAGCAATAAGATCTCATTGTCAAACAGTGACCAAGCTCACTGGGGAGGTTAACCGCTGCTGCTTAACCATTAACTAGATTAAAGTCAGGGGAGCACAGGAATGCTCTGACGGAAGGAAAATATAGATTGAACATAAGGTGCCATTTGAAAGAATGAGAAACGATGGTATTCGGGCTGCCTTTGTGAAGGGTTCAGCAAATTTGCTCACATAAATACACACAACACTCGGTGGCCTAGTGAACTTTAAGTCACCCTCATCTCCTGGTTATCACTATGCGATACAGATAAGGAGGGAGAAATCCCTCGAGGCTCCGCCATCATAACTCTGAAACCTCTCCCTCGGAAGCAACAACTATTGGGACTGGGTTGCGTGGAAGTATCTTTTACCGGCAGTAAAATTTTGCGGAGTAATTTTGCAGGGCGCTCATTCGAAGTGCTGTACAAAGTGGTGTACATCAAAAGCACTGACTCCACAGTTTTGGTCTCCTCTGCCACAACACCAGTGGTGTGGAAAGACACAAGGTGGTAATGGAACCCATCCGTGTGTGTGTGTGTGTGTGTGTGTGTGTGTGTGTGTGTGTGTGTGTGTGTGTGTGTGTGTGTGTGTGTGTGTGTTGGGCAAAAGGGGGTGATGGGCTTTTTTGGAGGGGGTGCATTCAACAACTGCTGCTCAGGCAACTGTTGATGTCTGAAAAGCAACAGCTTGCGGGGCTCCCGAAGGACCCTCTGCCAGCCAACAGTCAGATGGAGGGTTTAGGGTTGGAGGGGCGCAGGGGTTAGGATTTCCTCTCTCATGCCAGGAAAATGATCTCCTTGGCCACAGATCCAAGCTTCTCCATGTCATTCCCCATTCCTAATTGGTCCTCCTCCATCCCGACGTCCTCCGCCTGGCTAATCTTCACTGCTGCTATCACGGACTTTATCGCTTTTGTGAATTTCACCCCCCCTTTACACGCTATTTGATTGATCAAAGCAGCTGGACAAGGCACAGCTGGAGCACAGTCAGTCCGTTCTTCACAGTAGACTCGAGCTATCATATTCCCTTTTTTGTTTTATGACACAGATTTGCACACTGCACGGCTGGAGAGAGCTCCATCCAATCCTGCTGCTTTGTATATTCCTACACGAAACACAATGGAGCACAGAGGTTCTGATCCGCATCTTGCTAAAGCACTCTCCTGCTAAATGGATTGGCAGCACTTAACCTCGTCTCCAGAAAGAGCTCGGAGAATTTCCAATTTTGCGGCAGCCCTGAATTGCAACCCTCCCCACCCCAATTTGCTGGTACATATACAGAGATGCAGACAAGGACACACGGACAGATCTGAAGAGCCTCTTTTCAAGGCTGCATTTTAAATCACACGCCACCGTCAGTTTCCTCCCCGGAGACGAGAACAGCAAGACTACACGGTGGCAGCACAATAGTCCGCTGTAGCCATCTTTCATCTAACCTCTTGATCTATCTCTGTCCATCCCTTCCTCTCAGCTTCCTTCCTCACCTCCCTACAACTCCCACTAATGAAGAGGCAGTTTGGCCTCGAAGTAACAAGCCATCCTGTAACAACCTTTAACAGGATTCCTTTGTATTCCTTGGAATGTGTGATACTATTTATTAACCAACAAAACCAAACCAGAGCCAGAGCCAGATTCAAATCCAAACAGTGGCACAGGCAGATACAACGGAGGAATGTTTTAAGGAGGAAACAAGGAGGTGTCAAGTGGGGGGAGGAGGGTGATTCTTATTTTAAAATCATCAATAGTGGCCATAAATCTACTGTGGAGGGGCCCGAGGGATGGGTGTAAAAGCAAACAGTGACCTCTCCCACTAAAACCCAGCAGGCAATCTTCCTGATGCTATGCGGGGTCATTAACAGCGAGCCCTGCATGACAACCCAGCGGTTGACACAGGCAGCGACAACGTGTTGAATCCCTGCAAGCAAGCGTACATGAAAAAACACCCCTGCGTAAAGTCGCCTAAGCCCGATCGCTCGATGTAATGGAAAAGATAAGAGACAAAGTCGAGCAAAAGTAAGACACCACAACATAGCGAGACGGACGAGGATAATGAGATGAGAAATCAAAGACAGGATGATGAGACCGAGAGATGGGAACAAAGATACAGGTAATCTGGAGAGAGACACCTTTTGTTTATGTATGAGAACCTGTGGAACTCTGTGTGTGTGTGTGTGTGTGTGTGTGTGTGTGTGTGTGTGTGTGTGTGTGTGTGTGTGTGTGTGTGTGTGT
>JASSRZ010000007.1:6241267-6257924 GCA_032164315.1 Malacoctenus gilli
TGTGTGTGTGTGTGTGTGTGTGTGTGTGTGTGTGTGTGTGTGTGTGTGTGTGTGTGTGTGTGTGTGTGTGTAATCACGGTTTTAGCTGCAGCTCTTTTGAAGCTCCTGTAGGGATTGGAGAATGAAAGAGTAGGGGTAGGGTAGGGTGGGGTGGGGTGAGGTGGGGTGGGGGGATGAACTTTTCCATCAGCAGTGTGCATCACATCATTCTTACTAACCGACTTCACCAGGATCAACCACATGCATGTCGCGCACCATCTGCTGATGCCCGATTGTCTACCAGGGATGACTGCCAGCACACCAGCCAGCGTCAGTGGCCGATCAAACGGTTGTAACGAAGTTTAATGCGTTATTCACAGCAAATAATAAACACTGTTGGGCCTTCCAAAATCCTCCTTTCTCTGTAGTCACGGCTTACTAAATGGACTTCCGAGTGCAAATCAACCAGAATTTGCGCATTACTCTGACGGACTAATGTTTAATTGGTGCCCAGTGGTTGTTCAGCTCAGTCACACCATAAGAATGAAACCTGGCAGGGCACAGTCTCCAGCCCTTCACCTATAATACTACCCCCAGACGGTGGGATGAAAAGCGCATTGTGCCTGCTTGTTTGTACGTGGATTACCGCCTGTGAAATGCGGTCGGAGGGGGGTGGGTTTAAAGTGCAAGAGGAAACCCTTTTCCATAGAATTTGGGGTGATGACAAGCAGAAAACACACATTACAGGGCGAGCTCCGGCGTGTCCGGAGGAATGCCACTCATTCCTTCCCGGTGATTTACTCTGTCACTGTCACACAGACACATGCACTCACAAACACAATAATTACGGCCTTCATTCCAAGGCCCACTCCCCAAGAGGCCTCAATGACAAGAGCAAAGCCCTGTGCTGAGTTTCCTACAGCAGCCCGCATTAGTCTGTCACTCACTGTACAGCTATCAGGTTTCTTGTGTTGCATAACGCCGGAATCCAGAATAGTACACATTATATGCATCTATCTTCTTAATTTGTGGGTGCGTGAGAGCTCACTAAGAGGGCATCAAATGTTGGTCTGTGCCCGCCTATAAATACTCTTGGATTTAAGAATGTACGCTGGTGTCGGATTGCACTCGGACCAAAAACCAAGAGCACCAATACAGCTGTAAAGGAGGACCTCTGGATTTTACCTCTTCGTGCCTAAACGGCTCTTTTTCTGGCCTAATACCATAATAATTACACACGACTGCAGGGGGTGCACTTTTGATGCTACGCTAGCAGGGGGGGGAGAGAAATTAAAAGTGAGGAAATGACTGTGGGAATTAAGGCGATGTTAGACAAAGAAGCCGAAGCTACGTGTTAGAGGGCAACGCCTTGAACTCAGCTGATGCTTGTCACACTGATTCTTTCCACTTGATCCTGACCACTTTGGAGTCGCTGCAGTTTAGCTCAAACTCATCTGACCATTTGACTCTTCTTTCTACTCTTTACCTTTAAAGCCTCTTGAAATGAAAGATTAAAAGGGAAACTGAGGCAGGCATAGAGGTAATGTGAGGATAGTGTAAACTTTACTGATAAGACAATGATTTGACATGTTTAATACACTAAAACCATAAAGGGTTAGTTTTCAACTTATGGTGGTGTGTTTGTTAACAGTTTGTAGACACGTATTGTGTTTTAGAAGGAAAAGCAGGGGAAAAGGAAAGTCCTATCTTGGTCCACAAAGAGGCAAAAGTTTTATTCCCCACATCGATGACTCCTAAAAGACTTTGTGTGGACGACTTTTCAGTGAGGGAAGAATTTTTGTGTGCTATTTGTGTTTTCTGTCCATCAAACCGACATACTGAAATGATCACGATGTATTTGTGCCTTATGTTTAAGTGTCATGCACTTTGTTTTTTGTTCACAGTGGTTCCAAATCTTCTTCTCTATTGTTTGCGTCACATTACAGCACCACCAAGAGGCTTGGCATGGATATGACAGCAGTTCTGTAGTATGACAATAGTTCAAGGGATCAACCGGCATAGCAGAGACCTTTGGCTGGTCGTTTCCATTCACCACATATCTATGTGCCATGACTACTATGTAAACACAGGCCAGGACATAGTTTACATATTACTAAGCTTACCGCTATGGAAGCATATAGCACATGCATACATAATGCATGTGCATCCCTGTTTTTCCTCCAGCTCAACTGACTGTGTCAGCAAATCCAAGACACACAATCATTCCAGTTTTAAATCAACTGTATTTTTCTCATAGACTTTCAGAATTGTTGCTGTATTCAATGAATTCAGTTCTGATAAAGAAAATACTTAAGCAAGCATTTCTATATAGCAGATAAGAATTGTGTTGACCCACTGTGAGGCGAAGGCAGATGTTTGTGTAGTTTGATAAGGTTTATTATACCTTTGTCTACCTGACCTCTTCTGTCCAGATGTAGCTGTGTGATTACATTACTCACTTGGTCCATCACTCTCATCGAGTCCTGTACTGCCAGACCATAAAACTACTGGCTGTAAAAAGGGATTTTCATAAGGTACTGATAGATGTTTCTCAGTTCATTTTGACAAGGAAAGTAGCAGAGACACTGAAAGGGGGCAACGCACATCTGGTCGTCCTGTGTCCAGTACTTCTTTGAAGTTCTCTTCAATCCTCAACACTCACATAACAAGAAACTGCACATGTGTGACCATTGAACAAGAGTTTAAGTCTGTGGGGCATTTTCCCACTGAAACTCAACAAAAGCTGCCGTCATTAAGACGAAATAAAGCGAGTGAAGATTCCTTTTTCTTTGCCACTTTTCTTCCCTCAGACTTCTCAGCTGCAGTTTTAGGGCGTGGGATGATGTGGGGCGGTGGTGAGCTCAGCACCTGGAACCAAGGCTTTAAATCAATGCAGCAAAGCTGTGTGATGTGTGATACACTACACTTGCAATTACGACGCACTTTTTCAGCAGGTACCTTTTAAAAGGCTCCGCGAAGGGCAAGCAAGCAAGCAGCAAAACAACACGACTGTCAGGAAAGTGCAACGGAAATTGCTCACAATTAAAAACTAATGGTGGACTGTGGAAAAAGAAGTCAGCAATAAAGTTAAATGAAGAAGAAGAAGCCTGCCAAAGTGATGGACATGGACTCTTAGGGGGACAAAAAAAAGAAAGGAGGAGGTCGGAGCTGATAAGGTGGGGGAGTCCCCAGCACTTCCTGCCCCACCCATTACCTCAGCTTGATTCACAGGATCAGCACAGGCCAGAACTTCAAGCATCGACACTTTATTTATGCTGGGACAACAGTAAACATTGAGTAGCGATAAACCGGGAACACCACAACTTATAGGTTAACCATGGAAGCTAAACAACAACCAGCCCATGATGAGGGTGACCAACCTCAGAGTGCCACAGCAAGCCCTTTAACTCGCCTCTGGTCACTGCTCAAAAAACTTTACTTTGACGCAGATTAAACAGCCTCAGGCCTTCGCCGAGTTGCATTTAAATTGACTTAGTCTCTCTCTCTCTCTGGCAGCACCCAGGGGTGCTGAGGGTGAGGCGCGCTGCCAACATAAGGAGACATAAATCCCGCAGATCAGACATCAAAGAGCCGGGAAACTGCGGCACAGCAGCCAGACACAGCAGCGTTGAAAGGGGCTGCAAACATGCTCTTCACAATAAAAGCTTATGACTTCTCACTCCGGGGGAAGAGATTCACTGAGGATTTGAAAAGCTTTGTTTTTTGGAGGTTTCCCTCCTCAGAGCCCAAGGCTACTTTATTTGAACTCAGAAAATCAGGTTTAGTGTCGTCAATAAATTGCGACTTTTATTCTTTTAAGGATACAGAGTTGTTTTCTGGCTCCATCCTCGCGGCAAATACTTTGGTTGCCGAATAAAGCCGAATGAACCGAGAGTGTCGCAGTCCTGGGTGCGAAGAAGTGCGGAGCAGAGACTGTCAACACGTCTAATCTGCGAAGATAAGGCTTGAAACATCCCGCCAGTGCGGAGAAGTCAGTGGGCACAACGACGCACATCTTAAAACTACACAGTTACTCCCCCTGTTCGTAAGGAGAAAAAAAAAAAGAAAATACCCGGTTAAACAGCAACGACTGTTTTTTATTTATATTTTGATAAGTCGGTAACAGGTTGTTCTAAACACCCAAAATCAAAAGCAAAAAGTTAAAAGTGCGTTTTGTGGAGAGGAGTTTCAAGCTGAGGAGCCGCGTTTGGCTGCGGTGTGCTCGGACACACTTGTGTGGTTGACGTAGCGGACCTGAGAAAGTCCGGAGACCGCCGAAGAAGAAGAAGAAAAAAAGTGAGAATTTACTACCCGAGGGCATGAAAATCCAACCAGCGCCGTGTCAGACGCGTGACAAAGTTACTATTCAGGGGGATTTTTGTTCAAGGAAAGCGGGGAAGTATCAAAGAGACTTACCTTGAAATGCCCAAAGGAGCAAGGTGCACCAGAGCGACGCGCGTCCAAATGTTATCCCGTCCATGTCCGCTTCTGCAACTTTTCCAAGGAAAAGTATTCACTTTGTTTTTGGGTTGTAGGGTGTGGAAATGTAGCACAGCAGCAAGTCTTTCTCTTCTTTCAATGCTTCAGTGCTTCCCGGACCTCTCTCTCTTTCCTTCTTACTCTCTCTCTCTCTCTCTCGCTCGCGCCCGCGCTCTCTCTATCTACCAAAAGGAGTCTCTCTCTCTCTCGCTCTCTCTCTCTCTACCAAAAGGTCTCTCTCTCTCTCTCTCTCTCTCTCTCTCTCTCTCTCTCTCTCTCTCTCTCTCTCTCTCGCACACATACACAGAAATCTGATGCTGGTGGCACTCTACTTGGTTGATATATTTGCACAAAAGGTGACCCCCTCTCCTCCTAATACAACCCCCTCCCTCGTCTCTCTCTCTCTCTCTCTCCCTCCCTCTCTCTCTGAAAAGACCTGCTTGACTAATCTCGTAGGTCTACTGGGGCCCGCAGGATTTCTTTAAAGGAAGTTAAAAGTGATTTTATCATGAGGCTCACTGAGTCATAGCGGCTTCAGAAACCCATCCTTTAGACAAAATAACCAAGTTTCCCGAGGAAGGATGAGCTGAATTCACAGCCAAAGAAGTTCAAACAGCCACAACAAAGTTAAAACTAAATAATTTGACACCTTTCATCCCCATTAGCCCAGAAGATGATAATAGGTATTATAAATACATCTCTTTCGACAGCTTTAGGATATCCTGTACTGAAATGCACGGAGGTGGAAACAAAGGAAAATATATAGCTATTAATGCAGCAAAACCACCTTATTAAATTTGGTTGATTAAGTGGAAAATTGGAGACGACACAATTATGCAACTGCAGGCAAGATAGGAGAAATTATGTCCAACTAGGCTACTTTGTAAGAGTAAATTAATCTGCCAGGTTAGTAATCACCACCCCGGTCTCTTGATGTAAAAAATAATTGAAAGGAGATAAAAAAAAAAAAGGAGTCTGAAAACGCTCTCTGAAGCCCTCTGCTCTACAAAGTCCGTGTCCTGGGTGTACTCACCCAATGGGCCAAACCAAACTTAAATCAAGGTCCCCTACCAGGCAGATTTCTATCTGCCAGAATCATGGTATTTTTTTCTGAACCTTGCAATTGCTTTATATCTTCCCCCTTGAAATGTATCAGCCAATGGGGCCACAAACACCATTAAAACATAAAAAGGGCCATAATAAAATGGGTTGTTAAACAATTATCTCTTGATTAGGTGAGGAATAGGGGACGGAGCTGTTTTCCAATTGTAGACAAGGGAAATTATCTCCAACTCGGCTGCTACGACATGCTGATAAATGATCCCGCCAGGTTGGTAATGATCACGTGGAGGCCTTGATCACGCCCCAAAAAAAAACTAATTGGATGAAGGGAGGAAAAACAAAACAGCTTTCTGAAGCCATCCTGTTCCACAGACAAATTTCCTGCCTTGGCGACGCCCTCAACCCGAACCGTCCCCAACTTGCATACGTCTTAAATGATGATTTTCATTTTCGAGGCAACTGGAGGGCATTTCTAAGCTGTCTGTCACTGGCAGACATACCATTCATTCCTAGACATGTAATCTCTTCAGAATCTGTTTGGGTATTTACAGGTTATAGTGCAGTCGAGTTAGTTGTTGGCCGCTCAGATATACGTCTATCAAGGGGCTCTAAGTGGCTTATTCGCAATACGATAATGCAAGTCTTGCTACTTATTGTTGGACCTATGAAGTTGACTCCACGCCAAATCCCATAAGCTCTGAGATGGAATACAGGAGATGGCTTAAAATGACCATGGCCGACCAAAGGGCAGAACACAAATATTTACCTCCCTGTTGTCTTTTCTGCTGGAGCCTGATTGATTATGGAGGAGAGTTAAATAAGGGACACGCCCTGCAGGTAATCGTCGTCCCCTGCAGAGCAGTTGCACCTAAAGACCCACATTCCAGACATAGCCGGCGCAAAACAGCTGGTTAATATTTTCTCAGCCTTCTTCGAACAGGAGACGTGATACTCGCAACCTGCTCTACTTTGGCGTGTACACCGGACAGCGACCTCGCTGGATGAGATCTGATAGCCGGGCTGCCTGGAATGCACGCACACAGCTGCTGCACGCGTCATGGCGGCGCCGCCATGAGTTTATAAAGGTTAGTAGGAGTTTGATGGGACCGAGGCGGCTAGTTTATGCTTATATTCTGTGAAACTACTCCTTTGCCTTGACAACAAACAACAGCAGGAGGGGGAAAAGTCATTCCGCCAAGTATCGAGCATCAATACAGTCGTTCATCCCCGACATCGACCTGCTCATAATCATCTCTCCATGCTGCAGGGACACGAGATCCACTAACAAGTCTCAGTACAACACAGGCAGTGCCTTACGTAAGACGGCTGGCGTGCTGCGTAGCTGGGGATAATGCTGATATAGCCAAGTATGGGGCAAGTGGGGCTCTCAGTCATATATACAGTGGCTGTGATTTACTGTATGGGCTCATTACCTAATGGAACTGCAGCGGAGGACAGATGAAGCAAGGAGAGGGGAGGACAACGGAAAACACAGAGGAGAGTACAAGCAAAGGAGAAGCAAGGGTAATATGCACATGAGCAGGAGTGAGGAGCAGAGATTGATTTGGTTTGGGCGAAAATAAAGCGAGACAACAAAGAGACGCTCTCTCTTTTTCTTGACAAAAGATATTAGCATTGTCCAATTATTGGAGATGTTCGCTCTACAATAAGTCTCAGTGGCAAGAACATGAGGAGCAGAGATGCCACAAGAAGGAAATCTTAAAGCAAATGTGTCTTAATGTCATCAGGCAGGAAAATCACAGGGTTGCCATCTTTGTTCAAACAAACTATTGGAGTTTTCTGGGGTCGGACAGCATCCACTGGTGTCATCATGCCCGGACTGCAGCTTCTTTTTATCACTGTCAGGTCCTGATGCAGATTTCCAGAAAACTAGACTGAGACTGATGTTCAATAAGAACACAAGTGTGACTGTTTTACTGTCAATTGTAAGAAAGTCAAAGAGTTAAATGCGGAATTTAAAAGCTGAAGTTCGTGCAAGAGTCTTGACCTGTGAGGTCGGCAAATAAGAGCCCTGTTTCTTCCGTGTTCTAAGATAATCTGTGGTGCTAGTCGGGCTATCTGGGTCCCGCCTTCCCTACAAAAGATGCAGCAGATGTATGTCTGTGTCTGCTTCGAAGTGTCAAAGTGTGTCAATTAAGCTTTTTTGCAGTGTACAGTTTTCCTGTTTTGCTGCCAATGAGATAAATAGGAAACACCAACATATCTGTGTTAAAGATCATGTTCACTTACTCTGTGTTGTTTGTGAAGTACTTTGACACAAGCCACTGGATGATGAGTAGAGTTCAAGTATCGTTGACTTACAGCTTTTTTTCATGCATGACCTTAATCTTTTAGATTTAAAGATGTGCTACCACAAGACCTCATATTCAATTGACACTTAGAAACCTTTAGAACTTCAGGGGTTCGTTGAAATATCCTGTTTTCAAGTGCTTGCTTGTCAAGAGTTGCTTGAAGTTTGATGCACTGGTCCATCAAACGACTTTACCCAGCTGAGAAGAATCGAGGTTGCAGCAGGAGGAGGCGGAGCGAGACACCACACATGTTTGTCTCCCCGGCCATGTCCTCCAGCTCGCTACAAGGACCTTGGTATGTTCCCAAGCCAGGTGGGACTTAATCCCTGCAGTTAGCTGCAAACAGACATGCCGACAAGTCATCCAGAGGGAGCTCTGCTCTGCTGCCTGAACCACCACGACTTTCCCCTCCTGGCATGAGAAGAACAGCGGTCCGACTCGGAGCACAGGATCATGCCCAGCCTGCGAAGGAATTCAAGGCTATTTGAAGTAGTTCGCCTTTTGTTATCTAATATTCACAGTTTGTGTTTAGTGAACAGGAGCAGAGTGTGTATTTATAGTTAGATAAACGGCAGTGGGATCAGATTCATGCTTCTCTGTCACAGAATAGCAACATCTGTGAATCGTACTATTCTGCCCACTAATGTCACTCTTCATCTTATCATCAGTTTAAGTTACTATCACCTTTAAGTCACTGTCAAATAGAGTAATCAAAAGATCACAGCAGAGAAAAAAGAGAGATTCAGACTTATGTGGTTATTTTTCCTGATGTTTGCTGTCAGACTGTCAGTCCATCGAGATTCGCGTAGTTCTCTCCTGAGGGGAAAATAGAGGAGGTTTATATGAGGCTGTCTGGAGCATTCATGAACAATTTCGGGTCATTCTCCGCTCACGTTTTAGGACTGAAGATGTGTTTTTGCAATACAGCAACAACAGAGCTGATCTTTTTAATGAATGTCGGACATTAAACAGGACGTTTCTCCTCATGAACATGGAGCGACGATGTCGGACCGTGTTGGCCACAAGACAAGTGTTCGCCTTGGGAGCATTTCACTCTAACGGTCATCAGGTCCCAAGTCACCCCGAGGGAAAAATTATGGTCTGGACAAAATTTTATGGCAATGCTATGGCCGCTCACACAGCTGGGAGGTGAAGAAGAAGAGAGAGGAGCTTATGTTGGTACGAGTGTTGACTGAATGCTTGAGTCAATCTGAAGAAGTGAACTAACCAGAAAAGCAGCAGAGAAACACAGTCTGTGAAGTATTAACTAATCCCCCTCCCCCCCTCATAAAAAATCCTGCAAATGCTCAGACTTGTCAGCATTTTTATACACTCTACTCATTTAACATTCCTGCATGTTTATTGTCACACCTTCAAAATATAAAACAGCCGACTTTACAGCAGCTTTTTGCGATTTACCATCCCCATCCCGTGTCAAAAATGAGGCTACCTGACGGGGAGAATATTTGACACTTCAGCCTAAAGCAAAGGGATAAAGAGGAACAGAGACAGGGAGGCACTACAAAGGGAAGAGGGATGTGTAATGAAAGAATAATGAAGCGAACAGATTAGAAGTGGAAGAGGAGGGGAGAACTTTAATTCCAAAGTCAGGGGATGGGTAACATATAGCCTTGGGGAATAATAGCAAAGTATAAGCAGAGAGAGAGAAAAGGAGGGGGAAAGATAAAAAGTGAAGGTAGCTATAATCTTGCATTAATTCTCATGTCCTGACGTTGCGGGGAAGACTGAATGATGTGCTGAAGCTCCATCTTTTACATCCCCCCTTGATTCTTTGATCTATGCCTTTGTTTCACTCTCTTAGTCTCTCTCTATATATGTGACCTCCATCTCTGTCCCTTCTAATCTCTCTATATATCTCTATTACAAACCCCTCTGCACTTCTCTCCTCTCGGCCTCCTCTCTCTTGGCTCGGCTTCAGACGATCGCATATTTTTCCAAGCATTGATACACGGAGGAGGATGAGTCATAGTGCAGAATTTGCACAGCGATGAAGCTCGTCTCTCCGGGAATTCAGCATCACTGCAGAATTCCCATATCACTTACGTCCGCTGGCAGCGAACGCTGAGGATCAATAGAGCGGGCACTACCGTCACTTAAATGAACTAATCCCGGTGATTCACCCCATTATGATCACTGTATGACATCCCAATGCTTTACATACCTGGCTTATCTAATGGTGTACCTGCCATTACTTTAATAGCCCCAGATCTGCTCTAATGGGCCTTAAAAGCAGCGCTTTGGTGCCGATGTCTCCAGGCGGGATGCATATAGCGCTGGAATTTAACAAGATGAAACGAGCTGCAGCACTTTGTTTGTGTCCTCTGCCGAGTGTCACCGGAGCAATGTCTTTTAATGCCGGTTTGTGTCGATCACTGCGGATTCTGCCTCACTTGGGGCGTCAGGCGCCATCCCACCCACTCCGACAGAAACTCCGTGGGAGGGAGAATCTGTCATGCTCACTTTGGACAGGGCCGAGCGACAGGAAATGGTGCTGAACAATATGGCAGTCACACACACGCCTCTGTGCCTATAGAGCAGGCCGATGCATCATAAAGGTCATCTCTGTCGTCAACTGCCGCAGCGTCGTTTACAAGAACTGGGTGTCACAAGAACAAAGAGCAAGGAGTAAGAAAAAAAAAAGAGGTTCATGCAAGTCAAATTCTGCGGTCTGGAAGCAGGATTTCCTACTGGGGCACCATATAAACACAATTTCAACAATAATCTGTGGGTCGGATTTTGAATTATTCTCTCATTTTGCAGCGGCGGAAGACCAGATCTGGTGATTGTGTGATAAGCAATCAAGTCTTAGAGCTGCTACAGAAACACATTAAAATTGGGGGTGAAATGAACAGAATGCTCTTTGACAGACGCAAGTGATTAAGCTTGGAAATGGGAATGATTTCAGACCCACCTCCAAACGGATTGCATTAAAAAACGAGACTGACGGGCTGACATGTCACACGGAAACCTGGCAGGTCCCCTCTCCAATTGTGTGTCACGAAAAACACTCCAGGCCTCACGAGACATCATCCTCAGCACATCACAAATAATGACTTTTGTAATGGCAACTTTTGGGGAGGATTTGTTCCGCATGGCATGTTTCCCAAATTAGGTTTATATGCAAAAACAAAGCAGAAAAACACTGCAGCCTTGTTTCGCCACACACATTCACCCTCGGCAAGGAATTTACCCTCAAATCAACATTTAAATAAAAACATTTCTTCATTTTTTTCATCCAACGTTTCTGATTTTAATGCACTGAGTATTTGAGTGTCTATCAGTGGGTGCATTATGATTTAATCTGGCTTTTAAGAGACAATTCGGTGTGTTGAGACATTAGCGAATGCTAATGTTGTTTGTTGTCTCGTCCAAAATGCTGCAATAATTTATGTTCCTCTCTCTAGATGAGCAGAGGTACACTATGAATAGAAAAGAAGCACTCTCACCTATAAATGATGGCTGACAGTCATTTCCAGCCTAAGCAGGCCATGAATGTAAACAGCCACCTAATGCCTTCAGAGATCAACTGGTCTGCTCGATATAAACCAGGAAAATGTTCTTCATTAAGTTTACATAATAGAAAAAAAATCCATGTAGTCCCTGAAGTATCAACTATTAATAAGACAAACTTGGTACGGTACTTATTTTTATCGTGCTCTCTGTGTTTAGAAGCAATGTTAACTAAAATGATAATAAACTGAGAGTTACTCTCTAATTCCATGCACCATATCAGGGGGGGACATTAAAGGCTGATCTTGTTGTAACTTGATTCACTTTTATAGCATCCTCCAATTCATGCCAAACGTTTCCGCTAAACACAACATCATATAAAATCATAAACGGAGGCTTATGTTGTTTTAAAAAATTCAGTCCGCCTGTAAAAAAAGCAGCATGTTGCACTGTTGCAGGAGTTCTCGGAGGAGGTCCATACAAACTGGCTCGCTCTGAAACTCTAACTCTGCTTTTTTCATGCAGCTTTCTCTGTACTCTTGAACCACAGTTGTTTTATTTTTTCTTCAGACATCTTTCTCTGCATTCCATGTAAATGTAGCTTTTCAGAGGAAAATTAATTAGGAATCAGCTCCTTGCCTTCAAAGTCTTTGCACTGCACTTTATGTTGCTTACAAACACACACTCACACACACACACACACTCACACTCACACACACAAGCCTTCATGCCTGCTGGGCTGTGTGGACTTTATCGTTCCTACACCAACTCCACGTTGGCGTCGACTCTGCATTCTGAGCCTGGGGCTTTGAATACGAATACATAAACCATTTTGTAGAATATTAATCATCCTTTGCCACTGAATGAATTGCAGGCAATTGCAATTTCTCCATGTCCTCCCCGGGGTTACAATAGAAATATGAAAGTGTTACCACCTCTGTCAAACTTAAACGGTGTATTTATATGTGTGAGCGTATTTTTATTTGCATATTCAGGCCGTCCTGGCGGGATTCCTGATGTGACCCACAGCGATGTAAGGCTGTAAAATAATAGCCTTTTTTCTGTGTACTTTCTGGAGTCAACACAGCCAAGCTTGTTTCGCCACTAACTGGTCAAACACGTTTAGCATTTTAAGCATATCAGGAACTTAGTTTTTCCAAAGTATGCGCATCGATAGAAGGGAGTGAGAAATGCAGGCAATGAAGCAACACAATAAAAGATAAAAAGCAATAAAAAAGAACAGAAGATTAGAGAATTGTCGTCGAACAAACACGTTTGCGCATCGATTATAAACCCGATATCTTATGATGCTAATCGGATGGTGTTAATCATTTCACAACAAGATATCGCCGTCACTTTCAACACAACACGTCAAACAAAACCCTCAATTTTCTACAGTACATTTTAGGAGTTTGAGTTAGAAAGCATTTTGTTGTCTTATTGCCTTTTTCGAATCTAAGTGTCATATTTATTTCAAAATAAATGATGAATATGATGATATAAGATATCCAGATTTTATAAAAACTATGATTTTCAATCATCTTCGAGCTCGCTGACTGTTTCGAGTGCCTGTGAGCCCACCATATCTGTCTCCATACTTCTGCCGTGCTGCCTCATTTGTTGTCCACCTGTGTGTCCCTGCCCGAGTCCGTGGTGGTACAAGGGAAGGACCCATCTGTTTGTGTCCAACGAGGCCTGAACCATTATATCTTTGCTGATTTCCCCCCTCAGCCTCATTCAAACCGCCGCCCACCTCACGCGGCGAGGGGCCAAGGACAAAAAGCGGGGCCATCCCGCGAGACGCAGCGTCTCTCGCAGACGCCACCTTCAAGATGTCGTGATCGATCATTGCTGCATGATGTTCATCTTCGTCCTCCTTTCAATCATTTCCTCAATAATTGTAATCAAAAAGGGGCTTTTGGCCCTCACTCATCTCGCTGTCCAGCAGATCTGAAACCCCTCATCCATCTCTCATCATAACCACCTCCCTCCCCTTTGAAAACACTCCTCTCTCTCCCCCCTTTTGCTCGCCCATAATGGGGGGTAATTATGGCATTAAAGCCTCAATGACGGGGCAGTGGGGGCTGAGGGACCGTGACACACGCTCACACACCACGACCAAAACCGCCATCAATACACGCTTCTTGGACTCCACAGGGGGGTAATGGGGACGGGAGGGAAGGGAGGAGCAAAGACGGAGGTCGGAGAAACAAAAACGAGACAGGTGCAAAAGCCAGTTTGTGGAAAAGCAGACCGCAGAAAAGCACGGGGGGTGAAAAATGCATTTGAGTTAGTTGATCGTTTTAAAGGTAGAGATGGGATTAAAGGACGGGGGTAAAGTGAGTACAACTAAGTGATTGAAAGGTGCTGAGGGGGGAAAGAAGGAGAAACTGATGTGTTTCAGATGTAGCAAATCAACTCGGGGCAGGAGAAGAAGGGAGTGCAGAAGGAAGGAAGGGCCGTGAGAGACGGCCTCTGTCAATAAGAGCCAGCGTGAGCGATTACAAGCAGGTGGGGCCCCTCTGGCCGGCTCTGCAGTTTGTCTAGCTTGGCTGGGCTGGGCCGGGCAGCCCGCTTGGCACGACAAGATTTAATGCAACTCTGCAATGGGCTGCCAATGGGAATGAGACTGGTAGCGGGGTTGTAAATCACACTGCCGTGACAGAGCGAGAAGATCCAGCCACGTGCAAGTGTGTGGGTGGGGGGGGGGGGGGGTGTGGGTGTAACTTTTTGGCCTGAAAGATGTGCACCAGGGAAAAGCTATTTCTGTGATTTTACGAGCGTTTTCAAGGATGAGCTTGCAGTCCGAGGAGCAGACTGTGACATTAAAGATTAAACAGCCATATTAAGTGGTCAACAGATTTTGTCACGCTTCGCTGCCTTCTTACGAGTGATTTACTTTGCCTGCTGAGGTTGCCTGCTCCGATCAATAGTTGTTATTGTAATCAAATGGCAGCAGATGGTTTTTGTCATAAATGGGGGTTCGACTGAAACTCGAGTGGCCGGCTGCACAGCACTCGAGCAGAGTGCATTAGAGGGCCCGTCCCACAACAACAACATCAATTAGAGAGCGCGTTTCTGGGTGTGTTTTTGTGTGGACCCGTTGATAATGGAGGCTACTGGCAGATCACGTGACTGCCAAGAATCCACTGAGTCCTCTCTGCCCAAAAAACACTCCGCCATTTATTTACTGTAATCGACCCTTCGCCGGCTCAGTGTGACTCACTCTGCGCCGCTGACGAGGAGTTCGATGTCATCGGTGCGAGTCGGACTGTGATCACTTTGAAGGTGGTTTTCTCATCGATGTCGGGATCTGCGGAGTGGTGATGCAGTATTTCCCTGTGGGTGGGGAGGACAGAAAAAAACATCTCTGATCAAAAGGCATCATCTCCTGCGGTCAGGAGGCACGTGACAGTGCGTGAAACGATACAGTGTTTTGATGTTTTGTCCATTGATTTGGCAGTGCTGCGAGTGAGTCAGCTCTGTGTGCATGACATCCATTAGTCATGACGAATCCCATCGAGTTTTTCGAATCTGCTCCTTCTTTGAAACACAAAGGAGTGCGTTTTTATTTTCAGCTGAAGTGCAGTCACTTTTTCAAACGGAATCACAAAGAGAGCAACACCAGCATTGTTCATATTAGCAAGTTTAGAAAAACAAAATAATTACAATGTGTCTATTTGTTCCTCCTGCTCACAATGGGGTGAGACAATCTTCCTTTTGTCAATGCAGAACGAGTCTTTCCGTTGCCTTTTTTTTCGCAGCGTTTTGTTTTGTTCAATTTGGTTTTACCTTGATAACGCCGTGACCCGTCATTTGATTGATGGACGACGTTTGTGTCTTCATTTTGTCTTGTTTTTGGTTCCTGCTCGAAAAAGGAGGTCGGACGCGTTTCCGCAAAAAACATTTCATTCTTGTTTGTGAGCTTGTGTACAGTTGAATGGCGATAAAACTGAAGCGAATGATTCCGCCGACTGTTTGTTTCGCCACAAAATCACTTATTCTTTGATATCCGGTCTTCCCCTTTCTCTCCACCTCCTCCCCCATTTCCTGCCCATCGCTTGTTTGAATGTACGCTCCACAAAAAGTCAACTCACGCTCATCTGCATGCGGAGCGCCGTGGTTCCAGCTGTGAACGGAGGATTGAAATGGAAATGGGACGGGGGTAAAAGAGAAGATTACGCACCTCAAAAGCATGCACTGCCTCCTGACTGGCCCACCAACTGAGTAGATAGAGAGAAAGAAACATGGATTGGTCGATGGATGAATGAATGAGGTTAAGGGGGGAAATTTAGAGATAGACGAC
Source organism: Malacoctenus gilli (assembly GCA_032164315.1). Taxonomy (NCBI): domain Eukaryota; kingdom Metazoa; phylum Chordata; class Actinopteri; order Blenniiformes; family Labrisomidae; genus Malacoctenus; species Malacoctenus gilli. The sequence continues at coordinate 6,256,877 of JASSRZ010000007.1, forward strand.
GACAAAGGGAGGGGAGTGAGAAAGAGGAGCAAAGAGAAGCAAGAAGATGCAGCGAGACGAGGAACGAGACCGTAGACCTTAAATTGTGTGAAACTATCAGGACTGTCTCAGCGAGTTCTCACTCAATCCCATCAGGTTGTCACTCGCACGCCCGCCAGCTCTAATGAACCAGACAAGATTCATGTGAATACACTCAGACGAGCCTGAGATATGACCAGACCTTGACCTTCAGAGGCTGGTCTGGAAACGTAAACAAATGGAGGCTGCCTGCTTTGTGTGCGACATTGTGAAATGTACGACAAAAAGAACAACGTTACATCTTATCCTGAACACGTTGCTGATGTCCCCCCCCCCCTTTATGTGTGCTGTTTTGAGTCACTGTTACAATGGTTATTCAAAAAGTTCTTGGCTGATTCAGATGAAACTAGTGGGATGAGTGTGGGGTTGTCCAACAAGCAGGTGATGAACTTTGGTGGGTCTTTTCTAAGGTGTGTTTAAGGAGTGCGTGGCCCTTTAAGAGAGGACGGCACGCCAAAGGTTATAGCAGGATAGGTTTGGAGGCATCTTGGCGAAGGTATGTACTCTGCAGAGTGTCTTCCAAGTCATGCATAGTTTTGCCTGATAGATATTCAGCAGAGTTATGGGACGCTGGCTACATTATAATTTCACTGAGAAAAGATAATTGAGGTCAGAAAAACCGACAAGTCTCAGTTCAAAGTTCAAGAAGTCTCGCGAGTAAAAAAAGTCGATTGTTTTAGTGAAATTATGCACTTTAATAATGTTGATAAATAAACATTCACAGGCTGGACCTTCTTTACTTCACAATCAAAATATTGAAATGAACTTTATTCCGACACACACACTTTTCCAAATGTCAAGGGGCCTGCCTGTGTGATACATTGCTATTCATGAGATTCCCGTGTTGTGGTGCTGTGGCGAAGTAGTTTGTATTGACCTCAGCTGGAGCAAACAGATGGGAGAGAGAGAGAGAGAGAGAGAGAGAGAGAGAGAGAGAGAGAGAGAGAGAGAGAGAGAGAGAGAGAGAGAG
>JASSRZ010000007.1:6270565-6284423 GCA_032164315.1 Malacoctenus gilli
CCCGTAATTTCACGCGAGATCGAAGCGTTGTTTTTTCCACCGATGTGAGTCACCAAAAGCCAGTCCAGCGCTGTTTCCTATCCGTCACAAGTCAATGAATGACAGATCGTAGGAAGATGCACGGTATTCTCAATGTGATGTAAAGAGGGGAAAAGTCGAAACAAGGAAGTTAGCGCTCGAAAGTCGTTAACGAGAAAAAAACGACCTAAAATTGGTTATTGAGGAGGTCAGAAAAAATCTTGGAAAGCTTCAAGAGTTAGTAAGGTGTTATGTTGAAAAAAAAAAACATTTTGGTTCTCCAAAATACATTTGTTTTCTGATCATGGGGCTGCTCCTCTGTCAGCAAGAATTAATGTGTCCCTTCAATTTCTAGTCCCCTGACATTCTGAGCAATTTGTTCTGATTAAAGTTGAATTAATTGGCTTGATTGCATGTTAAACTATCCTGGAATTATATATCTATAATTTGAGACATCTTGAGGATGAATCCGAAACCTATGCGAACGGTACATGTTTGTCCGGGCATAAGTTCATAGGGAGAGAATAAGTGGCAGGGAGCAGCTGTGGCATTAAAACACCGTATTTTGGAGTGAGATGATCCTTGGTCTCACTGGCTCACTTGCGAGTTTGGAGTTTGCATTTTGCCGTGCGTGTGTGGGGCGTACGTTGTCTCAAAATTTAAGAAAGAAGTGAATGTGTTTGGCTGAGTCTTGTAACCTACCTGCATCCAGTGTTTGCTGGAATAAGTTCCAGCAGCTTGTGATGGTAAATTTGATGGCCACAGAAGTTGTATTGGGTGTTTTCAAGGTTTGGGGGAAGAAGGAATTTCCTTCTCTTCGTTTTTGCATCAAGACATGTTGCTGTGTTTTATAGTTTGTGCACCTGCATTGAGCTTGGGTGTTTTTCCAGAAGGGAATCGTCTGCACTCATGCGCTGCTTTAGTGATTTCTTCAAGGAACATGGGCACTTTTACTGGGATCCATCCGTCAAATATCAATAAAAGCAATTTGCATTATAAAACATTTTGCTTGCGCAACACAATTTTTGACAAATCTTCAGTTGCTTCAGGATTTTTATCTTTTGGTTGTCAATTCAGATTTAAATGATTTATCAGGGGTTTTTTGTGTGTGTGTGTGAACGGTTCAAAGTCGCTGGGATGACATGAAAAATATGTAGTATAAGCCAAAAGGTTTACTTCTTTTTGAGGGCATGCATTTCTCTTTGAAGGTATCCAAACAATGAATTTGCCTGTGTATGAATATTTTGCTTCACGAAGCGATGAGAATAAGGCGGTGTGAAATTTCTTTGATGTCTCTATTCATCTTCATCGCCTCCAACTCAGGCCCACTCCATCAAAAGGCACAATGTTACATTAAGATCTACACTACTTCCTTGAGGTTCTGGAATTGGAAAAAGAGATGGAAGGATTGCAGAAAATCTAAATAAAAAAACAGTTTATTCACGGAACAAAGACTAGACCTCATTTCTCTGTGTCCGTGTGCATGTGTGTGCGTGTCGCTGCCTTATTTACATAGTTCCCTGGCTGGCAGAAGTGTTGTTGCCCTTTGCACATATCAGATGGAAAGGGCAGGCATGCTGCAGCATTGACACAATTGATATGTTTGCAGAGACACGAGTGAGATGGAAGGTGGGTTGATAAGCAGAGGTTTATGAATCAGGTTTGCTCTGTCAGTGGGGGCCAACAGTTAGAGTGAGAGGTGAGGGCGATAGAGATACTGAAGGGAAATAAAAAGACAGAAAAGTCCCGGCGAAGACAGATTAGGGCTTTGTGCAAACTGTCCGTCTCTTTACAGGGGCTTCACAACAGGTAACTGCATCTTCTCATTCTCATTTTTATGCCTTCAGCATATCATCATCATCGCTATGTTTTTTTTTTCCACTTTCATTTAGTTTGTTGGGACGATGCTGACTAGTTCGACCAATAATGTAATTTCAAAGGGATTAATTGATTAATTAAGGCAATTAATTGCACGGGGAGTGTCCAGCCAACGATCAGAATTGAAAACTCACTGTAGATGGATTAAACTCTTATTAATTACTTCAGTAAATCAATTTTGCTGAGGCCTCTTCAAGCAGTGAGACTGTGTAAAGAGATTAGGAAGGTGTATAAAGAGGGTATTTCAGCCAGTCAAGATTATTATGGAAGTGACGAAACACCTAATGTTCCGAAAAAAGGTCAAACTAATTACAAGGAAATGGACAGGTGGCATATTGAGGCAACAAATCTGCTATTTCAATATCCATCCACTCTGCCACATGCGAAACTATTGTTTAAAAAGCAGCAAAATGAGCTGTCAATCATTTTCGAATACATTTGCAGAAAATTACTCATCGAGGGAGTTTGCAGTTTTTGTGATTGAATGTCAGTGTTCATGTATTTACACATAAATGTCCAGTCTTATTTGTGTTGTTCCAGGGAGTCTGTGTGAGTGAATAATGAATGGCGGAACAAATAAAGAACAAAGCCCAGAAAAAGAGGACAGAGAGGGGGAGCGTTAACAGTTTGCTGCCACCCAGCTTGGTGCTTGTTGTTGTGCGTTTGCATGGTGCTCACATCCTCGCCGGAGAGGTTCTGTCAAGTCTAGTCTGGCCTGACCTTTTCAGTCTCCAGGCACGTTTACAGCTCTCCAATACCTATCAAAATATCTCCTCAGCCCCTGCCCATCGCTCTTCCCCGCACACAAACTTGCATCATATTCTCAATCTTTCGACAACTGTACTTTCTCGAACTCCGGTGATTATTAATATTCTGCCCTGCACCCTTTTGCTTAACCTCAAGATTTCCTCCATCCTTTGTCACCCCTTTCTCATTTATGTCCCTTTTATTCTTTGCTTTTCTCTCTACATTTGAATATTCCTTTGACAATGCAAGTGAGGGAGAAGGCTCAACTAAAAGAGCCAGAAGGAAATGAGGGACAGAGGTGGCTGAGTAGCAGTAAAATATCCCGCCTTTAAATTTGTATGTCCTTTTCTTCAACATTTCATGTTATTACCACCAGTTTGAACCCTGATTTTAATCCAAATGCATTGTTTGTATTGATGGATCTCTTTTCTGTTTGTATTTCTTTCAGACATGGAATTCATGTGGTTGTTCTCCCTGTGCGAGTGCAGCCTATTTGTGGGTGTGATCGTGCTGAGTGTGAGGTTGTGCATAGCAGTCAGCAGCGGCAGCATCCAGGATGGGACCCAGGGTGCTGGACCTCAACCTGGGAGCGTCTCGTACTGTCTGTGCCTGTGCCTGGGCTGGGTGGGGGCCATCGGAGGTGTCATGGGAGTGCCCGTAACTGTGCTACTCAACCTGCGAACGCCCCTGTGTCTGTACACCTGCATAACGATTGTGTGCAGTCCCTTGTTGGTCAGGCAGTTCACCATGTTCCTGTTAATGCTGTTAACTCTGGATACCCACCTGCAGTATCGCCTGGCAGACAGGTGAGTAGATAAAATAAAACAAACAAAAAGACATCTAATCGTTGGTGCCATTGGAAGTGATTGTCAGACATAATAGCACCATCGAAGAATAATTACTTGATAAAATATGTTTTCCTTGAGATAAATGATGATAGTTGCTGTTACATCGCCTGCTATGATACTGTCCATATGTGGGAAAGGGTGAATATGTGGGAGGCAGGAATCAGCCAGCATTCTCTGGCATGCCTTTAGCAATAAAGGCAGGAAATCAATAATACTGTAGAGAAAAAAGAATAATAATAACGTGTCAAGATGCACTGTTGTATGGAATACAGTACACTGAAAAGCCGATGGTTCGTTCCAAGCTTATATGGCTCTTTTCATCACCCTGAGCTTACAGTGAGATATCTCTGAGGCTGGTGAGCAAATATCAATAAGCTCGGAGGCACTTGTGTAATTGATTGACGTTGACAGACAAATTCAACCTTTCAGAGGTAAACGGTCAATTTTATATGGTTCCTGATTGGTGTCCATTTGTTCCAACCAGTCGACCAATGGGTTAATGTAAACAATGTTGATATTTGCGCTCGTTACTGCAGTGTTAAAACGACCGTGGGCGGTCGATTACGAGGTTGCAGGTCAGATATCACTTAAATGACAGACTGTGAGAAGATGTTTACTTCTTGCACTGGTATCACCGAATACAGCTACGACTGCAGGCGATTGCAAGAATATTTTTTCTTCATTAGGTTTGTTTTTTAACTTGAAACTGAATGCTGTTTTTGCATCGACTCCAGGCAATTATATCTCCAACATGTCTTTGGCTGCCAGGTACTCTTCAGTGGTGACCCGTCAGCGAGCTCTCTGTGTCATCCTGCTGTGCTGGGTGGGCTCCATTCTGTCGTCTTTCGGCCAGTTCATCGGCTCAGACATCTTCCACAAGTGGAGGAGTGGGGGCTTCGATCCTGGCACGGCTGGCCTCGAGCTGGGCAGCAACTGGACCACGTCCTTGCCCCAACTTAACACTTCCCCGCCGCCAAAGTACCACCATGACCTCAAAATCATTGGGGAGTACCTCCCATACGGGGGCTTCTGGTCAAAGTTTTATGTGGAGGACATGCACAACTTCACCTACGCCGAGATCCACAGCAGCCACTGGGGCGTGTGCGCTGCCGACAGTATCTTCAGTCCTCAGTTTCTCGTCTATGTTCACGGGATGACAGTTTTCATGCTTCCCTTGCTTTGCCTGCTGGCCATTTATCTCGACCTGCTATGCATGAAGCCAAGAAAAACACTTTTTAGTCACGCAGATCACCCAAAACACGGCTCCTGCCTGGTCCGCTCGTTGGCACTGTCCCTCTCTCTTTTGGTTCTGCTGTGCTTGCCGCTCCATGTCATTCACAGTCTCCTGCTCTTCGCACCCAGAAACGATCCTCCTGCCTGGGTGCATGCAGTTGGCTTGTTCCTCTTCCAGATGTACAGTCTTGTGCCCCAGATCCTTTTCACTCCCCCAAGGAAACAAGCGAGGGAGGAGCGCGCGTCCTCTCCTCTTGCTGTTTCCAGCCTTCCACCTGCGTTACCTCAGTGCAGAGGGAAAGCTGTTCACCTGGCAATATGTGAAGCAATGCAGGCAGCCCCGTGGTCTTCCGCTAAACACTCGCTCAAAGCCAAAGTGTGCCCGGAAGTCTGATTATCTCACTCGGTCGAAGATCACAGATAATTTTTTCTGTGTAAACAATTTTTCCAAAAACTCTATAAGCTCCAAAATCATTTGAAAACAAAGCTCCTTTTATAGTCGGCTGGCACAAGAAGGAGCTCGCGTTTGAGCAGAATGACTTGCCGACCAAATAAATGCAGCTTATTCATGTTTGTTGTTGGCTTTTTAGCTAATCGGCAACCTTGCGCGCACACATTATGAATAACACGCAAATGAAAAGGCCAGTTAATTATCTGGTCCCACACCAAATGTCAGTGGGAAAATTAAGTCTCCAGATGATAACTGCTATCATGATCACAGATGTCTGTTTTTTTTTTCCTGACTGCTCTTCCTACGGGTCTTATTCTAAGCCTGTTTTAAATCTTTGCTAAGCCAACCACCAGTAATGTAGATATGTGAGTGACAGCGTTTAATTAAATATGCAGTAATAGCACAGTGGTCCAGAGAGGACTTGGCATTGTGAGGAAAACATAATTAACCTGGTTAGGACAGAGTATTCAAGTATGTTTTTGATTAAATACAATGTGATTTTTACTGGTCATGAAAAAGACCTTGTTCCCACAAATTGCACTGTTCATCTTGAATACCGTCGCTGTTAAGAAATCGCTGATGGGGAAAAACGGAGAACACAAGCATGAAAGTCGACGCGCAATTTCCTCCCTCTTTCCATTTTCGAAAGCAGCTTCTTATCCCGCCGCTCTCAAGTTGTCTCTGTCTTCTTGCTCCTTTCTTTCCATAATCCATTTCAAAACCTGACCAACTTCCCCATCTCTCCTTTGTGTGGTCGGTTTTTGTCACTGAAAATACACTCAATTGGAGGAAAAATATCGATCCAGAAATCTGGTGAAGGAAAATAAAAAATCATTTCTTCTCCCCCACGGTCTCACTGGCGTGGTTTCCCATTCAATTGTTCTGTGTGCCTGAAAGCTTCCTGATTCCCGATTATGCTGAGCCGAGACACGCTCAGTCACCTCAATCAATGCTTCGTGTTTTGCTGTCACTCAGAACACACCTCTTTGCCACGCTGGGGTCACACAGCCAAGACCAGAAAATGTAAGCTTTAAAAACTGATAAAACTGTACCTAATCCAGCATGCTGCAGCCCTGAAAAAACACAGAGTTTGTATTTGGCTGGACTTTGATATTTACGGCAACTCGTAGAAATGAAATATGACGACCATAAATGGGTCATAAATGGGAAATTCTCTTACGTGAACCTGTTCCAGGACATTAATCGGTATAACTAGAAACAGGGTGAAGCTTTGTGAGTTATTTGTCGTCTTCTTGTTGTCATTATTGGCCAGATTATAGTACAATCACTGCAGGTCATAAACTGAGATATTTATGGCCAACTGTTGCTCAGCTCGGTCCCATCCTTATTTTTTTCCTATGTTGTTTTAATTGATAATTAGCCTGAATAGTCAAAATGGCCATCTGGTGGTCCTCAGGAGTAGCAGTTGTATCATAATTCTGCTGAATTATTTATGTAACAGGTGGGAGAATCTCTCTCCCACACTCAGAGCGAGCCGTGGTTGTTTAGCAGAAGACCAAACAGAACACATCAGAGTATTTGAAATACAAAGCAGAGCTGCGAACTGACACTGTGAAAGTTGTGTCTAACTGTGAGCCCAACTCGCAGCTCGACTCTGCCGTACACGTCTTACTCGATCTGTTGTCACATTCGAATCCCTAATTCAAGGTAGAACGCTGGTTTTCTAAAGCCCCTGCTGGCAATTTCATCAGTAATAAATCCCGATCCTGATCAGCGGCAGTTAAATTATTATGCATGGAATTTATAGTTACTTACTTTCAACCTGCAACCAGTTGCTTTTAGGAAGAGCTACATTTTAATTCTGTCAAAGAAACAGCTGTCACTCACTCACCTTTCATTCCACTTCATCCGTCTCAGGGTCACGGTGGGTGCTGGAACCCCGCTGACATTGGGCGAGGCCGGGTAACACCACTGAGAGGTCCTCGGCCCCCCGCGGGGCAAAGACTGAGACAGACAACCCCATTAACACGCGCACACACACACACACGCACATGCACGAGCACACACACACGCGCGTGCGCGCAGACTGCATATTTCTGGACTGGACTGTGGGAGGATACCAGAGTATCTGCAGGAGACCTGTGCACACAAAAGAAGGACATGCAAAGACTCAGAAAGGCCCCACACTGGTCAGAACCAAGGAAGGATCCCCACACTGTGCGGGCAGAGTGCACACCACTGCTCCGCTGCGGTGCTTTGGGACGCCAGCTTCATGCTTCAATTCAGAGAGAAAAAAACAAAAAGGTGTGTCGCAGCTTTACGTTTTTCTTGTTGTTTTGAAGGAAAGCAGAAATGATGGTGTTGAGCCAACAAAGATAACCAGACTCGGTTCTGTGAATCTCAAAGAAAACCAGAGGAAAAGAACACGGACTTGGTTTCTGAAAGGAACAATATTCTCAGTTTTATGACTCTTCGACCACAGCGGGTCTGATAACAGGAGCTAGCAATGCCACCTCTGCGTCATCATAAACTGAAGATATGTCTGGTATCGGCTGAATTGTTTGCCGGCCGGAGTGTCAACCCATGCTGGTAGCGCCTGGCAAGTCCATTACTTTGATTGCCGTTTGACAATCCGTCTTTATGACAGGCGACCGTGGAGCTTTGCCATCGATAGAAGAGAAACACATCGATCTATCACCCTGCGACCTCCAGCGGCTTTCAAATCTAGCCCTGCACACAGATGGACATGTTGAGTGCTTCTCGACAGAATCTGGTATTGATTGCGTGGAAGTTAATGGCAGAGTCATATTTTTCTGTGTGCATCTGACTCAACCCTCCTGTCACCCTTTCTTCCCTGCTATCTGTTCTTATGATTCATTAGCCCTGCCACTGAACCTTCTGTTTTGTTTATTCGGAATAAGCTGCCTGTTACATCCAGCTCCACTGCCTCGGTCTTTATCTTCCCACCTATAATTCTACTATTCCCCATTGATCTAATCATATGCTCCATCTCCTGTTCTCTTTTTCACAGCAGCTCAAAAACAGCACCTGCTAATTACACAGTAAACACGGCCCCCAAAAAACCCCCATCAACCAAAAAACAGTCTTCTCCCCAGGGTTATTTTTGGATTCTTTTTTATTTTGTCGTGCTTTGTATCTTTCCCCTATAAAGAAATAGTTAGCTATATATCAACAATGACACATGGACTCTAAAATAAACAAGAGTGAAAGACAGGAGAAGAGACAACTAGGCACAGGAGACGGAGAGAGAGAAAGAGAGAGAGAGAGAGAAAGAGAAAGAGTGAAAAAAGACAGCAATTTCTCTACAGTCGAACCAAAAACAAACCATGGGAAGTGTACATTTCTTTAACATTTACAATTATAATAATAACAACGGCAATAATAATAACAGTAACAACAATCATAATTGTTCAAATAATAATAATAATAATATTTAAAAAATCAATAAGACCTCTGGTTTCTCATAAAGACAAATGATTTTTTTTTATTCTTTTCTCTTTTTTTCTTTAAAGATCACTGGACAGTAGTTTGTTCGGCTTTGCACCTCTATAGGCTAATATTCTGTGTTAGTATAGCTTCATAATGCGTTTCAATAGTAAACGGTTCTTTTATCCCTTAAAAGTTTTAATTTAATTTATGTTGCGGTTCTTTTTTTATACAAACAATGAGTTCGGAGATATGTATACTTGTTCTGTCGACGTGTTTACTGTAAGTATGAATGTGTGCATGTATCTGCATATGTGTAGCATTCAGAAAAATACCCATTCGTTTTAATGCTCCCATTCATTCCTTCCACTATCGCTCCCCTTGCCCTTCTTATTAAGACTTTTAAACCTTTTTATCCTCTTAATGACATTCTAAAATAATTAAGCTTTTCTTTAATGCCTTAGCAAGTCATATTCCTTTCTTCTTTCTCGGGAACGCAGCCCAACGCTAATCCTTTCATTATTAGGCGCCAACAAAGGAGGAGCGATAGGGTGGGTGGGGAGGGGGTGTGGGAGTGGGAGTGGGAGGGGAGGGGGGCGAGGGGAGGGGCAGACAGAGTGAAAGAGAGATACAAGAGAGAGGGGAGAGGATGGTAACAGGTGAGGAAGGAGGAGGGAGGATGAGGAGAGTGAATTAAAAGTAAAGAGAACCACCTTTACTTCACTCCAGTTTTTTTTCTCTCCAGCTCATAAATCACAAGGCCACCCAACAGACTCGGCCAGCCAAACAGGACGCTTACTTTGATACCGAGTATTGATACTTCCTGGGCCTCTCTCGCCTTTTAGCACTCCGGAGTTGTCAGGAAATTACACATGCGTCTCGCTTTGCAGGCAACACGCTGCGACAATTTAAAAAATTTCAATTTTCTAGCACCGAGCACTCGATAGCTCCTGGTCAAGTCCTGCTCTCCCCTTTGTCCCCCCTCCCTCCTCGCGCACTTCCTCCACTGTCTTCCTCGGCTAAAGATTGAGTTTTGTGAAATGGATTCTCATATTCTCCAGGCAGGGAATTACAGCAGTCATCTGCCTCTAATTCCCCTTCCACTTTGGCGGGTGCACAGGCAGAGCGCCGGCTTTTCTTTGTGCTCCCTGCTTCCCTCTCGATCAAAATAATTATGGCATCATTTCGTTTGTGTCTACAGTCACCTCACTCCGCCATTCCCGCCCCCCTCACGCACGCTACCATCCTTTCTTCCTCTTTCTATTTTCCCCAGTTTCTCCGACTTACAGTATATGGCACAGTCGTTAATGGCTGGTGGGTCTAAAAGGCTCTCTTTTTCTCAGTCTGGATCTGGGTTTCAAGGATATGAAGTGAAATGGGGTGGAATGAACTGGCTGTGTGCAGAATCTGTGTACAGTCGTTTTCAGAAGGCCGCCTCATATGGCGCGTTGTGTAGGAGTGTGTGTGTGTGCCTGTGTGTGTGTAGGTCTGTGTGTGTGTGTACTGTATATAAGGTGGGACACTCGGGAAAGAGAGGGTAAGGGTATGAGGTCAGAAGGGGGGGGGCAGGGGGGGAAGAGGGGAGGAGAAGGGCTACAGTAGGTACTCCTTCTTGCCCTGGCTGGCGTCGTTCCCATTGAGGAATGCCTCCTGCACCTCACCGTGTTCATCCAACCCACTGGCCTCATGGGTAAGATAGGAACCTGGAAAACAAAAGAGAAAGAGTGCAAAGGGGGGGAGAGAGAGAGAGAGGGAGGGAGAGAAAGAGAGAGAGAGAGAGAGAGAGAGAGAGAGAGAAGAGATTGTAGGGGGGAAGGTTAGGTGGCAAAGCGTCATGATCGCTGCAGCGCCATGCAGCGTTATCAAACCAATCAGCGCTTATATTATTGAATACCGTACCTATGACTGATTAATTCATTAGTTCACTGATTGTTAGGTCAATACCAGGCCAGGATAGGCTCTCGTGTACGGTACGAGCCTACCGACAGAAAATTAGTGGTGGAGGATGGATGCGTGAAAAAGAAGGGTCATAAAATGAGGAGGTAATAGAGGAAGGATAATGGAAGAATAATAGAGAATAAAAGACGGGAAGGGAAGAGAGATTGGCAGAAAAAGGTGGAGGGGATGTTAGGTGCAAGAGAACAATGGCACGTTTGTGTCACTCAGAAAAGCCATCAAACTCATTTTACCACCCCTCAGGTCCATAAGATTAATGATTCTATGTAGTGCAGGTTATGGAGAGCAAGGCGCGCTTAACTCATTCTCTTGCTGAAGTGTCCTTTCCCACTAGGGGTGAGTGACACTCTCATTCTCCTCACCACAGAGGCTGACTGGCATGCTGACAGTCACAACTTACCAAAGACAAAGCCTCTAATGGCCCTGTCTCAACTCCGATTGGCTGTAATGGTCCTGTCTCGGCTCTGATTGGCGGTCAAGCCATGCCCGGCTTTGACTGACGGCTGGTCCGGCCACAGGCTAAGTTGTCCTGGTTACGGCTCGCTAGACGATCCCCTGATCATTTCTTGGCAGCCGCAGCGCACGGTGCGAGGCTGCCAATAGGGGGGCACTTAAAAAGATAGGGAACTCGCAGCGACCGCTTTTAATAGATGAGCCTTGATACACTAACATAGAGTCATAAAACATCCAGACCACACCTACATTTCCCACCCTTCCTCCACCCTGGCCAAGGTCATCGATCATGGACAGCGCCTTGCCAGAAAGGAGCATCTTGCCCTGCATGCTTTTTTCCCCTGGACAATTTTACACCTCAGTTTAAAGGATTATTTTGGAAAAAAAAAAAGAAGATCGGGGCGTAACTGGTATCTAACGGCGTTTTCACAACATGTTACGGCACCGAGTGCAGAGATGCGCCTTTGGAAATTGTGATAAAAGACCTTTACTGCCAACATATGCCTGGTGCTCATAAAAGCAACTTCACGCGTACGTGTTTGAGAGTGTGTTACCTTTCTGTCGGACAGAGCACCAGATGGTGACAATGAGCACGCAGATGACGGTGAACACCAGCAGAGCCAGGACGCCCCCTATCACTGCGTACGGTACTGCACTGTGAGTCTCCACCACTGCGCCGGGGTCTGAGAAAGAAAGAGAGAGGATAACAGTGAGCGTGTGGGAAGAGCGTGGGGTACATAAAGGGAAATATGGAGATAAAGGAAGTCAAGTGGAGGCAAAGAAATTGAGACAAAGAAAAAAAAATGGATCAAAAAATGAAAGCAGGAGAGATAAAGACGAGGGAAAGAAAGCATATTAAAACGCCTGCACGGAAGAGGGTGCAGGGAGCAAGATGGGAAAAAGGCAAAGTCGATATCTTCCACCCAACTTGCATTATCACCTCTCATCACCCCCACTGCACAGAATGGCAGACAGTCAGGATGGGTGAGAAAAAAAGGGGGGTGAAATGAGAAGAAGAGTGAATAAAGAAATAAGTATGTCAGCCTCTATAACACCACTCCTTCCAAGCACTTGTCAAAAGCACAATGCATTTTGAATGAGGGGAATTTTGAGAGTGTTTACACCGCGAGTGGTGCAGCCCCTCGGAAATGAGACCCAACACTTTACCACAAGATGTGTAAAGAGAGATGAAAAACGATGCAAAGAGCTAAGTTCAATTTTGCAGCATTTTGGAGTTTTAAATTGCACTTGTGGAGGGAAATGCATATCAAACTATGTGTGATATACTTCAAGGTCAGAAGAGGACATTCAAGTGCATTTAAAGTTAGGGCCAAAATATCCAATTTTCACTTTTAAATAAATCTCCTACCATTGAAATAATTAAACCAAGAGTCCTCCTGCTAAAAAATATAAAAATTAAAACTTTTCTTTTTAGATTTAATGATTTTTTTTGATCTGGAAACATCAAGGTCCCAGAAAGAATCGTCACCTCACTTGATGGTTGATCTGTTGTGAGAACATTCAGCGTAACACAAAACATTCCCAATGAAGCATCCCTGTTTGCCGCGACTGAGTCGCTCGCCCTTAAGAGCTGGACGAGATGCGATTTCACCTTCTCCCGCATGTATTTCTGCGGGTCATTTCGCCCGTTACCCGTCTCCAAATCGAACGACGTCATCTAAAAGCATTTGCGCCACATTCAGGCTGTTGTGTGCATGCTTTTCCGGATCCTAATGGATGGAGGAAGAACGGGTTGTCGTCCTATATGAGGCAAAGCATTTGTCCGTGTACAATTCCACAGGTAATAAAGGCTGAGACCAGTAAAAGCGGTTATATGTGCACTCAGATGCACACGGGTTGTTAAAGAACAAACTGAGGTAATGTGAGCTGTGAAACAAACTCAGGCAGCATCTGCGCTGCTTACAATCACAGTGTCTCTCTGATGGAGGCGGTGGTTGCTAAGAGAAATAGAGGGCAAGGACGCAGATATTTGATATGGCTTTTGGACTTTGATAGGCTCGAATTAAAACATGAATCATTTATCAAGTGTTCGCACACGGGGATCAGAGGATGATGACATAAGGATAGAGAGGACAGAGGAGAGGAGGAAAAAGCACAGGCTGACTGTTGAGGAAAAGGCAGCGCATTTCCTGGACCAGCCTTTGGCTGCGCATTGTGAAGAAGACGACAGCATATTGCTTATTACGCGCATGATGAAGTGTTAGCATATGTGCGTGTGATTAAAACGCAGATACGACACTGCACATGGGACTGGGATGTGATAAGATCAAGCAGTCGGCCCGAGCGATATTTCACAGGAGATGAAAAAGCAAGTACTGAGGCGCTCCGCCGCTCCCTCGTGTCAACCTGCTGTTGATCCACAGCGGCCCAAAGGTTCACAGGAAATGATTGACAATATTAAAAAGTGTGTTGTCTCTCTGAGGGTCCCCCTCAGATGACACATCAACGCCGACTAAACATTCAACAAACCGTCGGAGCCGCAGCGGTTTCTTACGAGTCTTTATGACATCTCCGCACATGCCCAGCAGGAGAACAACCCCTGGCTGCCACAGACGGCGGCGGAGGCAAGGAAAGAACAAGAGAGATGCTCCCGCTCCCTTTGCATCATCTCTCCTTTTAAGTAATCGAGAGGAAAGAAGACGGAGAGCAGCTGAAGGTGTGAGAAGAACGGAGAGATAACAGGGAGCATGTGTTTGTGTGAGTGCATGTATGAGATAAATGGATTCTGCAGATAAAAAGAGAAGAAAACTAGCGCGAGAGAGGGGGTTACGCGCGCGCGCACACACACACACACACACACACACACACACACACACACACACACACACACACACACACACACACA
>JASSRZ010000007.1:6295945-6314303 GCA_032164315.1 Malacoctenus gilli
CACACACACACACACACACACACACACACACACACACACACACACACACACACACACACACACACACACACGCAGTCCCCAACCAGCCGTTACAAAGCTTTAGTGGGGCTAAAGCCAATACGCTTCTCAGCCAGCCCTCACTGTGGGATTTCACTAAAGTCATCATACACGCACAAACACGCATGCACACACATTGGCTGCATGAAGCTTTACTGGGGGAGCTTTAGTGGACCCGATGCCCACGGACAGACGGACCATCGAGGGGAGGGTTTAGGAGCTTAGGACCCAATACCCTCCTGGAAAGTGCACAAAGGGCAGCGAACACTCTCGAAAAAGGGCTTTGTTTCAAATCTCGCTCTTAAATTTGGCGAGCGCTGATTGGGTTTAGTCACCCTCGCAACACAGAACCACATTTAAGTTTATATATCCACACTTGGACTCAACTTCTAGTATCCTTTCATTCACTCCGAGTCACCTCTCACTCACACTCTTAAGCCCCACTGCTCTTTGTCCTTCAAGCAATAAAATATGGATCAGGTGGTTTTTATCCATCTGTCGAAGGGTGAATGTCAGTAGAAATCATATATATTACTTCTATGCGCTGCATGTCACAACCGAGTTTCCCGTCACCTATAATTCAAGACACGATTGGGGTTTTTTCTTACCTTTTAATCATCCGTCAAGCTTCGTCTTTTTGTTTTGTTTGCGTGGTCAGACTTCATCGCATCCATTAACATCACATTTTCCAAAACAAATAAATATTGATATCTGTTCCTATTGTGAAAAGTTCCGGTGAAGATTCAAGCGCTCCTACGATAACAACAAAGGAACCAGTACTTGATGGAGATTAGATGTGCTGGGTAATTACTTAGATTCACTGAGAACGAACCCTGGAATTATGTAGGATTGTAATTATATTGAAATTATATAGAATGAGGTCACGATAATTAAGAGAAAAATTGAAGACAACTACTGCGTGTGGGATCTCGTGTGTGCAGCTCGCTATTTAAAACTGTTGGGAGGAAGAGCTCTCACCCAGTGTGATTGCTTTTTTCTCAGCTTGCATTGAGGGTTTATAAAGCATATTCATTTCACTCATGACCCGCTTTAATCTGACACTTTTGGTTACTGTCCAGGAACGCAAGCTTTTTCCGAAGAGAAGCTCCCCTAAAGGAGAACACTTTTAATAGAAGTTGAATATTAATTGCTGGGAGAATATAAAGTATGTCGGCCGAGCCGTCAGATGGATATCAACAGGTCACCTGCTGCACTCCTTTCGCCTCCACGGAGCATAAATCAAACCTCAGGCGAAAAGAAAAGAAAAACACCTTCGCTTGCTCGAATTCCCAGAGACAGCTGACACTTTCGACGAAGTTTTATTACCTATAAAAATAAACTTTCAAGCAACAAAAACACCCAATCAGGCGGATAATTGCCTGTACCTCATTTAGTATAAATCACAGCGTTTGTTTGCTCGTTTTTTCGCGAATTCAAGATTGCTCCGCATTTGGTTCGTTTGAAGGGCTCTGCTGTTGTATGGTGATGAGGGTGGGTGTTCCCTACCGGCGTTTGGCTTCACAGAGGGATAAAGAGGGGGCGTCCACAGGCTTCCTCAGGGGCAATTTTAAAGGTTCTAAGAAAACGTGCCAAGAGTCACTGCCCTGGAAAATGTGGCAATTCCTGAGGGTCTCTTCACTATCTGCAGAGCATCAATACAGCTCACAGAGTGAATTACTGCATCCTCCAGTGACATCGTATCTTCAGTAAATACTCGGAAGGTCCCTTCTATGAGCCCCGAATAATACTTGTTACATAAGTAGTTGCAAAGTGTTTAGATGATCAGATTTTCTGACTGCGTGTCCCTCACTTCCTTTTGAGACACTTCATAACTCACAAACAACGCAGCTCACAGGCTGAGCAGCTGTCAAAGGGTCGCAGGGACGAGGTTGTTCCTCTGTTGGTCAGACGGGATCACGCTGACCCTCCCGTACTGACCCAATGCTGGCAGTCATGATGACAGATGAACTGTAAAAAGGACTCGTCCAAAACCAGCAAACAAACGTCAATAAATCAAAAAGCAAGAAGGAAAGTCGAGCCCTTCTCGACCGCAGCTGTCAGTAAGCCCTCAACTATTCTCACAGCCGCTTGAAATAATTCAACTTAACCTATTTATTTATGAGTTTTCGCGATCCCACGTGACCAGTTCTGTGACACGTGGTTTGTTTTTCGGGACTGATGCCGAACCGAGCGAATCTCCCGCATGTCCTTGTAAATTCACAGCTTTCTCTGTATCCTTTAACTGATCTGTCAGAACCCATTGCAGCTACTTATGCACAGACGCTTTGTAGAGACGAACCTTTTTTATAATTTATGATTATCTTGTCAGGATTCCTTTGTGGAATGAGAGCAATTGGCAAAACACACTCTTATGACACAGCAACTTCACAGGCAGTCTTTTGTGTCATTTCTTGTGAAAATGTGAGGCTGACTTCGACTGTGATTCTTCTTCATTTCCTCTGATGAATGACGATGATTATGTTGTTTACACAAAACCATTTTCTCTGATTCTATAGTTGCACATTTTGCATCACATGTGTAATTTAACCTGCACGCAGCCACGTCTCATCAGAGAGCGCACAGTAATTATTCAAGGTATGCAAATGAACAGAAAAACTTACAGGGGGTTCCCGCTGACCGAGCAGGTGAGGCTGAGTGAGTCGCCCTCTCGCAGGATGCCGGAGGGAGGAACGATCCGCACTGTGGGTGCAACTGCAGACAAACAGACACCAGGAGAGGATCCATGAGTATGCATGAGAACAGTTGGCATTAACTCTTCAAAGAGCCTTGAAACACATGCCAGCGTGCTAAGAATCAGGCTCTCCTCCGCTCTCAAAAGCTCCACTTAGAAAGCACCAAAACACGAGGAGAAACATTTTTCAGATTTCACATTTTTTTATAGTCTTGGAAACACACAAATGGTAAATATTTCCGTTGAGTTTCCTTCATTTGTTGATATAACTCGCTGTCAGTATCAGTGTGCTTCAAGTGAGACAATCTCATCATATATTCTAATCATGCATCCTGCGACTGCCATCGATCCATCTGTCTTACGTCTGGAGAAACACGACGAAAAGCAGACGCTGCCGATTACGGTCACATGACCCGGAATGGGTTAATGTATCATTGGGGTCAATGGCAGCCAAAGACACAATAGTGGCACAACAAGAAAACAAAAAATGCAACAAATACAAGACAAAAGTGTGAAAGTGACAGGAGGAGGCGTCCTTAACATCTGTTTCCAAGGCAACCGCTCGACAAATCCTACGGTTGAGACACCTGTTATCCTGAGCGGCCCACCGCTCCACAAGCAGCAGCTGTACTACACTTACTTCAGCAACAGAGCGATGGGAAAGCAAATCCGCCCTGACGGTGGGTCATTATTGCCGGTCTGTGGCAGGCAGAAGCATCAGCATGCAGATTGACAACGCTGTTGCATTTTAATCATCTTGATCCATCAACAAACATTAATATACAAGTGGCAAATTAACTGTACTCAGACACAGATGCAGAAATACCCATTGAATTCCAATGATACCATCAGCTATAAATATGTATATATGCACGTGGAATGTTTAACTATGCATGTTGATATACATATTGTGAGGAGTGAATCACAGCAAACTGTGAAGAATGCGAATACCAGCCAAGAACAAATACAGTAATTGAATGCTGACATTTTCTGAAATCGATTGAGAAAAATAATGGAGGACCAAAAATTATTTGCCTCTATTTGTAGTGTTTATTTTCATGAAAGGTAAATAATATTTATGTGTCAATATAATGTATTCATCATGGACCCCAGGTGGCAACTCTATTATAGAAGCTATCAGAGACCCAAATGAATAAGTAAACACATGCACTTTGTTTTTTTCCACCCTGGCATTTTGACAATTGATGTCTGAGTTGAACATGAAGTTGTGTCTTATTTTGAAAAAGACACATTCCTGCAAGATTGAAAAGACTCGTAGCCGCAGAAGTTTCATGCGTTCATATAAAGAAGGAACTGCCCGCCATAATTAACGAGATAAGTCTTAATTAAGACGGCGCCTCAAACTGTACCAGAAGCCCACCGCGGTCGATCCCGTTCAGACTGACCTTCACATCGTTTCATGGTGCAGAAGAAAGGATTTAAACAGGTGAACCAAAGAAAAGATTACTTTGTCCTTTGCAAGCTGCAAATTTGAGCCGATAACAAACATAAAGTAATAAGAGGGAAACCGTTAATTTTCAGAAAGTTATTGATCTGCTACAAAACAAAATATACTCGAGGAAAATGCATCTCGTAATCAAAAGAGCTGGCAGTAATTTGTGAGCAACTGCATCTTGTCAACACCTGTGTTTTTTTTTTTTTCATTTCTAATGAGCTTGTTTGTTCTTCTCACTGTTCACACCCGCTCATAAAATCTGAAAACACTGGCATTCACACACCATTCTTCCATCCATTCATTCTCTTCACCCATCACCCTGAACCACAATGGCCATGAATCAAGCAATAGTTTTGTACTCTTGTTTGTGTTGTCAGCGGCGCACCATTGTGCCTCTCCTAAAATCCATTAGAGAGACTGAGGTTGGCATGTCTGTTAAGATAAGACACTATTGAATAATAAATTAGGATCTCTCAGATTGGCAATTTCCCAGCAATTTCATTGGTTTTGAAGGGAGTTTGAGACTTATTATACAGCAGCGCTCTCGCATCGGATTCCTACTGCGGAAAAATCATTGTCAAAATGACCGAGATGATCGCCGTCAATAGAAAGTTCAATAATAATACCGTCAAATTCCTCGCTAACAGTGTTTATGGTGCCTTTTGTCTCTTTTTTGACGGTTGGAGGAACCTGAAGCGGTTTCGGCACAGGTTGTGTTTGAGAGTCACTGGATCTTTTCCACAAGAACGTTGGTGCATTTTCAAAATTAAAAATGAGTTTTTGGTAGCCTGGCTGTTGGCAGTGTTGGTATATTATGGTGACATTAGGCCACAACACTGGCATTACTCCTGTTGGAGCACCTATAAATAAGCAACACACAAAAACTGAAAAATGTGAACACTGAAAAACGCTGAAAATGAAGTAAAAATGATTTCTTAAATGCTCAATTAGTAATAACTTTAAATCTATCCCAGGATATTTATGCATGTGCATTCCTTTAACAGTTATTTGTTCAGAAACGGCACAATAACTTGCAATTAAATGAGCATTCCATCAATGTATCCCAAAACGGAACTGATTGATATGACTTATTGAAATGACTTGGTGCGTTTCCTTTCCACTGATGCCGCTTACTTATTTAAGCCACTGGCCTTTATTTCCCTCCAGCTCCCTGCGTGACAGAATTTGTATGTATAAGGTTTCAACCAGAGCAGGTTTCATACCGGCCTGCTCTGAATATCTCCCCGTTAATATCCTGGTCTGTTTTTAAATGAGTTTCCCTCCAAAATGAGATATCTGCTATTTGAAAAATGAGGCTGCTACCCTGACAAACCGTCCCTGGCATTAAAGTGTAACATCCATAATGAATACTTGTAAAGGCACAACCTAAATGACAGCAATACAAATGGCATAATATGTGCTTTTCAAAGAATTTGGCAACTAATATTGTGTGATTTAATTTGTCTGAGAGACAGATGGAAATGTACGCACACGGTTTTTTTTTATTGGGGAAGAGACTTACAATACACATCCAAGCGATAATGTCGGATCCTCTTCTGCCCGTTCAGCGCTTGGTGAATCGCCTCGCAGCTCATCGCCGCCCCGTTGTCTTTCCTCTCCACCGGGATGCGGATGGTGCTGGAGACGCTGAACGTCTTCCCGTTGTCCTGCTGGGAAACCACACCTAGAGAGGGACACAGGCGGGAGAGCGGATGGAGTGAGAGAAGAAAAAGAAGGGGGTGGCCAAGAACGAGGTTGGCAGCCTGAACGAGCCAACCTCCTCCTTTTTTTTTAACCTGAGGAGACATCAAACCTGTGGCGAGAGACTGGGGAGACATGAAGTGGGGTGGAAGGGAGGAAGGAATAAGATCAGTGGGGGAGGATGGGTGAGGGCAGGAGACTGTCTGCCTCCTGAAGGTCCACACATGTACTTTACACAGATTATCATTTCACCAGGTAGTATTTTTTAAGTAGCAAATACAATCAATCTTTTACTGAATGCCTGACTCCTCATTATAGCCTGATCATTTCAAAATAAAACACAAAAGTCTTCGCTGACATAAGAAGCTTTTATATTGAGTCAGTTAGCATATGATTGGCTTGCAGCCGTCTTACCTGTAAAGCTGAAGGTTTTGCTTCTCATTTACTCTCAATCCTTCATATAATTCTAAGTACTAGAAGAATACTGTCTATTAGTTTTATCCTCGACTTATTACCTTTCTCAGAAATTCGTATTTCTTCTAAAAAGGGCATGAAGTTAATGCCGGTGTCACCTGCTACCTGTGGAGTGGATTATTAATGACGGTGGGGAGAACAAAAACAGAGCGAGAAAGTGAAGAGAAAGCAATTTGCATCTATATTTCATGGCGATTATGAGCAGCAGTGCAGTTTGTTTTTCGGATGGTAAATCAACTGGGGGTTTCGCGTGCGTGCAAAGGCGAACCAAACAGAGATGGACGAGAGTGAAGGGATAAAAGAGGGAATGTGCATATCTCAATTGAGATTTTAACTGAACACGACATTGGAGGGGGAGTGGGGGGGGGGGACGTCAAAGGGGGCAGGCTAAGAGAAGAAAGGGGAAGAGAAGAGGGACAGGGGGAGAGCAGCAACACAAGTATGATAGATGTGCATGCCTGTGTGTGTATATGTGTGTGTACGGAGGGGGCGACATGAAACGGGATAATAACAGTGCCGAGGCAGATGTGAAGTGGAAGAAAGATGCAAGCGGAGTGGAGGAGGAGAGACAGAAGGAGGGAGGAGGAACAGCGGGGCCCCGACTAACACGACTTGACATGGTCACGTATTGGGAGTTTGTGCTTGTTTAGGCAGAATACAACATTACTTATATCGCGCTGCGTTTTCAATTATTGCCAGCACGCACGTAAACGCAGGACCTAATCGAAGCGCCGGCGTGCGCGGGTGAGCCGGGGTAAGAAAGGAGCGGCGGGAAGATAGCGTCTTAATTAAAGAGTGCTTCCCGTATCTGTTGGGATCTGCTTCTAACCTTTAGTGTCACAGTTCATTTAACTCAGGGCCAAAGGAGATGGAAGGAGGAGATGAGAAAAACAGGGAAGAAAGGAAAAAAACAAGAAAAAAGGAGACAAAAAAGAAGTGAGGAAGAGAAGAGCAGTCAGAAACGAGAAGAGACCAGGGAGGTAAGAGTACAGACCCCTGTCTGTCGCTCTGACTCTTTAAGCCTTTTAGAGCCAATAACTATGCCGAGGAGTGTCACATCTTTGTCACATGAGAAGTTTAAGTAAAAGAAGGGGGAAAAAAAGAAAGGGTGACGAGATGAAAGTGAGAGGAAGGAGTGGAGGGGAAGGACGGAGGGAGGGAGGGAGGGGGAGACAGAATGACGGTGACAGGTGTGCTGTGGCAGAGAATAAAAGAGAAGAGACCGGATGAAAGAGACACCGAATGTCAGACAGAAATAGAAAAGTAAGAGAGACGACAGCTGACATGAAGTTTAAAAGGGCAAAACATTGCTCGTTGCATGTCCCAAAAACTGTTGACACCAGATTATCGCACGCTGTTTTATCTGGGCTGTGTGAGGTATTTGAAGGCACCGAGTTGGAATTAATGAATACTAATGTTGCAGCACATTTGACAACAATTTGTTCTGGTGAACAGTTTTGTCTCTATCAAAAAGTAAAGGTATGAAAAAATTAGAAGCCTCAATGACGAATCCTTCACTTACCTTTGTCCTCGAGATGTTTTTTTTCCTTCTTCTTCGTATTCAAGCAACCGAACACAATTTCTGAAGATTTTTTTCGAATCTCGCCAATTTTCGCAAACGCTGATTTAACGTTGGGGTGGAAAAGGGAAAAAAAATAATTTCTGAGTGTTGAATAGAACGAAGGCTGCAGAAAGCGACTGTTAATGTCAGATGTATTATTGAGTGAAGTGCCCCTTTAACTTAGAGAAGCTGAGGGAGACGGCGAGTTAGAAATATGGATGGATCAAGGTAACAGACTCGTGGATGACTCGCAGATGTATCAGAGGCAAAGAAGTGAGAAGGGCTGGAATTAAAAAGTCACTCTTCATGAGGACGGGGGAAAAAAGAGCAGAAGCAGGGGAAAAAAGTGAAGTCTTGAACGTATGCAGAGGATCAACTCTCATCTGCTTGTCAGGGAGGAAGAGAGAAAAGGAATATTGGAAGGAAAAGCAAACAAGATGTAAAAGAGAGAACGATTTGCATCTGTTTTCATCGAGGATAATCTGACAAGTGGACTCAGAGAGACAGAGACGTGTTGAATGATTTGTGTGGCTACTGATCATGCTGTTGCTCCGCGGTATAAAGAAGGGCCGATCTGCACTTTAAAACTTCTCGTCGAGAGAAATAGAAAGAGAAAAATGTTCATCACTTAAAACGTGTGCTGGACGAATTGGAGCTGAATTGTCGCCGATAAATGTTGCAGAGGACAATGGATCAAAATAAAAGTGGAGAGGCGAGTCACTGGCAGCCCAGAATTTTCTCATTTTCTCCATCCATTTATTCATCCATCTATCTTCACCTGCTGCCATCAACCGATCCATCTGCCAGTCTCCCTGTCAAACCATCAATTACCCGTCCATTCATTTTTCTTTTATTCACCACTAAATCTGTGATATCATCCAACCATTCCACTTCACCTCCCCGATACTGTCTCATTAACTTCCTCATTTATCTCGCATAATCATCCAACCATCCATCAGTCCATCTGTCAGCCGTGTCCGGGTACCTGGTATCTCCCGGCCGTTGCGCATCCAGCGCAGGGTGGCGGCCGGCTTGCTTCGTGGCGACACGCAGGAGAGCTCCACCTCGCCGCCCTCCACAGCCTCCTGCTTCACCTCCACCGTGGGCGTCTCCGGGGGCACCAGGACGGAGAGTGTCGCCACCTGGTGGTGCGTGGCGTCCGTGTAGAGCTGGCAGAAGTAGCCGCCCTCGTCCGAGACGCTGACGTTGGTGAGCGTGATGCGCACCAACCGCGGCGTGAAGAGCACCATCTGGAAGCGGTCATCCTTCAGGGCTGGAGATGGTGGTGATGAGGGGGAGGGCAGAGGAGCGGGGTGGGAGGCGGATGAAGGTGGGGTGGAAGTGAAAACAGCGGGAGTTGGCAGGGGAGGGAGGAAGAGGAAAGAAATGGAAGTGGCAATGAAGAGGAAGGGCAACGTGAGAAGGTCGGGCGTGGGTGACATGAAGGGTGACAGGGGACCAGAGAGAGAGAGAGAGATGGGTGAGAAACTTAGTAACCACTGACTGATGAAGGCTGGTGCCTTCATTTCTGGTGCTGGGGCTTAATTTCTGAATGAAACTGAGATTTTTATCAAACAATTGGGTTGAATAGTCAAACAATTATCTGGTTTTGTTGTGAAACATCAGAAAATATCTTTGTGTTAAGCAAATTGCACATTTGGCATGCGTGCAAAAGTGTACAATGGTCAACTATTTGCAAAATAACAATTTGCACATGAAGCGCTCATCAAACTGTTCGGTTGATTCTCTGAAAAATATCCTTCTTTGCAACCTCTAAAAGCTGTTTTATCATTTGAACCTTCACGCAAAATGTTCAATCAGACCATCAGCATTTAAAAACCAAACTTTTTGGAGCTCTGCTGAATATTGAAATGATCCGCTGCGCAACACCAACAAAGAAGAATCATCAGAAAACCGCGAACGGTGAGGTTGGGAATCGGAATTAGCTTCCAAATTGTGTCACTTTGTTTATTCATTAAAGTCTTAATTGTTGCAAAACTACAATTTATGTTAATATTATTATTGACGTCAACATTTCTATTATCAAATATTATTATTTGAATACCTTCCGGCATACACATTGTTTTTGTGTTCAGCCACTTTCACGCGAGCAGTTTGTTCTGCGGCTGTTTGTGTCTTCGTTGCCTCTGTGTGAATGTCACAGAGGTGGATTTGAGGTTTGCAGGGGTTTGATGTCATTACATCTCTTTGACAGGGTGTCTGTGTGAACGACTGAGCCAGCACAGCAGGATCACTCACACACATGCACACACACGCACGCACACACACATACACGCGCGCGCACACACACACACACACACGCATACACACACACTCTCTCTCTCTCTCTCTCTCTAATGAGTAGCACATCACGCCGCTGTTGCAGGAAGACTTGCTGCATTAAATTACACACTGGGTGGCCTTAGGATTTATACAGTGAATCAAGCTAACGACAATGTTGCAGATTCTCCCTGAAAAAGTTGCTTGGTGACTTTGGGTGAAAAACAAAAGGGGCAATATCTGTTGATCGATCGTACACTGATTGCAACATGCTGCGACTTTAACAGTATTGTATATTTTTGTGTTTTGCAGTTTTCTCTTTTTTGTTGAGCTTCTGTCGATTGAATCCAACAGTTCTACAACAGCTTTCTGCAAGATTTTAACGAAAAAAGACAACAAATCGCACATTTGCTTAAATAAACCCGGGTCAGCTGTCACTGAGGGAAAAAAAAACTGTTTTATTTTGGTAGCACTCCAAAAGTAAATTACTTTGTTGTTGTAGGAATTACGATTGACTCTGTCACAACACCAAGACATGCATGCCAAAGAGTTGTGACAGTTATTCTTGAGGGAAAAAAGCTACCAGTGTTTCAACAAATGAGCCAAAACAATTTAGAAAAGCCAAAAACAACAGTACAACAATGGTTAGAGCCCCACAAAGGACCGTTGTGTACTCGTTTTACCAAAGAACCAACAAAACAAACATGAGGATCATCGAAGAACGTTTCAGTTGTGTTACTTTGAAAGCGTGTGAAGAAAAGCTGGTCAGTAAACTGGTTTTCTTGTTTCCTCGCCGACCGACTTATCGGGGAGGATGCAGATTCTCCGTCAGTGGGTCTATGTTCGTTATGGACAGACTCGCAGCACCTGTGCGCACAGAGCTGCGTTACACAGACTAAACTGCAACGTATTGTTCACTGTATTGAGTTCATGTTCATGTCAGCTGTTCTCTGCTTCTGGAAGGCAGATATTTTCCCCCAATACCAATCAGTAGGAAGGAGGTGAACGTGACGCGAAAAGTGGGAAACACTTGCAGAGCAAGCTGATTTTTGTAAGTCAGCTTCCTACACCTTGCTTATATGAGTCAAATTTATCCAGCAGTGCAGTTGCAGAGTTT
The DNA here is from genome assembly GCA_032164315.1 of Malacoctenus gilli. Classification (NCBI taxonomy): domain Eukaryota; kingdom Metazoa; phylum Chordata; class Actinopteri; order Blenniiformes; family Labrisomidae; genus Malacoctenus; species Malacoctenus gilli. The sequence continues at coordinate 6,307,284 of JASSRZ010000007.1, forward strand.
TTTTCCCGGGCATTTCCTACTCCGAACAGAAATAATGACATGGCATTGACATCTCGCTTTGCTGGCTTGGCTGCTAAAAATCAGTAACTTCACGATATGCAGAGGTGGAAGAAAACAGCTGTCAGCGTCTACAACACCATGCAAACGCTCCTCGCAGGCACTGATTCAGTTGTCTGGAACCAGGATACTGCAGACTTGCACCACCTAATGTAAAGTAATTCCAGTTAGGACGTCTAGAAAGTCGGGGCATTGTTGCTGATGTTGAGGCGCCCCGAAAGTAACAGTTGCAGGTTCTGCTTGTACTCTCACTGAAGGTGAGATGGAAACTATTGTTCAGCGGTGAAGCCGATTCCACTTTCCCTTCTGCGACATAAAGTTTTGACTATATATAGAAAAAATATACTGGCAAAAATATTGCTTGAGCTATGACAAAGTGCTGCCTGCATTTAAAATATACTGTCATGTAAAAAAAAAAGGGCAATACATGTAATTCAGTTCACCCGTTTCTCTGTCATGATTCACTGTCGATCATTAATCATTAACGCTTCATGTGGCCAAAAACTATATTAACTTTATTAAATCTTAAGTTAGCCAGTAAATCACAATTTTAAAAAAACGTTACATTTGATTTATTTTACAAGCTTCATAAAATTGTCAGACTTTGAAATTTAATGTACAAAATAGCTTATTTCCATGAACTTGGCTCTGCGTGCGAATGCTGTTAGTCCAGCCTGATGCAGGTACTTTGGAAACAACACATTGAACCTTTGACGATTAAATCACCAAATTGTTTTAAATTTTTTAGAGTGTCTTCGAAAATACAGTGACTTTTCTTTTTGCCACCAGTAATTGGAAAGTATATCAAACCGCACAAGACAGGCCAGCATGGCTTTAATGGAGAGGTCTGACATTTTGGGGCATTTTGGGCTTGAGAGTCAGTTTTTTTTTTTTTCCAGTCACAAGATAGTTTGCTCTGTGTTAGCAAACAGTCATTTCTATTTCCCACAGTCTGGAATGAGAGCTGAGATTTGAGCCTCTAATTTGCGATGTCACTCCCTTGGACAGCTCGGCAGAGGAAAAATTGCAAAACATGTTGGAAGTAGTGGCTGTGACAGCCCCCCCTGAATGATTTGCCACCCTAGAATTGATAGTGCTGCTAAATCTAAAGCTCGGTTTCATTTTAAAAAAAAAAGTTCAGAGAGAGTTTGCAAAATCGGTCTCGATGGAGTCGCTCCGGAGACTCTACGTTGGTACAACATAGCAGATGTCTCCGTTCTCTTATTTTCCAGCTTTGGGGGACAGCAATGCTCATTTTTTGGGAACCCAGATTTCACTCAACTAAGAAATATTCGTTTATTTCCTCTTTCTTCAGCTGCTTGCCTTCTTCCTCACCCGCTTCCAATTAGTGTTTGGCATTTTTAAGGTTCATCTTGTTAGGTTTTAGTCATCATTGTTTGAATTTGCGAGGAAGAACTTGGTCACTCCTTTGGAACAAAAAAAAAAAGCGCATTATGCAGGCAAAAGTATTTTGAGAAAAGCTATTAGAATAAGTGGTGCCACCTTTTGAGTCACTGAGAGACAGGATAAAGACTGCGGTTGTCCACAGAGTAAATACTGCAATCCAAACAATGGAAAATGACATCAGTTTTCTAAATTGTACAGTCAATCCTGGACGTCAGAGTGAGGAGCCACAATCACTGCTATACAATGGACACGTGGGACAAAAAAAACACGAGGCGGTGAAACAAAAGATGAGAAGAAGCGAACATGTAACAATTCTCTTTTTGTTCCTGATAGAAATACTAGAATCAATGCCCGAGAAAACTGCTGATAATAACAAGTAACGCTAATAACAGTGTGTGGCTGACAGTGGCTCGATGTCTATAGATCATCATAAATACCTCGGAGACTCACTTTGTATTGACCCGACTGCGAAATGTCCCGCGCTCTCCGTCTCGATTTTCCTCCTCTCTCTCCTTTTGGATTCGGCGCGCAGTCAGGAAAAAAAAACCCCAAAAAGGGCACCACCCCAATGTGACACCCACTAAACGCACAGCGCAGTGCCGTCACTATGGTATAGATCCAGGCTCTCTGGTGTGTGTGTGTGGGGGAACGTGTGTGGGATGAAGGATAAAATTAGAGAAAAACACTTACATGAGTACATAATGCAGCGGGTGGGATAAAATAATATAGATAGAGACAGGAAGCCACAGGAGACGGGCAGAGTGGCCTGGAGCAATGGAGTTAGTCCACTTTTTCTGGAAGTACACCACTAATCCCCCCCCCACCACCACCACCACCCCACCCGCAAAATTCTCCCTCCGCCGGATGGCAGTGAGAGCATTGTTAGAGAGCTATTCCCCACAGATAGGTAAATCTTTTTTCCCCTCTCTGCACTAAATGGCAACTAAATGTCAGACTTCTGTTCAAGTCCAAGTTCACCTTTATTGTCCTATCTCATTTGCATGCTGAGGGGGGGGGTGGCTTGGCAATAGGAGGAGAGATAGAGATATGGACCACTGAGGAGAAAGAAAAGGGTCCATTTGGCCAGTTGCACTGCTCTATTAGAGCTATCTGTCCCCACAATCTCATAAAACACACCCCTGACCGGTTTCCGCGCTCGCAAAACAGGTGGCTTAATGCAGCGTGCTCACTGCAGCAGCTCTGTTAGGGTAGCAAGTGGAGAGCGCGGCAGCCCGAGCTTGTTCGCTTGTAATCTGGCAGGCAGGTGGGAAATAGGCACGAGATTGAGCCAACACGCACTTATGGAAGCGAAGAGGGAGTTATGGTTCCTCGGATTTTTTTGGTGTTTAAAGGCGCCAAATTAATTACAGTCATCAATACTTTCTGTCTTTTCTAGACTTTGGATTATTTCCCACTTCTTTGTCTTCCTCTATTGTTGTCTCATCTGTTTGTTTTCCGCCGTTGCTTTTTCTTTCCGTAACCCCTGCGACCTTTTCTTCATTCCTCCCACTCTTTCGATCTTATTCCTCATCGCCTCTTTCATTCTTCACACCATGTCTTCCTCCTCGTTCTGATTAGGGCTTCATCATGCTCTTCCGAAGGGGTGCAAGTCCATGTCTCGTGGGTGAGCAGACAAGGCAGCTCTGTTTAAATACTTAATGAAACTTACCAGGAGCGCTGATCTGATAGGATTGGGGCTAAAGTTGAAAGTGAGGTTTTCTCAAAGCAGCAACTTCCTCCAGCTAATGAGGTCCGCCATGTGGTCGAGGTGACTAACAAGTGATGGAAAACTGCGCAGGACAAAAAGTGTCTGAATTATGTAGCAGTGAAACAATGTGTGTAACTGTGATCGTTTTTTACTCTGAACCTGGCAGTCTGCTCGGCGCAAATCGGTGACTATTGATAGAGATTGTTCCCGCAGGGAGAGTGGGAGTCTTGATTGTTGAATTAATGTAATTACAAGTACGAGACACCATCATGATGAGAACGTTGACAACGTTTTCAAGTGTGAATTTTCACACACAAATATGGCGCCACAGGGAAGTGAGCAGGCATCCAATATGATATGATTTTGGGTTACAAGATTTTTTTTCACGCTGTTCAATGCAATGGTTCAAGAAAAGTATGTAGATAGAAGATATTTTTCCCTTCTACACCAAGGCTGAAACTACTTTTTGTATCTTTGGAAGAAAGTATCAGCCCAAGGCAGGTTTCTAAATAACAGGGCACTTTATACGAGTTGAAGCCACCACTCAAAATGAAATAGAAATAAGTACCAGTATATCTTTTTCAAACACTGCTAAAGTTTCAATTTGTAACTTTCGGACAATCTTTATTTCCTCTGATTTAGTTTGGTGTGGTTGGGGCATTGCCTCCCCTTTTAGAAAGGTGAATAAAAACAAATAAAATGCTCTTATTCGATCTAATCCTACAGTACAGGCGTTCTCTTACTGCCTGTGGTTCATTAAAAGTTGATATAAGGTCACCTAGAGAGAAGCAGCTCTTCATTTTGAAGCTCTTTGAAATTAAGACAATGACATCAGTCCATCAGTTTGGTGTCGTTGCTCGACATCCCTTGAAACTGGATTTATTTACTATTTTATGAACTGGGGAGACTGTTTAAAGCTCTGCAGGACAGATAATGACATGAAAATCTTCCAGATCAATAACTGAGAGCCATGACGGAAATACAAGTGCTGTAATATTTTGACATATGCGGCCAAACACTGGGGCTGTCTGGTGCTCTATTTGGTTCAGTTCAATTAAACTGAATCCAAGGACGCCTGCCCGAGAGTTCAGCAAAATACAGCCCAAGCAACAGAAACAGACTGAGATTAAAATAATGATGTGTTTGACACTTTGGCACTTCGCAGCATTCAGGCGGAGCAGCTCGAGTGGCGTGAGCTCAGCGAACAAACTCCCTCCGTCTCGCTCTCCCAAGCAAGCCGAGAAAATTATCACCTGTCACACAATTACAACAGCAGAACAATCCTCTTCTAATTCAAAAGTTATCAAAACCTTTTTTCGGTCAAGCGAATTGTGAAAGCGACTGAATGCTTTGACCGTTCAGGGGAGAGGAAGAATCGAATCGCGGCATTTCCAGCAAAAAGACGCTGCAGGAGGAAATTTGCGGAGTGGCAAGCTGCTCGGATGAAAGGTGTTTTTTCAAGGGGATTTGCGGTTTCCACTCGGATGCTTGGCCAACTGGTTAGCAGTGATTTCTACACTGGATTGCAGCAGACTGTGTTTCTGATATTTCTGATATGATTTTTTTGTGAGGTGGTGGGGTGGGGGGTGGGGGGGCAGAGCTGCTGTGCATGTTTGCTCAAAAACCTCCACCTGTGCTCGAATGTGTGCCGTTGAGTATCTGCACTGTACACAGAGCGACAGATTTGTGGACTGTTTTTAAGTTTGTGCATATTGGCGTTTGTAGATGAAGGTAGTGGTCCAAGACTTCTGCTGGGGGGGGGGGCACCGGAGGACACGGGGGACAATTACAAGAAACTTTCTGCACTTTTAGGCAAAACTATGAATTTCCTGGGACTTTTATTCTGAAGGCTCCTGCTTTGTTAGTTTGTGGGTGGTTTTTTTAATCTGCGTTTTGCTTTGTTGTAGAGTTTTGGCGAACTGCAGTTCTAAACTTTCCTGTAATGATCAGGTTCTTCCAGGTTTATTTGAACTTTCAAAAATATTATGTTTGTTTTGTTTATTAGATCATTAAACAGGGTCCTTCTGTTAGAACTAGGACTTTCTCTTTCATATACCATAAGAAGTGGTTTGGTCTACACCTTTGGTAATTAGACTGCATGGCTGTTGATGTATCCTGAGCTTGAACCGGTTAAAATTCAGCATCTTGCGCTGAGCTTTTGCCCCGTCGTTTGCGAGACTCTCGGCTCTTTTCCTTCCTCTCTGATGCATCATCTCCTCCTCCCCATGATGTCACTGTCAAGCAATTTGTGGTGAAAAAAGAAGGATCCCAATTAAAATTACAGTAATCCCCGGCAAAACCTTTCAGGGAACACGTGTCGCAGAAATACCTCTACAAGATATATAATGTAAACCTTGAGCTTTTTAGGGATTTTAGAGTAGAAAGGTATTAAACATATCATACCTTGAAGCCAGGGATTGTCTTTTCATATTGATTATGTAGCGAATTAATATTGATGGCAGAACCACAAAAACACAACGCAGTTTTAGCTTCAATTAGGCTGCCACACACACGTTTCAAAGGCAGCGTTTATTATCCTTGATCACTGTTCTTTGGCTCACAGGTTTCCCAGCAGCTCTGCGCAGAAAATCCGACGAAGGTGGCAACTTTTGCCCTTAATTAGTGAGAAGAAACATGGCGTGTTTGCTTACCCTGAGGCCCTCAATGAAATCTGCCTTCATTATAATATTGGTTACAATAATAATTTAGCATAAAGCAGCCTTTAAAAAAAACATGCGATTGCGAGGACCATGCTCTAATGAGGACTGTAATAAGCTCTGATCTTATCACTGGGGTTAGAAGTGGATTATGCAGAGAGATTCAAACTATGCTTTTAAAACAGTAAAAGGAGTGACACCGTTGGGGCAGAGAGTGAACCCATCTCCTAAATTAACTTGGCGGTTATCTGACTTTTTAATGCGAAATCACTTCAAAGGCAAAGTGAGGACATTTTTGCAACAAGAAAAATGTAAAGTGCGAGTGTTGGTGAGTCAGTGCTAATGTGTCTAAAAGGCTCGCTTCAAATGTCACCCAGGCCAAATGCACAGACACAGACGGATTAAGTTTGCCTGCGGGGACCAAATGTGAATGCAGATACGCACCTCGCGTCCCGTTGAAAAAGAGCGTCTGCCGGCGGGGATTCTGGATGACCACTATTGATCCATCGTAGTTTTGCAGGCGGCAGGAGATATGGGCCGTACCGCCCTCCATGACTGTCACATTCTCTGCTTGCACCGCCTGGCAACGGGCTGCGGAGAGACAGAGAGAGGGAGATATGGGGGTTAATATAGTGAGATATAAGTTAAACGACAAAGAGGCAAGACGAAGAGGCTGGGGGGGTCATAGGGGGAAAGCATGAGGAGAAAAAGAGGTTTCCAATTTTCACCTCTTCTGGGAAAAACTCCTTCAAAATAAGGCACTTAAAGTATCCTTCATTCAGTTGCCATTCATCATGCAGATTTAACAAAAACAGAGATGGGAGGCGAAGGGAGGAGGAGACGGACGGACAGAGATAAAGAGATTGAGAGCGAGAGAAACGACACTGAAGGACTCAACAAGTAAAAAAGGGTTTTTATGAGCAACGCGTTCTTACGAATATAATAGGGATGATTATAATTACTGCCATTCATCTCTTTGCATGCACAAACACACACACATACAAACAGCCTTATTGCCTCTGGCTAGTATAACAGAATGCATCAACACACATATTTGAATACATAATGCCTTATTAAATCTGTAAGTGGTTGTTAATCTGCTGGAATTTAGACACACCAGCACACACACACACACACACACACACACACACACACACACACACACACACACACACACACACACACACACAC
>JASSRZ010000007.1:6314403-6335357 GCA_032164315.1 Malacoctenus gilli
CACACACACACACACACACACACACACACACACACACACACACACACACACACACACACACACACACACACCCTGACACAGTGTGCAGGGGTCCACCATTTAGCATATTGTTTAACCTCTTAATGTAGGGTTAAATTAACACTTCCAAAAACCTGTCAATTTAAATTACATTTTGACTTCCCAAGACAAAAAAGTCCTCAACAAGCTGCTTTGTAGCTGAAACAACTGAAAAGCTGCCAATGAAGAAAGTGGAAATTCACTCTTGAAATAAGACAAAAAGACCTTGAAATAATTAGGAGAAACTAACTTAGGAGGATTTTTCTAAACCCTTTCAAACTTAAGGTTACAGACAGATCAGCAGTCCAAAACAGGGCCACATGTTAACTCCTGAAGTACAACATTGCATTATCGTCAGGTTTGACCCTGCAAAAAGTAGGACGAACGCTCTGCTTTCAGGTGTTGGACAGTTGGACGTATTGACTCAGTCTAGATCGAATCTATGCATATAAATTTGAGCAAAATGTTAACGTATGGAACAGATTGCGGGGCTGGCTGCCCGGACTCCACCTGTGTGTGTATTAGTTGTTTGAGTTGTGGTTGGACGAGTCTGTGACTGACAGAGCGGCGAGATTGCAGTGGCAGCTTTGAAAAACACTTCAAACATTCCTAACGCCGTTTCTCATCCAGGTGCATGCTAAACCAATTGATTATAGTCCATTATACAAATGCGATGCTTCTTATTACCAGCGTTTAGAAAACAAGGATTCTTCGGCAGCTTCGGCTCTTTGCATACGGAGACACACAAACACAGAGCCACATGTGTCAACACACGCTCCAGAAAGCAAGTTATTAAAGGAGGACCGAAGCAGATGCACATATGCATGCAGGGTGACTTTGGAGGGGAAAAAAAGAGAAAACTTTCCCACGTAATCTTTCAAACAAACTTGTCCTAAACCCAATATTTTTAGACATGGGAAGGGGGAGATGGGGAACCAGCAGGGGGGGGACTCTTTGATGTTGCTGACAGCTCAAGAGTCAGTAATGAGGAGGTTGATTATGTTCTGATTGTTGCACCCTCCATGTTTGTGGGTCAGGCTGTTGACATGGTGCAGGCTGAGTCACACCTCCTGCCGCGCACAATGGACGCGCAGCGCTGCCGTTTGAATCCCAATGATTTCCGAGGGCAATTAGTCATATGGTTCCAGCCAGCAGTTGAATGTGATTGCCTTGAAGAGAGCACCAGCTCGTTGGGCTTCCCAAACTAGTATTTACCAATTTGCATCTCCATTTGCATTCCCTCCCTCTCCCTCTGCCAACGTGTTGGCCTTGGGGAGGATTTAGTGAAGGAATGACATCAGTATTGAAGCACAATGATGAAGCAGGCAATGAGAGGAGCAGATAGGGAAGGTGGAACTGTATACGTTTCTCTGCTGAGTCGAGCAGTGTTTGTGAGCTCTGTAAAAACACCTTCAGAAGGCAGGAAATGCTGTGAGACAAACAGATGGTGGCCGCCATAGTAGGAGTTGCTGACTTCACTGCTTTGGGCTAAAAGAAATGTCCATATTTGCAGCCGAGCGTATCTTAAGTTTTTAGCGCGCGTGCTCATAGGTGGGAAAGTGCAGCGGGTGTACAAATGCAGGCGGTGGCATATTGCAATTAAGCTCCTTTGACATCATCTGATCCCTCCGACTCCATCCAAATTTAATTCTCCTTTTGATTTTAATCTCTTTTAATGAAACAGTCAAAGCCAACATTTTTATCACATCAGGGGAAACACAAAGACACGGTGGATATTGAACCGAAGCCTGAGAAACCATGAGGGAATAAAGACAAAGGAGACTCTAATACTCTGTGGAACGGCGAAAAAAATCTTGACAATTACCACTAATTGTAGTCATTATTGCTCCCATTCTCTGCGTCAATATTGTGATTCATATCGGGGGCCATCAGGGCCTGCCACCGCCATCCCAATTATTTTTCTAATGGCTGTTATTACTCATCACTATAGCAACTGGGCTTGGCCACCATTGTTTAAAATAGTGGTAATCGTAATAGTGTTGTTGGGCATCCTGACAAAGCCCATGCAGTGTCACCGTGGGACAAGTGACCCATCAGAAGGACCAGGAAAAAAGTGGCCTTCAAGTAGGGGGGAAGCAACCCAAGACAAAGGAAGTGGTCAAAAGCTGACTTCTGGGGGCAGATGGGGGGGGAAATTAATTAGCTGTGCGTTTGTTCCCACGTTGCTCCTGACAGCTGTCAGCCCTTCAAAGGATATTAGCTGCATTAGCAGGGCGGTAAGGCGCAAAGCAAAATCAACAAAGAAAAAGACAAATTCTAAATATTAAATTAACTATTCACTGCTTTGGGAAGGCGGGACGAATGACATCCGCCGTTGCCCGCCGAGTTGCCAGCCACAAGAACCTGCCGGCTGCTGGTGAATGATCGGTCTGGGTGAGGGGAGCAGAGGAATCGGGGAGAGTCAGTGTGGGACTGAGCGCTCTAACCAGGAAATGATAGCGGGGAGTTAGGAAGTGATGCTTTGGGTATAATAATGCAGCTGGTGGGGGCCGGACGAAATATAGGCGGGGGGGGGGGGGGATGACGCATATTCCTCCACTCCCGCTCGTAACGCAGCTGGGTACGGCACTTTGGTTTGACTGTGGGTTTTATAGGCTGCCATTCACATCAAGGCCATGAGCCTGCGCCTCTGATCACCAGCACAGTGCAATCCATAGAGGGAATGAGAAGGAAAGGGGGGGAGGGGGGTTCAACCTCTGTGACAGAGGTATTAATCTCGCCCCCATTAAAATCTGTGCCTATAATAAAATACTCCACAAGCGTAGACTCATATTAAGAGAGAATGCCTGGAGCAATCGATATCATGGTAGTGCACTGACGGCTATGATCAACGGATAAATAAAACTGGAGGGGGAGCAAAAACAATCACTTCTCTCTCCAACCAAGCGGGGGCAGTATTTCATAGCACTGAATTGGCGCTTCTCATTTAAAATGCCTCCGCCACCATGTAGAGGGGCCTGGGTGGGTGGGTGGGTGGGGGGAAAGGGGGCCTTTATTTACTACGCCAATAGACATCTGAGAGGGGCCATCATTTCCAAATACATAAACAAATAAATAAAGTATAGGCGCTCAGATTCATAAGGCTGTTCGGGGGCCCGTCCTAATGGTCCCGCAATGGGGTTGAGTTATAATCCAAGGGAGGCGGGGGATAGAAGGACAGAGGGAGGGGAGGGGAGTGGAGGGGAGGGGAGGTGAGGGGAGTTAAAAGAGGGGGATTTGGGAGGCAGCCAGGTGGACTGCTGGCTCACCCTTGGTCACGGTAAATTCTAGAAACTGCCTCAGTGGTGCAGGGTTAGCGGACTGAATTACCGCCTTGCTGCGTTTCTCCCTCCCGCTTTGACTCTCCCCTCATTTCTCTCTCTCTCTCTCTCTCGCTCACTCTCTCTCGCCTCCGCATGTGTGGAGAGGTGAGGACGGAAGAGAAAGACAAGTCCCATCAGAGATGAACCGTCTCCGTTCGCCCCAAACAAGCCCTCATGTATCCTTGAAGCGGTGCACTCACCGTCTCCCTATTCATTATCTGTCATTATCTTTCAATTGGACGCGGGCCAGACGCTTGTGTTGCCTTTGCATGCCGGCCACGCGTTTACAAGGGAATCGATGCAGGAGACCACAATGCCTAACCCCTCATGTTGTTACTGCCTTAATTAAAACAATAACAACAGCTCATAGTTTGGGCTCATATGGGGTCGCTCGCTGGCAACTTCTCCATCTCTTCCCATCTGGATGTACATTTTTTACGCAATCCCACGAGTCGGCGAGGCGAGCCGCTTTCCACAGTATGTATGCAAATGAAGTTTGCGATGTTTGTGTGTGTGTGTGTGTGTGCGTGCGTGTGTGTGTGTGTGTGAGAACACTTGCTCTAGGTTAATCACAGAGTTTTGTGGTGTACTTGACGATAAAATAGCTGACTTTGAGGTTCTTCCCCTCCACACCTCCCCTCAGCAGACCCACCACTTCCCCCACATTCCTTTTACCCTCTTCTTCTCCTTCTTCCCGGCCTAAAATTATCACTCCATCTCTCTCTGGGAGCCAGAACTCTGCCAATCAAATCCAGTGCCAAGAAGAAAAAAAATCTCCCTCTATAAATAATACATAATCCTTTACAAATCTTGCTGTCGTCTCTCTCATTACCTTCTTTCTGTCGCTTTCTCAAGTCCCCCTTCTTTTCTTCACTATCCTACGCTCATCCCCCCTTTCCGTTTTTTGAGCGTATTTCCTCACTCTCATTTTCATTTAGTCCACAACTCATATTTCTCGCTCCTCCCGCTGCCTTCATGTCTAATCTCGTTCTCACATCTCCCTCTCTCTTTTTATTTAAACCCACAGTCTCTCCATCCATCTCCATCCCCATCCCTACCTTCTGCCTGATCTAATCCTCGATTCCTCTCCCTATCGTCGTCCCTTCTACTTTCTTCCTGTCTCTTTCCTCCATCTCATCTCCCCTTATCTTTTATTGCATCGTTCATCATGCATCATCCTCATTACTGTTGTCCTAAAGGTCCCCTTAACTCTTTTTTTTTATCCCCGGGAGAGTTGTTTCAACTATCTTTCTCTCCTGCTGTCTTTCTCTTTCATCCTCATCCCTCCTTCTTTTCTCGCTCCGTACAGTTTTTCTCCCGCTCTTGCAGTTTCCTTCCGAAGTGCAATATGCTTTCATTCCACTTGCAATCTCTCCCATTCTTCCTCTTTTTGAGACTCAGTGGGAATCTTTTCCTGCCTCTCTGCCGCTTCTATCTCCACACTCTCCTTCGCTAAATGTGATTTGTTCTGCAGCTCAAGTCTGCGGCATAATCGTGCTGGGGGTTTTTTTTGTGAGGGTGTTGGGAGAGCAGAAGAGAGAGGGAGCAACGGCAAAAAATGAGAAGTCAATGGGACAAGAGGACAAAACAAATGAGAGAAGCAAAAAAACTGAATTTCTCGTTTTTTTTCTTTTGCTCTTTCATCTTTTTCTATACTTTTGCCTCTTTTAATTGCCTGTCATGAAACTCAGCCCTCTCCTCACTTTCTAGCCCCATTTCTCCGTCTGTCTTTTCTAATCTGTTTCCCTCTCTGGCAGGAAGTTGAGACGGTCCCTCGCTCTCTCCTCATTGCTGCGCGGCACCGTTAATCAGCAAAATCAGCATACGACTGCCTCTGTTTGCTCTTGACCTCTCAGCGGAAACATTCCCGTTAATTTATTTACAGATTTCACAGCCCCGAATGAGATCTCGCGTGCTCGTCATTCATCCTCCAGATGAAAATCTCACGTTTTATTTTTTTCCATATCCTCCTTTCGTCCCACCCTCTTCCCACCTTTTCCCTCCATCTCTTGTTTTGACCTTCCCATCTTTATGTCTCTCCAGCCCTCGGCGTATTTCAATCACTCCGTCGCTCGCTCGCTTGCTCCATCCCCTCTTCCCTCTCCCGCTGCATTGCATCTGCCCGAGCGCTCTCCTCTCCTCTTGTCCACCCATCCCATTACTCTTTCTGCTCTCCTACTCACCTCCTCTTACCCTTCACAAACTACCATCTCCCTCACCCCCCCCCCCCCTTCTCCTCTCAAGCCTGGCATTTTCTGACAGCCAAAGCCGGTGAGCTCTGAGCGGCGCTTTATGAGCCAGTCACAACCCCAACAACCCTGCAACAATGGCCACACCACACAGACCCCTACCAGCAGCTTAAAATAAATTTACAGGCCTATTACACGACGGCAACCGCACTGGAGATTCGCCACAGCCAAAAGCGTCGCTCTTAACACCCTTGCAAAATCCACAACATGGCTGCTTTCCCTTCAGTGTGAACGCGCTGTGCGCAGGATGTGCACAACTCTGATAGACGCGAACGAGGGGGAGAGAGAGATCGTGCACGGATGTGTGCAGGAATTTAAACAACCCATTATGTGGGTGCGAGCGCGCGCTTTTGTGAAATTGTGTTGAGTGTGTACATGCTCGTTCTCTTTCAAGGCTCAACACAAAACTGCCCTACTGGCATGAATTACATAATCAAGTTTGCTGCCAAGTCACAAACTCATTCTGTGTATTGCTCGCTCTCACATTGTCACCCCCACCCAGAATCCCAGCAGAATGGCCTTCTGTTGATTTAATTTGCCAAGAGAAAGGGAAAAAAAATAGAGAAAAAGAAGCGAGGAAGAGGGACGGCGTCGTGAGCAGACATGATGGCGAAAGGAGGGACGGTAGAGCGTTTGGTGCTGCCACGCCGTTTACAGGTGAGCACCGGGGACAGAACAGCCGCCTTGTAATAAAAGCATAATAACACTGAAGGGGGTCTTATTAGCATCAAGCAGCTCCATGGCTGATCTTGCTCCACTTGGTGTATCGCTGCCTCGTCTTCAATCAGTCCTCTGATTCTTGGTTTTACATCTCGACCTTATGCGGCTCCTTTTGAGGCCTTTCTCTCTTGTTTCATCTTGGCATCCCCCCCACCCTACCCCCCACCCCTCATCTCAGTCTTTCTAAAGCACACACACAGGCTGCACTGTTCTCCGCCTCTGTCTCACTATTTTTCTTTTTCTGACTGTTGCAGCTCGCTCACTCGCATACAGTACAAGTTTCTACCAGGCCGACTCCGTCACTCCTTGTGTCAATGTGTCTCTCTCAATATAATTTGGTCTCTCGCTCTTCACTTTTTCCTCCATTTTCTCTCTACTTAACAACCTCTCCATTTGGTTCGCTATATCTCTGCCACTCTGGGGTCCTACTTTCTTTTATTAGGTTCTTCAGAGGGAACGCTGGGAAAAAAAGGCCTCGGTCGCTCTGATATCTCTTTTTCTTTTTTTTTGTTTTCATTTCTTTCTGTCTCCCTTTAAATCCTTTGGTCCACCCGTCCCCTCTCTCTCGCTCTGTCTCTCAGTCGAGTCTCGTTCTTCAGCTTCGTCACCTCGCGGGCATAAACTCCTGGTGCCATATTCTCTCTGTTCCTAATCTTAATTACCAATTCTGGCTTAATTACTCACATTTTGAACAATTCATCTGAAGCTCTCATTTCATGATTCTATCATGAGCTTTCCCCCCTAAGTCATTTGCTGGGCACTGCTCTGGGTTTTTTTATTTTATACTGCATCGCTTTACACCAATTACTATCACTTTCACAATTGTGTTACATTTTTTTTACAACAACGTTTAGAGACGTATCTGTAGGGACTTTAATGAAATGAACAAAAATGTCATGCCAATGCTAAACGGCGACATCTCGGCTGTAAAACACACAAACAAATTTGTACGGGTAAACATCATCTGCTCGCTTCCTTGACTTATTCGCTGTGTAACGACACCTGATTTTCCCCCTCGAATCGATACTGCACATCTCATTTGACCTGCGTGTGCAGCGTTTGGGCATGTGAGTGAGTGCGTGCGGGCATGACTTACGACTGATGCAGAGAAGGACCAGGACCAGGCTGCGCAAGGCCAGAGAGAGGGGGGCAGGGAGGCGGCGGCGGCAAAGGACAGAGCTCTGGACAGCCCTCATTGTGTATTGAGAAGCCGCGTGTGCGTGTGTGTGTGTGTGTGTGTGTGAGAATGTCTATGTGTGTAGGGCTGTGCACGTTTGATCAATGGCTCCTCTGTGACCCTGGCTGCACTGCAACAGACAAACTGCCTCACACACACACACACACGCACGCACTCTGATTTCTCCTCAACTGCAATGCCGCAGACACGTGCACGCACCAACTGCTTGGCTGTACTTTAGGGAAGTCAGACAAAAGTTGTTGTTTGAGGACAACACCTAAAAGAAAGGACTATTGTGTGATACACTGAACCGGAGCGCATGCAAAAAAACAACAACCCAAAAAAAAAAAAAACAAACGAAAAACGTTCCTTTCGCTGCAAAGTCACAGAGGACTGACTTGTGGCTCGGGCTTGCACGCACTGCGCCGAAGTTTGACCAGAGCTCAGGGCGACAACACGGCTTGCAATTTACACAGTATCTCGCAATGCACATACAGATGAGCTTGGAACAACAAAGCTCTTGTGTGGACTGCGACACCTTATGCTGCTTAGGCAGAACTTACAACATGCAATTTTGCGGATCCACACAACATGGAGGCTTTGCAGCCCCAAAGAGCCGTGCGGGCGCCTTATCCATCTAAATAAAACAACAACAAAGCAAACAGCGATGGGATGGTTATTTTTTACCACAATGCTCCGCGATTCCCTCGACCCACAGCCCAAGATTCTCGGATCAATGAAGCAGAAAAACCAATACCAAAAGCGACCAAAGCAGACCAGCAATAATGTGGTCTTTACTAGCAATAGTATTCAGTAACGGCAGCTATGCAATTAACTGAATGAGAGACAACTTAATTAGTTCCTCTCCAAGTGTCGTCTGCAAAGTCAAACTCGGAGTTTAGCAAATTGTGAGCGGAGGAAACCCGAACAATCAGCCACACAGTTAACCACCACAACAAACACGCTGCTCGTGTTCTGTAGGTCAAACCACACCGCTCCAAGAAAGAGAAAACATCAATAACACTCCGCTCGAGTCAGAGAACTTTCTGTCTAGTTTGTCGGCGCTGGTGTTGAGTGAATGCTACCTTTTGAAATGAAGCTACCTACATCGCCGTGCCCTGAAGGACACCGAAATCTAGGGCAACCGTGCTCATTCTCAAACAGATCCCATTTTAATGAGTCAAACTCGGTTCTCGGCTCTTACTCAAGCAACAAATCTGCAAGCAGAAGTCAACGCTCCTTTGTTCTGAAACCAAAACGGCCAGGTCTCTGGAGACGCCGAGACACTATCTAACTGCAGCTCGTCAGGAGATAGCTAAGGTTAAATAAAATCCACTGAACCCAAGTGCTGCTCTATAGAGACAGAGAGCGAAGGTACATGCACTGTGTAGAGTAACCAGCTTACAAAAGGTTGAGTAAACCGCAGGCACACACTTGACTTTCAGATATTGTGTGTTTTGCACAGTCAAAATCTCTCAGATTACCTCGGCGAGGTGTCTACCGTTACTTGCTTGAATGAACTTTGTCAATATGCTTGCTTCAACACACTGCAGGGTGAACGGACAGTGGCTTTACTTGGTAATTTCAGAGTCCTTGCAATAATCACAGGTTATCACGCGGCGTAATCGCGCTGCATAGCCCTGCCTAACTCTTTCTTTCCAACATGCTCCACTGAGTTCACTCCCTCTCTCTCTCTCTTTCTTCTCTCTCTCTCTCTGTCCCTCTCTCTCTCGCACACACAGATGTCAAAGCTTGCTGTGTTCAGGGTCCAAACAGAGGACGTGTGTGTGTGTGTTCGGTCTGTTGCAGTGTGCAATTCTGCTGTGTTTGTATGTGCAGAGGTGAACGCTTAATAAGTGTGTGTTTGCAGTGCAGAAACAAAGCGTGACGAGATGCGCCGCACACCTCAGTGAGCACTATCCGATGGTATAAAGTGCAGGTGTCATCGTCAGATTACTACACACTGCCCGCGCTCTCGCTCGCTGTGATACTGCAAACACAATGAGCTCTATCGGCGATGGCCCTGACACTTCTGGCAAAGCCGAAAGCGGATCATCGCCAATCTTCCCTACGGTGCTGACTTCATCGGTCAACTGGCTGATGCTGAGAAAATTACTCTGTGTTGGTGAGCACCAGCAGCTCGGGTCTGGCAGGTCTGCGGCCTGGCGGCAGATGGAGGAAAACAAAGTCGGTAGACTTCTTCAAATTGAACTCCTCAAATTGTGCTTCCTTCCTTATCCATTCCTGCCCCCCTTTTTCCTCTGTCCTCTTCTCTCAGCCGTCACCCAGCAGCTCCTTAGTTCCCACAAGTTTCCGGGTCCCCGTGCCGTCTTACTTCCTTCCCAAAGACCTTCGAAAGCTCTTAAAATAGTCCAGAGGTGCTACGACTGTTGAACCCACGCATCTGTCTGTTCCTTTTCTGTTTCCCTCTTGTTTATATATCCCTGGCCTCCCTCCCCTTGCTTGAGATGTGTGTGTGTGTCAGAGTGGGATCAGTGTCTGCATATTTTGCATGCTATTTTGTGAAGGTTAGAGATGCGTGTGTGTGTGTGTGTGTGTGTGTGTGTGTGTGGATGGAAACACTGACAATGCTTGTCTTTCAGGTCAACAAACAGTGGCTGTGTGTGTGTTTGTGTGAATGTGCTTGACTGTCCAGTGTTGACTGAAGCCGAGTGTACATTTGGCCGACTGTTTGGCCCTTTCACCATCTCCTACCCATTAATTTATCCATACAGGCGCACACAGAGGCATCATAGTGCCTCTTTATGGTAAATGGACGTTTTTTATGGCTGCAGCGATGCAAACGGCAGCCTGCTGACAAGAGCTATGTGTATGTTTGTGTGTTTTGCGATTCAAAGTGGACGTGAAGTGAGCAGTAATGAACATGACTATGGCTGTGTTATGAGTTATGCTGATGCGAACCTGGCCCGCTAAAAGGTATCCGCTCCATATTTTTGCACTGATGAAACAGAAATCATCGCTAACAGCAACAACGAACCTGTCACTGTACTACGCATCAACGCATCTCGCATAATGCAATTCCTTTGTTCGAGCTCGTTTCCACATGTACGATCAACGCAGCTACAGGCAATAAAACTCGCAATACAAAGCCAAGACTGGGAGCTAACCACACTCAGCGCCGCGTCTATGACTTTCATTGTCCTGTAAAATGTGAAAGGCGACACAGTTCTGCTTTTATAATAGCACCTCTACTTGTTCTTAATCAACTGATCATAAACTCTCGGTTCCCGCCTGCCACGAGCTGTATTTACAAACATCTTAAGGCGTCTGATTTGAGACATGCTGTTCTCAATCATTAAATCAAATAAAGGCAAATTAAGTTATCAAGAGCTTCTGACATAATCGGGTCATCACAAAAAATGCTCTATAGAGCAACAAAGAACACAAAGCAGACAAAAATGAAGAATGCCACGCAAAGAGTTGCACAATTGGCGAGTTTGTGTGTATCTGAGAGTCTGTAAAGCCCCTGTGTGGGCAACCCCCTGATGGGTGTATTTGTTTTTGTCGCAGTGTGTGCGGAAGGAAAGGAAGTAATGGCAAATCGTGTCCCCCACCCCCCTCCCCCCTTTCTCTCTTTTTCTCTCTCTCTCCCTCTCTCTCTCTCATCCAAATCAAATTTTTAATGGGCTTCATTGGTGCCACCGTGGAATAAGTGTTGCCAAAGCACTTAAGGGGCTTAAGTCAGCAGCGTGCTGAAAATATTAAGCACTCAAACAGCCTTACAAGGATCCCTGCCTGCTTAAGTATGCCGAGGAGGTCGTGCCAGCATTTAATACCAATGGTATTAAAGTACTCCAACAAGGGAGAAGAACAGAAATATAGATATAGTGTGTACCACAGCTGGGAATAGATAGAGAGATGAAGGCTGGCTGGAGGAATGTGAAGGTATGAGGTGGACAAAGCGCGGGGAGACAAGGGAGTGTCAAACATGCGGCGGGACATAAAGGAGGGAAACGATTAGCAGCGAGGCGAGGAAGAGAGAGGACCTGACGGCAGAGGAGAGAGAGAGTGAAAAGAGGAGAGAAGTGGAGGGATAGTTGGAGAGATAGGCAGAGGAGGGGAGGGGGGCAGAAAAACAACCAAAGAAGGAGGAGCGATGGATTGGACTTGGCCAAGGTGTGGGAGGTAAGGGTTGATGGGATAGCTGTGAACCAGCAGCAGAGGGCTAATGCAGAGATTCTATCGGGGGGCTTATCCAAGATTAAATTTCTCTTTTGTCCTTAAGGCGCTTCTTGGGTAAGCGGAAGTGTCGAATTTATTTCCTCTGTCTCCCTTGAGGTTGTTGCGGGTGAGTGGGCTGCGAGCATGTGTGTGCGAGATGGGCGGTGGGGGCGGGGGCGGGGGGCTGCGTCCACATGTATACGTGCCTGTGTAGGCGTGAATCTTGTGGGGGTTATTAGCTGATGTGAGCGAGAGGATGTATTCCTGAAAAGTAAAGATAAATCAAATGAACATCACCCCAAGGGTGGTTCAGCGTAAGTGAACATCCAAGTCACACGCATGTACACGTTTCATGTCATACACATTGATGGTTATAGATTGTGAGAATACTGAAGGGCAATTTAAACGTTATTTGAGTTTCCCCCCTATCATTATTATAAATCCTTATCATAAAGTTTGTTTTATAGAGTCCCGGCCAGTTAAAAAATCACAAAATTGCATTATGTGAATAGAGCTGGTTTTATAAAGTCTGGGAATATCCTGAGAACAAACAAAACGCACAAAGCAATCTGCAAAGCGAGTCCCACAGCGTGTTACAGGCCCCAGAGAGACAGCGTACTGGGCATGAGCTCCACTGAGGCCTTCCTGTGCAGAGTTCACATGGTCCTTCCTCTGTTCATGCGTGCATGGTTTCTCAAGCTTCCAGTTTCCTCCCAGAGTCCAAAAACATGTGTTTGTGTTCACTTGGTGGCTTGAAGGTTTACCACAGGCGTGTGATTGTGCGTCACACTGGGATGGACCAGTGACCTGTCAAGCCAGCCGAATGAAAACTGATTCACAAAGGCAATTAATAACACTGATAAATGAACACTTTGGATTTCTTAATGCACCATTTCCAACTGAACGCAGATCCTAATTATTGCAGAGTTTTTCTGATAAAAAAAAACATTTTTTCTCGTATATTCATATCAAGGTTGGCATGTTCAATGGCCGCAGCCTTTGCCGTGGCTCTCCTCCTCCTTTCATCCCTCTGATTTCTTGTTTGTCCGTCTGACTTGGTGTTAATGGCTCGCCCAGAGTCATGCACGAGCTAATCCAACTGGGTTTGCTCTGAACTCTCTAATTAGAAAAGTCACAGCTCCTCGATCTATGGACACTATCAGTGACTGCATTTTCTGGAGGCACGGACTCAGACTACTTCCTGCTCACCTCACGCTCACGGGCAAAGGGATCAATATGGCCCAATCATTTGGGTAGCTTTCGAGTGACACCTCCAGTCTTTTTCTCACAACTTAGGATTACAAAGCTTTGATTTTCTTTATTTCCACCGTTTGTTGACAGAAGATCCTGGCAAATATACAAGAGTCGATATTCCTCACAATGCCACAGGTACAGAGGAACACAAAACATATAATAAGGTATGAATCACCATCTGTGTCAAATTGTATGCTTTGGATGGAAATGCATATCTGAGGTGTGCTTTGAAACAAAGTTCTGCCTTTCCTTCTGTTGCAAGCCCTGAGATTAAACCCATGTTTGGCAGGCAACATAGTGTCTTCTTACACTGTTTCATAGGATGCAAGAGAAGTCAGAAAAGCTCCCTTGTACCCACTGTCAACATCGTATTATCACTCTTTGAAAGATGCATTTATCATGCAATAACCGTGCAATTTTAGCATATTCTTTTCCTGTGTGCCAAAGAACTGAGCATGCATTGCAGAACACAACCCTCCCGAGAGACACACTGCAAAGTGTATAGAAGAAGCTCTTTGGTGACTTGAGTTGGTGACGGAGCCAAGTGAGGCGGAGTGATTCGGTAGAAATGTCCTCCTTTAGTTTAATTTACGATTCGGGTTTCATGGGATAAAATAAAGCAGCTATTTTTCAAAGGCAAACGCAAACGAATAAACCTTTCTGACATGCATATGCATTTATCTGGGAAATTGTTTCCTTTAAGGAGCAATTTGCGAACGTGACCTAGATTTCCCAACTTATCTCCGCAACAAATTCTCTGCAATCTTCCCTTTTAACACCAGTGTGAACAAAAGCTAAAAGCAGACTTCAAGGACAGCCTCAAAAGGAAATCTCCCCACTGAATCACACCAGGGAACGTATGGAAATTAAACAAACTGGCACAATGTTTCTTGAAACCAAACGCAAGAGTGACGATGAAAGGTAGGGGAAAATTTAATGTTCCTGAAGCAACATATGGTGCCACTTTGCCTACTATAGAGAAGCTGATCTTTCCTTTAAAATCCCTTTCAAGACTGCATATTATAACTTTTTTTTTTAACATTATTCAGTTCAAATACTTTTTATAGTCAGGTTAATACTAAGCTTGAACAAACCTATAAATGAAAATCTACAGAGTTTACTGCAGTGATGTGTTTGTGTAAGGTCGGTGACCTCAGAGCTTTAGACGTCTCCCTGCTCCAAAACACAGGCTTTAAATTAGTGTGGCGTCATCAAGCGCTGCAGCAGCCTGACAACAAACCGTTCATGTGCTTCAGTTGCATGGCAGACTTTTAAAACACTTATAAAGCCTAAAAATATTTCTAACCTTGTAATTGTGTTAAAACCCAGAAGACGCATTGTGGGTAGGGGAAGTGCAAGTCTGTGGTCAGCCTCAAACATCAGAACTCGGTAAAAAAAAAAAAGAAAATGGTTGAAACAGTTCCAATAATCTAACTGGCAAGCTTGTTCTATTGAATATCGTGCTGTGAAAGCTGAGCACCCAAACTCTGTCTAATGTGCTCCATGATAGTCAGAGTATGTTCATGGTGAACTTCACTCATGCAAATGATCCAATGACCTTTAACCAACAAATCAGAATCATCAGAACAAGTTAGAATGTCTTGCGTTGGATACTGAACGACATTGTGAATGCTGTGTAGAGCACGACATGAACCTGGAAAGAGGTAGGTCTCAAAATATAGCACATAAAAACTTTATTTCGTAGTACATCGAGTATCCAGGAGGTTAGCGCAGCACTTGTACAGGTTACGCGCGAAAAAGGCTCGAGAAGAACATCCGTATCACAAGTAGCTGCAGGTTCTCTGCAGGAAACAAAGTGTTAGATATTATAGTCAAACAAAGCTGGGAGCTTTATAGCACAGACATGGCACTCACATGGGCTCAGTTCCCCAGACATGAATGCATGAATAAAAAGATACAGCGTTTAGGTATGAGAAGGCATTATAGGTTTGTTTTATGCATACGTACCTTTGCAGGACCACCCTACCATTTACACCCAATAGGTATACAACAGAACGCAAAGCTCAGCCCCCCCCCCCACTTTTTTTCCAGTGAGATAAATGCAAACAGTGTTACCTGCCAAGTCGAAAACGTACTGTCTGAGATGCCTAACGAGTGTTTCTGTGTGCGCTGTGAGCCACATGCTACACAGCTACCTGCTGGGAGTAACGCTCATTATCCGCGTGGCATCGTACCACCCAGTGACAGGCTGCGACTCTCAGCTCACAGTTTTTCTCTGCCGCCGTGCACGTGTCAGTCTCCCCTCTCTCTGTGCTCCCGGTGCATGTGCCAACATTCGTGCGTTCCGCGTGTGGAATTCACCTTTGTTCCCCTGATGTGTCTGTGCGTGACAGATAGTTGTCACTGTAAGCGTGTGCACCGGCTCACCGATTTGCTCTTTACTTTCCAGGTATGTGCATGCGACGTTGTGTGCATTGATGTTCATATCGACCTGTCAAGGCTGCAAATGATGTTTCAGTTTGGTGCGCCGTGCGAGGGGGACGTTTTGTATAGTCGGCGTGTACGCTGAGCTGGAAGCGGGATCCGTGGCAGGTTAGCCGTCTGCGGCGGCGGCAGCTTTGTGTGGCTGATTAGAATTGAGCAGCGATGGGCCACCTCACTCGAGGATGCCCCGCCAACCGCCTTGCCCCTGTTCCACCAATTCACAAATGCCTAACAAAGGGATAATTTCTCCCTCGCATGATATAATCTTTCCTTTCACCCAGTGCCTCAATGGAACCCTTTTATGGTGTTCTATCACATCTTTCTTCCCCTCCCTTCATCTCTTCTCCGTCTATTGCTTTCCTGACCCCTTCCTGCTCACTTGTCTCTCTCCTTGTTTGCCCCCCCCCCTTGCATCTGTTGCATTTTTTTGTTCCATCCTCTTCTTGCTTTACTCCTCTCTCCTGCTGACCTTACAGAGGGTCTTTGAACTGAAGTCACTCTTCTTACTCTTTCTCCTTTCCTCCCTCATTCTTTCCCTCTCTCTCTCTCTCTCTGGAGGAAAATCACACACTCATCAGTTTGCCGGCTCTGTTCCTGACGAGCAGGCTCGCAAGGAGAATATTAACGAAGCTCCTCAGCCAATTAACACCTAAAGCACATAACAACCTTTTATGCCAGCAGACACACTCGCATGCGCGCGAGCGCACACACACCGGCGAACCACACGCGCACACACACATCTGCGCTGCACGGTCATGAAACACACCCCCTGCATACCGACACTTGTGGAAAATACACAAATAGGCTGCCACACACACAATGCAGCCTAAATACAGCTACTACTGGCAAAGACGTGCCGTCCACAGGAACGCACACCCAGGCCCTGAACAAAGAGGTACACATGCTCACACGTGCACAGACTCAGTCGGCCCGCTAATAGATTGTGCTGATGAGCGTGCATGCAGACGGAGGGGGGAGACGTTGGCGAGAGCAAGGGGGATGAAATGCAGATAGAAAGGAGATGCGAACAAAGTGATGAGCAGCAGGGAGGCAGAGAGACAGAAGAAGGCAGATGAGGGAGGGATGGATAGATTGGGAGGGCGCAGAATGAGCGCGAGAGAGACAGATTTATGGAGTGTGAAGAAAGGCATAAAGAACGGGGGGAAAATCAGTGATAGAAGGTTAACTGGCTGCGTCTGACATGGTTCATGCTAATTTGAGGGGTTTTAGTGGTGGGTGGTTATACAGTAGGCGCACAAAATCTGGACAGTGGTGTACACATACTTGTCTGCACGGGGACAACACAACGCATTATAAATTCCACTGGAAGGGGCATTAGCGGTGAACCCGTCTGCACACACACACACACACACACAGACACACGCGCACAATTTCTCCGGACATGTGGGATTGTATCCTCGTATGCATAAAACATGGTGTGAGAGGGAGCAGGAGCAGGGGGCGTGAGGGAGATACGAAGAACAAGTGCGAACGGACAAAAACCGTATGGTAATGACCCGGATAACGAAAGACGGCCGCGAGGGGTGGAGAGTCAGCGAGAGAGTGAGTGAAGGGCGAGTGCGAATGTGATAAAGTATAACGGCGAAGCGGCAGAGAGAGAGAGAGAGAGAGAAACTTTCCTCACGGCCGGCTGCCTTTGGATCGAACGGCGTGCAAATGAAAAATGGAGATGAAATAATTAGACAGGCTGACTAGAAGCGCTCATCTAAATATGTAAATGCACTTAATTTTACTTTGATTTGCTCCGCTGCCTCCCTATCACTCTCCCACTTTCTTCTTCCCGTTCCCCCCCTTCACGCGTTTCCATTTCACTCTCCCCGTGTTTTTCCGTCCCCCTTTCTCCGAACTCCTCTCTGTCTTTCTGTCACATGCGTCCTCCGAACTCCAGCCTCTGTTTTTGTCGCTCGCATATTAAAGCCATAGCATGTTAATACACTGAAGGTACTTGCACTCAATTACTCACTGTTTTATAGACTTGCAGCAGTGTGTATGTCAGGGAAAGAGTGTGTGTGTTTAATTAGCTCAGTCACGCCTGTCTGCCCCCGTGATGGGATATACATGCCTTCTTATAGTTGCACGCGCAGCAACAAGCATGTGTGTGGACGGTAATTGGAAAGAATAAGTTTCTTCAAGTCTATTTTAATTCAGTGAACATGCATGAGTACACCGGCCTTATTGGGCGCTGGAATCAATCCTCTGCGTGAAATAATATTGAAAAATTCACACTGGTGAAACATATTGAACTAGAACTTCAACTTATGGAAGTACTTTTGCACACAGACCTCAGGTTTCTGACCTCTTAGAGTTTCACTCCACGAAATTGCTTCTAAGAAAAGTTGTGGATTTTGTGTTCAAATTTGGATTTGGCTTAAAATCACAGGGAGGGAAAAAACTGTCAGAAACGCACTCAGTCCCAAACATACAAAAGAAGCAGCCTTCAAAATTAAAACGACTGACATTTTTTTCTCCAGGTCTACTCTGCATTTTAGAAAATAGTCTTTTCATGCTTCTTTTTATTCTTTTGAATGAGCAAGTATAATTGCAACAACCTCAGAGCAAGCAAGCAGGCCCCGGACCCCCTTTGTGATCCCTGGTGTCGCCCCACCCAAGGGGTTGCAGACCCCGTGGAGGGGGAGAAAACTGCTGTCGTAGAAGTGCAGGAAGTGACTCCTGCAGACACATCATGGACGACTATCAAATTAAATCCAACCTGAATGTTTGTGTAATCAGAGCTAATTTGACCGTAATGTTTTATCTACTGACTCCAAATGAGAGATTCATTTATTGTTCATACCCTCGAAAGCTCATGTTTTGGTGTACAAACGGGCTTTTTAGGCCCAATTATTATGGTAACACTTCACAGTTTCAGCTATAATTAAACAGATTGTGCATTAATTCCAAAAAATGACACCACTGGTGTCGGCACCTTGTAAACAAAACTGGCTGCAAAACTGTGAAATTAAAACCTCCCCTCCTCTCATGTTTATAGAGAGTTTTAATGATTGCTTTTTCTGGAGTGTATGTTGACTGCGCATGTTATTAAATTAGGTTTTTTTTTAATATGTTGTCACTTGAATCTGGTGAAGTTTCTCTTGAAACAAGGATCTATAGTCGAAGGAAGCCTCTCGTCCCACAAAGTGTTGCTGGGAACGTGAGCGAGTGCCTCGTACGCGTCCTGCGAGTGGATTCGTGATTATAAAAGTCACCACGGAAAAAAAGGCAGCTGTCCTTCTTAATGACAATCTGTCAGAGCTCTGTTCGAGGTGCTCCTCCTCTTTCATCAGTCTGCCGTCTCTCCCCCCTCCAACCCCGTCCTCTTCTCTTTAGTCGAGTTCCCCCCAAACATCCCTCACTGGGATACCCGATTAGTGTTGCTACAAGGTGACTCTGACAGCAGTCCTCCTGGTTTTACATCTCAGAGTCTCCTTCCTGCCTGCGCTCCTTCCTCTCTGTTGTGCTTCGGTTTGATGCGAATATACAACCGACACGCTCTTTATAGAGGATTCGATAGATTTTCAGTGTCTCACTTTTCATTTTATGGGAGCGTTTAACTGACCCAGGGAAATGATTTAAATACTAATTAAAATAGGCTAAACAACTTTGTTAGAAATAAAATGTTGGTCTCGAATTGCCGAGTTACTTTCTCACATAAAACACGGGCAGAAGGTCAAAACATTCCCGGCGTTTCCGATTGGTTGGCGTGACTTTTTTGAGCTTCGGAAAATGATCTCAAACGAGTCTTTCGTGCTTCTACCCACATTTAACTTCCCGCCGTTTAATGACCATGTCAGACAAATGATGATCAATGTCGACAAATCACTATCCCGCTAATTGTGACACATTATAAGTCAAGTAATTGTGGTTTGAGAGGCGACAGTTGATAAACGGATTACAGTAATGATTACTGATATGTCGGCAAAGTATGATTTATTGGATCAGAAACAGTCGTGATAACTGCGGTCCACATTATAACTTTCCGATCATTTGCTGTCTGTCCCTCAAGCGCTCGAAATCAACAGAACAAAAACTATTTCTTTTCTGAACACTCTGTGACTTGCACGTCTTCCATGTGAGACTCAGCGTTATTAACGCAGGGGCGCAAAAATCAAACGCCCCTCCTATTGTGCGACTTTAACAACTAACTGGACAATAAACATTTTAAAGGAGTGAAACGATCGAAACTTCCGCTGTAGTGCTGCTTCACCTCCAGCTAAGTAGCAAGTTCTGGTTGCATGCCAGTTTCATCTAATGTTTCCTGCATTCAGATGTAGTTATATACAAGAACAACAACAACAACAACAACTGTAGATTCCTTAGAGAAGGAAACCCTGCAACGATTGCAGCACTTACAATTATGGTTATGTATTCAAGCTCAAACTGTGTGATTTTTGTTTCCTTGAACGCATTTCCCCTCACACTCAGTTCTATAATTGTTGGTTTTATTGAAATATAGTTTCAAGCCCTAAATATCCACCATGAAAAGACTCCTTGGAAATTTTTGAAGAGAGAAGACACGCTGGTAAAAAGGCTATACACCTACATAGAGCCTTGTTTCCCCATACAGCATTTTAAGATGCTCCTCCGAGAGAAAAAGCAGTATGCTCCTCTTTGTGTTTATTCCTTCTGCTGACATCAGCTTGCTTAAGGGATCACAAACAGCATATTTTCACATTTTCTCGCTGTCCTTCCATCACTGACACTCCACACTCTGCCCACATGCATCTGTGCGGTGCTGAACAGCCGTTTAACATG
This sequence comes from Malacoctenus gilli, assembly GCA_032164315.1. Classification (NCBI taxonomy): domain Eukaryota; kingdom Metazoa; phylum Chordata; class Actinopteri; order Blenniiformes; family Labrisomidae; genus Malacoctenus; species Malacoctenus gilli. The sequence continues at coordinate 6,334,584 of JASSRZ010000007.1, forward strand.
TTCTGAGGTACCTCTCACTGCCTCCACACAACTGCCCCGACGCGAAAGCGTCTCTATTCAGCGCGGTCTCTTCGTTCCCTCTCCTCTCTCCTTCACACCCCCAGCTTTGGTTCTCCTCTGGCTTTGTTTATTCATACCTCAGCACCGCTCTGTGTTGTTTTGTTTTTTTATCTAGATAATAAGCACGAGTGTGTTCTCACACTGGACAGAGCAGTAAACACGCAGCTCCACACACGCGCACACACACACAGTGCGGGGAAATAAGTGGACATATCTGCTGCGTGTTCATCAAGGTTTTAATAAGCAGAGAGGCCCAATTTAATCCTACACACACTTATTGGCAGACCTTAAAAAGGCTCTCCAATCTGCTAATTGTTTTTTCAACTGAACTGTTGATTGATTATTATGAGTTTTGCTTTTAAAGAAGAAAATTAAAGCAGGAAAAAAAAACAAGAGTCAAGTTTCCTAATTCATCCCGCCTTGTCAATCACGCCGCGCTCGGTCGCTCACAGCTGGGAGCGCGAGGGACAAAAGCTGGATCATTCTTCCTTCCACTTCCACCCAGTGAAAAATGAAAATTATCAATTCATCTGAAGGACTTCGCTTCCCTCGTCTGTTGTACAGAGAGCTACTGGATGCTGTTTGCCTTTAACAAGCAAATACTTGTTCAGACCACTTTAACGAGCTGATAGCACCTCTCAAAACACACACACACACACACACACACACACACACACACACACACACACACACACACACACACACACACACACA
>JASSRZ010000007.1:6340887-6356784 GCA_032164315.1 Malacoctenus gilli
ACACACACACACACACACACACACACACACACACACACACACACACACACACACACACACACACACACACACGTATTTCAAAATAAAAGCTGTGCATAATTCTGCTGATGGTTTTTGTTGAGAGATGCAGCTGTAGTTTGTCACCTTCAATCTCCGATGCCTCCTCTAATCCCTGTGCTCATTCAAAGGGGTCCCAGACCCCTGTGTTTGGAACCGCTGGACCAAACCTTAAGACATGTTTTTTGTTATTAACACTCCCAAACTCACTGGGACCTTATTTTTTGTCCCTACAGTGTTGCGAGTTCCCATGAGGACGCGTGCAATCAGGTTTAGGCGTCAGTACAGAAAAACAAGGCCAGATGTCTTCACTGAGTTGCTTAAAAAACTTGGTGCAGTCCTCGCCTCGTAACAAGTACAAAAACACACCCACCCACACCCACACATGAGCTTGCTGCTTTCAGACGGGCTCTTTGATAATGTCACAGCCCCGAGGCCAAAATCCTCCCCAAAGGATCAGGCCCCAGTTGCTTCAAGTCAGCATCTTTCAATCCTTTTGTGTGTGTGCGTGGATATTTGTCTATGTGTGCATGCTTCTTGAAAAAGGAAGACACCAATAAAAGCAGCTCGGGGCGACAAGACGAGTTTTGCCACGACACCAAACACACCCCGGAGGTCTGACGACACCCTGCTGCTCATTGAGAAGGGAAAGGAGGAAGACGGGACAGATGTGGAGAAGGAGGATAAGGGGGGAAAAAACCCAAAACAAGCTGATGGGAGACGGAGACAGACGACGAGGGACACATACAAATGGAAAGAGAGCTGCGCCGAGACGGAGAGACTGAGAGGACAGGTAATTTGTGATGACAGTAGGAGAAAGGGAAAACAAAGAGGGAGCAAAAGAGGGGTTGAGGTGGAGGAAGCAAAGGAGATATGCAGCGCGATAGATAAAAACACAGAAACAAGAAAAGATGAAAGGCGTCAGGGAGAGATGGAGGGAATCTTCATCAGCGAGGGCGAAGAGGTAGAAAGAGTATTTATCTGAGCCCCGAGGGGAGGAGGAAAATCTGAGTGAGTGGGAGAGGGAGTATACAAGAAAGAACGGGAGGAAAGAAAAAAAAGGGGGGAGCCAGAGATGAACATGAGCAATGAGGAAAAGCTGAAGAGGAGCTGCCTTTTGAAAGCTATTTGGTCCTGAGCCCCCATTAATTCAGCCCGCATTTAGCTCTCTCTGTGAAGTGCTTTGGTAACAATGGATTCATCAAGCAGCCAGCGCGATCTGAATTTAACTCCGGGACGGGAGACGGGGCCGGATATGATTAGCGAGAGAATCCCAGAAGTGGCACAAAAACGGTTAAAGGGCCAAGAGGAGGTGGGACAGGCCGAGAGCGCGGCGCTCCTCCATTGTGCCGAGAGCCATTCATCGTGAACAGACGTCCATGGGAAGAGAGGAATGTCAACTTTTATTGTCGCAAAGATGAGTTATTGTTTATTCACCATGGCAGACAAAAGGGAGACAGAGAGGATAGAGGTGTCTTTGTGTGTACGTGCACACAAGTATGTGAGTTTGCAAGTTTATGGGAGCGCATAAAAGACAAGAAGAGTATATCTTCATGCAAGTATGTATTTGTGCAAGAGCGCAGAATGCAACACGTCCGGGGGAAAGTCAGTGCGATTACGAGTCATATGAAAATGGGAATAATTACCGCATGTTGGGCGCCAAAATGATGTTTAAATGTCATCTGGTGACGACGTCTCTGTGTCCGCATGAAGAGGAGGCAAACCCAGACGCATTTTCCAGAGGCCGCACATTTTTGCCATCCCCTCCTTCCCTACATAATTGACTATTCACTCTTCTTTCCTCCCCATGATTTCCATTATTTCCCTCCCCCCTTCTCCCTCTGCTGGGATTATTTACCATTTACAATACTCTGTGGCATCATCTGTCACTTCTGTAGCCAGCTCATCTCTCTTCCCCTTCCTCCCAGCTCTCTTGTCAAACACTGAGGTCATTGTGAACTAGAAAATAACGGCAGACAAAGGAATTTTTTTTTCAACTCTTTCTCCCTCCGTTGTCTTTCCCTTCACTCGCTTTCTTCCGCACTCATGCCTACTTGTGAAATTTGAAGCCGTGCTGGGCAACAGAGGCCGCACGCTGTCAGGCCCACTGACCCCCGCAGACTGAGATAATAGCACTCAGCTAATACAGTGACCGATAAACCACACAGTAAACACTTTGCAGAGGTGTTGGCCCACATTTACACTCAAAGACACTATAAAGTCCCACAGTTTATCCCCTCCAGAGTCCTACATTTTACACATCAATGTGAGAAAGCCGGTGCGATGCGGAGCTCATTGTTTCCCTTTTTTCGACGGCTTTCACAGGAAAAGCGAGTCGCTCTTTGAAAGAGAGAAGGTTTACACTACACTTTACCTGTTTTTATGTCCTCGCACATTCGCAGAGGCCTTTATGGGTTTGATCCTTACTTTTTACTGTAAATGAGGTCCTCTTGCTTTGAGACAATTGCAAAGAATGTTCCAGTTATAAAATCTGAGGAGACAAATGAGGATAAAATGCAAATGAGGCGCTGATTATGCACCAGAGTCCCTCTAAGTCGCGAATGGATTATGAGATGATGTTCCCTTGGGTATGAATGTGTGAAAAGCCCCCCTCCTCCTCACTCTGGTGGTCAAGTGGCCACACAAGAATGGAGTTTATATTTCTTTCTGCTGTGTTGCAGCGCAGCTTTTATTGTACTGGGTTGACAGCGGAGGAGAAGACCAAGAACCGTTCTATATAAAACCGGAGGGGACGAATGCACACAGAGCCTTTGAAGGTGTTGCAACGGTTTCTTTCTTACGGAAACTTCAAAGGGAATATTTTTGTTTCTTTTCTCTTTTTTCCAGTTTCTCAGAAACAATTTCCGCCGTTTCATTTTGAATTGGGAAATCTTAAGGTCACTTTACACGGAAGCTCGGTCTTGCACAGTTCAGCTGCCTGCTTGGTTCACTGAGCCAGTTATAAGTCAGCAAGACGGCAAGCGGAGCTACAAATAAGTTGCCGGGAAAAACACTGCATTTCCATAGACATTGTGTATTTTCAATTTTGGAGCGTGATTTTTCTGGGAGTGGCTCAGGTCCTGAGGTGGCCCCTCTGTGTGGGGTTTGCACGTTCTCCCTGTGCTTCCCTCGGGACCTCCAGTTTTCTCCGTCGGTATGAAAAAGCGCACCAGAAATCAACAGGCGCCACCAAGTTGTCCATAAGTGCGAATGCGTGTGCCTTCAACTGTGTCTCTCTCTGTATTTGATCTGTGAAGCACTGGGGACCTGTTGAGGGGTGTGACCTGCCTTTACCCACAGGCCAGCTAGCGTCAGCATGAGATGGAAAAACAGTGCCTTCTAAGATGAGTGAGTCAGTGAAGGAGAAGTAGATTTTATCCCTTTTTTAGGACTCGAACCAGAAAAAAAACTGTCAAACCCAAAGGGAGAACGCTGGATCTGGTAGATATACTACAGAGATACAAGAAGAAGAAAAAAAAAACAGTAGAAAAAGCATCGAATAAAACACCTCTCGGTTGTGGCAGATGCTCGAAATACACACTAAAGAACCAGGGGGAGACGCATACATGCGGGCACGCGCCATCGCCAGCCACTACATCAACAGAGTTTCTGTCTATTAAAGTGACACTCCAGCCAACCTACTGTTTATTCTCATCATTGAGCCTTGTTACGTCAGCCTGTCATCAGTCTTTGCTGACCCTTGCACACTCGCACAGACACTGCATGTCTCCGTGACACAAACAGAATTCAGAAAACCCCAGAGACAGGCAGTGCATGAAAAGACTCTCCTCCAAATGGCTCATGTATTCAGCCCGGCTCCCCAGCGGATCTGCCCTATATTGACAGAGCAGAATGGTGAAGGCCCTTGTCAAAGTATGAGACAGAACAGCGCGACACAGTTCTCACACTACCTGAATGACAGAACAGAGAATACGAGACCATATTCCCCCCGATGCACTCAATTGTGGAAATGATCTAATTGTGTGTGAGGCCACGCTAAATTTTTCATTTCACAAAAAAACAACCTTTTAAAGCTCTTTTGATGGAGTGAAAATAAAAATGTTGCTGTGATTCGAAAATGAATTAAAAAGTCCGTCACATAAAAGTCGGAAGAGGCAAAAGAATTTGTTTCTTTAAAGGAACTTTTTTTTTTTTAACTAAAGCTGTCAACCTTGGGGATCCTGCACAATATCTGCATCATCATGTGTACAGTTTCTAATGAAGAAATGTCATTTTTCTCGTACTCCTCCGCCAGTGGAAAAAAAAAACTTCCATTTCCTTGCATGCCTGTCCTAAAGAAAGCCCACATTTGCCGTTCAGCGGAACGTGCGATAAAAGGCAAAATGTACTCGTGTAGAACACTTATACAGCAAGAGTCACTAAGAGCCTCGCCAGTCAATAAAACAAAACAAACGGCACAGACATACTCCGCACAGGAAAACACAGTCATCGATAACAAGTCTCTCAGTACAAATAGGTGCTGAGACACACTTTATAAAAGTCTGACTGACCTAAAGGCAGGAGGGCACATCGCCCAGACGTAAAGGACCACAACAAACACAGGCCGGCTTTGAAAGGACTCTGACCACCAACAGCCAGGAAAGCCTTGTCCAGTGTGTGCGAGAGCGGCAAAAGGCTCCCACGTGGGTTGACTTTTACAGCTTTCCAAACAGAATCAAGAGAGAAATCAACCTTCTGCTCGCTTTAGGTAACACAAAATCACCAAAAAAATCCCTCGGAGCTCGCCGTCGCAGCAGCAGCAGCAGCACGGACAGCCGATCGAATGCATAGAATCTTCTTTCGGAGTCGTTTAAATGTGAAGGCTGCAAGGTGGTGGGGCGCTCCCGCCCGTTCTCAGCGCGAAGGTCCCAGAAAAGGACCCGGGACGGCCTTCGGACAGTAACTCCAAAAAAGTGAACGGGAGAAGGAGAGGTATCGAGACACAAGTGTTCGCTCAAGATTGAAGGGATTCCTTAAAGTAAATTGGAACTTGGCAGCCTACAGAAGACGGGGGTGGGGGTGTGGGGGGTGGAAAGTGTGGGGGAACGACTCCCTCGATGAAGGCTTCAATAATAAACTCAGGAATGACCAATTTCACAATTTAATGTGCATGACAAATCAACATGAGCTCGATAACCACCTTCGTAATCCAAACTGTTATTGGAGTCTATTTGCCTGTGAGGGGGAGATTTTTTGCCATTATCTTTTAAGTCTCTGCCGTCGTCCGCGGCGGCGAACTGGAGGACTCGAAGGACAGTTCTTAGGGAAGCAAGGTGGTGCTGCGCTGATGGGAGTTTTATGATGTCCTGTGTCGCTGGAGCGTGCCGCGGGAGGAGGAAGGATAAGGGCCACGAGAGAAGAGATTCAGCAGGGGCCTGTGGAAGGATACGCTCCACAGTGAGCGCCTGGCGGGTTTTGGAGGGCTTAACAGACTGTGGGACAAAGACAGAGTGCCTCCAACTGTGCGTGAATGTGTTATTCCGCTATACTCCTTGGCGAGTCTATATTCCTGTTTTTACATACAGCCATGCAGAAAAGGAAAACAAACGTTTGATACGCCGAGTTTGAAAATTTCAGGTGAGAAGCACCAGATTAGACGCTTGTTTGAAGCCTTTTACAAAACATTATTCCAGTAAAGAAATCAGTGAAAATCTGGCTCAAACAGATGTTGGGGCTGAAACAGTCGGTTTTAATGAGAAAAGAATAACAAAGGGTTTTTTTCCCCAACCTTGTTTATCAGAAAAAGGAAACTTTTCACAATCAAATAAATGAATTACAGACAATTTCCCTGAAGAAGTCGATTGATATACTTGCAGTCGGATAAACTCACAAGAGCCATCACAGGTTCTTCAGAGTCGGGTGGTGAATTTATTTTATTTTGCCGTTGGGAACATTTCTGTCATGTTAAATATTAAGACGTTCCTGAACTGTTTCAAGAAACATCATCAGTGGGACTCATTTTGGTGGCACGTTGGAGAAATACAAGCATATCTACTTCTTCCTCTCGGCAAAAAAAAGGGTTTCACGCATTAGAAATGAAGAATCAGACACTGTTTGACGTGTGAGATAAAGAGAAAACATGGGTCCCGTAAAAGCATTGAAAGAGGGAAGGAAAAAGTCAGAGATTTATAGAGTGATTTTGAAATCGTGCGTATTTCTTTTTTTTACATCCACAGGGAGTGAAGCGCCGTAAAGAAAAAGCGTCTCAGCCACAATCGTCTAGTGTTGCGAGAACTCACACGATGCGCGTTCGGGGTCAGTAGATAAGAGTAATCAATGAGAGGCCACAGATACACCACTTTTCCATCAAAATGCATCTGTGTGGCCCTGTGATGCCTGTCCACCTGTTTCTAAATCACTGTGCTGGACCGCGGCTGCATCATTGTTCACCCATGTGTGCGCGATGGAGTGTTTGGAGACGTCTCACTACATCTCTCGCTGTGTGCAATCTCCAGTCGGTATGTAGTTGTCGTCGCGCCCCCCCCTCTGTTAGCTCGTCTCAAATGGCAATTTGTAAAACATGGCCCTCCGTTAGCCCTCTCTCTCTCTCTCTCTCTCTCTCTCTCTCGCCACACAGCCATTCCCTGCACGGCTGCTCCCCTCCTTCGCCCGTCCTCCCCCTCTCCTGTTCGCACCGCTCGTTTTACTTCCGTCCTCACTTTCCCTTCTTTCCCCCTCATTTCCATACCTCCTGTGCACTCTGCATCTTGGGCTCTCTGTTTATCTCTTTTTTCCCCTTCTCTCCCTCTCTCCTTCTCATTTGCCCTTCCTCGTCCATGTGGTTTTTCTTCTTCATTATCTCGGTGTTTTTTTGGGTCCGTCCACGGTTGCGGCGGCCTTCTCATTACCACCTCTATCTAACCCTCGGTTTTAAGAGATCTTCGTAAACTTCCTACACACAAAGTAATTAAGAGTTTGTTTCTCTGCAAGAAGAAAAAGAGCATCATATTGACACATGCATAAAGATGAAGTCACTGTTGAATCTCAACTTTAAAACGCATCGCCTTGCGTATCGCTGCTCCGATGCTGCTCCCAGGAGAGCACGGTGAGGAACAATATAAGTTTGTTCTCGCTGTCACTCTGCAGACTGGCTGGTTGAGTCGGCGGCAGACTTTGGCCTCATTCGGAACAAATTCAAACAGAACAGACGCCTGCAGCGTCGCTGTGAGACCACGACGACAACGTGGGGGTTGAATGGGGCTTCTGGTCTGGAGGCGTGCACGTCACCTGTGTTGTTTACTCCTCGTTAGCGGTGTAAGTTACCGTGTCACCCTGGTTAGGGGCCGTTGGTGAACAATAACTGTTACATAAATATTTATGGTGGCGAGGATTGAAAGCCACTGCTTTTCCCGAACCGGCATCACTACCACTGGGGGCCCTCGAGGAGGACCCCAAAAGGCCTCAAACTGTGTGGTAAACAATGAGTAGGATGGGTTGAATGCAGAGAAGTAAAAGCTCCCCGAGGGAATCAATTAGGTAACTTCATCTGACTTAAAAAGAGAGGAGAATGAATAAGTGGGAGCTCCGAAGAAGAGAGTGACGAACACATGGCAAAAACAGCTCCAATCTCTCTCGGTTTCCTTATCAGTTGTTTACTTTCGCCTGTTCTTCATCTCCTTCGAGTTTATTCCAGGATCTTCCTGTGATTTGCATTTTTGGCCAGATGCAGTTCACCGCCTTGATCTCCTCCAAACTCTTGCGTCTTAACTCTGAAGTAAACAGTCTCTCTTTCATCTTCATTAACCGTCCGTCCACCCCTCTTTTATATCCCTCTCTCATCCTTTGACCAATCCATCTATCCAGGCAGCCACATGCCCACACACACACACACACACACACACACACACACACACGCTCGCACGCACACACACAAACACTCACAAACACATACACGTGCTGTCGCGTGTGTGTGCATCACCATGCATTTCCATGACAACGTCAGCATGAAGCCCGCCCCGCATCCAGAGGTTCCGCTCATTTGCATTTAATTTGCATGTTTCCCAAGCAACCGGCGTCATTTGACTTTGACAATGGCGGGGGAAACTGGCATGACCCTGTCCATTTCTGTCTCCCTCTTTCAATATGTATGTTACTTTCTTCTCTCAGCACCCCCCACGCAGCATTTCATCATTTAACCTCTCAACTCAATTTCTGCTTATCTCTCTCTTCTGGTCTCTTTTTCGCGTCCATTTTCACGACAACGCCAGTTGGATTGGTTTTCACTCTTCCTTCGATCTTCTGTTTTTAGCCGCTGTTTTCAAAACAGATCACTTTCGTTTTGTTCGACTTCACTTTCACTTCCTCCTTCAGCACTTCCCCCCATTTGTAAACATTTTGCTTTGGCTGTTTTCTGTCCTTCTCTCCTAAAATCATCCTGAAAGAAGACGCAACTGTGTGTCTTTCATTCCCTCTTTGAATAAGAGTCACACTTGCAGCCTATTTGCAGTTGGACAAAGAGCTTTCCTCCCATTTCCTTTGCAGACAAACACAGCTGCTAGGAAGCGCGTGTGCACACATGCACCATTGTTGCATTAAACAACACACACACATTTATTTACAATCAATAACAAGAAACATGCTGTACTGCTACAAAAACATACATACATGCGTACATCCCTTCTCAGAATCCACATCCAAAACAAACACGGCAACATAATGCACTTGAGCTGCTGTAAACACACACACACACACACACACACACGAATACAACTGACGCTGAACACACTTTGCACGAGGTCTCGGCAGCTTTAGAATCAAACTTAGTTTCAAAATGTATTTGTGTTTAGAGAATCTTTTGGGGGAGTAGCCACACACAAGCGCGATTCCCCGTTCACTCCATTCCATGGCGAGGATTTCCAATTAAACAAACTCGGCATAGCTGAGATTAGCATCACTAATTTGCTTTTTCTCCGCTCTGCAACAAATTACATGCCAGCATCAACAATATGGCAAAGTCACCTCCCATTCCGCCCCCCCCCCGCCCCCCATGCTCTGCTGGAGAAATGGCACAGTTAAAACGATGTGCGAGTGTGACAGAACATGGCTGATGTACGACAGTGTCTGCTCACATCCTTCCATGGGGGGAATCTAAAAGCCCGTGCTCAGGAAGCCCGCTGTAATTGGCTGTGCTCTTAAAGACTCGAACTCTTCACAGGCTTCATTACAGCCGCGGCTCCATGTAGCGTGTCAACAGGGTGAAAATTAGACAGCATCACCTGTCACTACACCGGGCTCATGTATAGCGTTTGGAGAGTGTTTTGCTGCTGTTGTGGGAACCGAAAGTCTCCGTGAGCGTGCATAGGAGATAATGTTAACTAGCGGTATGTGTGTGAAGAAGATATGAAAAAAAAGTCTGTATATATTCAAGTGTCTGTGGAGAAGATGAGGAGGCATTCATTAATGTTTGAGTGTGTGTGTCTGAGGGTGTGGGCGCGGGGGTGTGTGTGTGTGTGTGTGTGTGTGTGTGCCGAGGCTCGCTTGCGTTTGTGTGTTTGTGAAAGACACAGTGTGTCAAAAAAAAAACGGGAGAAAAAGCACTGCTCTCTGAGTCACGTCTGACATTTTAAAAGCCAGCCAGCGGAAGACAGAGAAAGTTTTTATGGGAACGGACTAACTGTCCAGCAGCGAGGACAGGCAGCGAGACAACTGGAGACACACAGGCAGACTGACAGAGGACGAAAGTATCTGAAGAATGAAAGAGAGAGAGGGAGCGAGAGAACACAGCGGGGGGGGGGAAGAGTATTCAGTGGAAGGGAGAGAGAACAGTATTCAGCGCGTCGGGGGGGGAGAGGAAGGGCCTGTGCAGTTTCATTGATTTGAAGCGGTGGGAGGGGAGAGAGCGGGTACATCGGGAGGCTCAGAGACAGAGAGGCTACTGTAGGAAAATGGCTTTATAATACAGTTAAAGAGCTGCATGGAAGACACAGAGTCTGAAAGGAGGGAAAAAAGGGACAGCAGAGAAGAAAGAGAGAAGAGAGAGAAAGTCAAACAGATGGAGAACATTACTTTTTTTTCTCCATAGTTGTACACGCCGAACCTGCTTTTAGTGACAACTAACTTTGTGCGAGCGAGCTGCACAACGGCTCAGACTTTACACCTCCCACCCGCAGCAGCTCATTTATTGGTATGAACTCGCGAAGATCAATAAAGTGTCGTCCCTCTCAATAACGCTTAGCGAATCTACAAGTTATTCCAAAACAACAAAAAAAACCAAACGAGATTGTTATTGGCCCATATGGCACATTTGCATGATTTGTAACGGTGTGAATCCTTGTTTATTTAATCTAAATTGAAATGTCCTGATAATGTTATTTGTACTTGTGCCTCGGCAATGTGGGAACGATATGATCATGTCAATAAAGCTCGGGAATTGATTTGAAGCGAGGTGAGGCGAGCGAGGAGGGTGAGAAGTGGTGTTGGGGGAGATAAATGAGATAGGTGAAAGTCAATGTGCAACAGCATTCCTTAGAGGATTTTTATTTACATTTTTCCTCCATCCTTTCCTCCATCTTTTATTCCACATTCAAGCTGAGGTCACAAGACAGCCGGTGAATGATGCAACCCACAAAACATACATGTCCTCCGAGACTTTGTTCATTTTTCATACGATAATAACTTTATCAATACATTGAAAAGTAGCAATAAATGGCTCCACGAGCAAGGCTGAGACAAAACATCCAAAGCAACATTTAGCTGTTCAAAACAATCTCCGAATTTGTTCCTGGTGAATTAAATATGTGGACTGTATTTCAGCCTTTAATTTGGCCAGCTAATGTAAACACTCAATTAGGCCTTAATTTGTTGTTTTCCACTGCTTAAAATTTACATTTTTATACTTGAAAAGACGAGAGATAAAAAAATGTTCCATTTTCGGAAAAATAAAAGTGGATTTGGATGCGTTTGATCATCTCTGGGAAGAAGTGGCAACATAATTGTGAGCCACTAATAACAGTGAAATCAGAGAGTATTGATATGTAGACTTCGAGCAGAACCAGCCTTATTAAACAGAAGCATCTTCATGAAGAAAGAAAGAGACAATGATAAATACCTTTGATGTTTTTGTTAAGACACCTTGTTATTCATTATGTCTTAATGGAAATGTACTTGTACTGAGATTTCCATTGGTACTTAATGAACTAATTTGATCACACAAATAGGCATCTTCAGTGTCCTCAAACCCGGTGAAACAGAGAGGTGGAGTGAAGGTGAGTTACAGCGCGATAAGAGAAAATCAAAGACGGATAAACACAGTGTTCATTAACTTTGTTTATTCACATCGATCGCCCGTGTATTTAATACCTTAGACAGTATTGCAGTTATATCCTTCCAAATAAAGACGGTTTATTAAAGTAATGTATTCAATGTGAAAACTTGCAGACATTAGGAGTATTTGCGAGTACAATGGACTGAACGAGTGAGGTGGCCTGACGTTCAAACGCAGCGACAGAGCGATGAAGAAAAAGAGGTGGCTAAGCGGCGAGAGGCGCGGGGAAAACACAGACAGAGAGATCAACAGATGAGCTGAGAGCACCATAGAGTAAACAAGAGCAAGCTGCACTCCGCTGTGACCTGCACTGACCCCGTGACAATGTGACTAATGGCCTTGAAACATACAAGTACCAGGAGAGCAGCGACTGATGAAAACACACTGCAACCCACACAGGCGGTAAGCTGCCTGGATGGCAGCGGCACTTTGAGAGGAAACGCCGAGGGAGCTGTAAGAACAGTTGGAGAGTTTGCAGTGTCACCGCACAAAGAACTTTCTAGAAACGATGCAAGCGTTCCCATATTTGGTCACATATTCCTGTTTGAAGCCAACTAATCTCAGAAAAGCTCATTTTACTTGGCTGGGAAATTTGTAAAACTTGAAAATACCATCTACCAGACAGTGATTGACCTCAAAATAGTATAAAATTGAAAGCTATCACCAAGTTTTGTATGCGAACAGTGAGAGGATGTTGGTATAAGTATTTTCTTGGGATGAGTGTTGTGCTTTTTTGGTAGCGCTGCCTTGAGATTTTTTGACCGGACAGGAACTGAACTGCGAGTGGAATGGAGACGCCGAGGCAGCTGGATCAATACTGTCTGAAAAGATGATGGACTCCTTTTTACAGCTTTACTCCAAAAAAGACGCGTCACTTGTCTCAACTGAATATTACTGAGGTGACATAAATTTGGTCCATTAAGCAAGTGGATATTGAAAATGTGGGTCAGGTTTGAGAGGATACCATATTTTCTCTGGTTGATTTGCATAATAACGAAGATATAGTAATGGCCTTACAATTAAATGAAGGAAGTGAATCTTTCTTCTCCATCTTCTGTATTAATCACTTTGGGTTTGTTTTAAGTTCAGACCAACTGCAGTATTTCATGTGCTTCATGAACATCTTGAATTTTACTTCCCTGCCAATAAAAAAATGCTACTTTTTGAATCCAGTTTTCCCTCCGTCGTCGGAAACGCGAGTCTGCGCTGGTTCGCCAGCAGAAAGGGAGCGCGGCTCGCAGCAGAAGGAGTCGTCTCCCTCCCCAGTGCAACGCTTTGAGCATTTGGCACCGTGGCAGATGGAGGTTCACAGCATTGTGCTGCTGTAAAGAAGTGACATTATCCTCCCAGTACCTTGTCAAGATGTTGTAACATATTAGCACGTTCAGTCGTTTTAATTGTTCTCAATTAGTGCACTGCGTAGGTTTGTTTGTTGTATGAACCCACACGAAGCTCTGAGAAGAAACAACAATCATACCACAGATAATGTCAATCATACCACTGAAAGACAGTTTAGGTATAAAACAGCACTTTTTGCTCTTCAAACTTTGATTTGCCAAACACTAAAGTGTAACATGAGCAGAAAAGTGCCTTTAAAATAAAAGCAACGAGTCTTTTTCTAGGTCTGCTCGAGATCTAAAGTGTTGTATCCAGGTTTTCCTTGAAATTTGCAAATATATTTCTGACACACACAGCAAATGACTCCCCCCCCCCCCCCCCCAAGTGATTTCCTCATACAGCCTTCGTGGTTTCCTGAAATCCAGGTTGGGGAGCCCATGTGGTCTGACCAACAGCAGTGCTGACCCACATTAAATAAACTTCTTTGCATGGCCTGTATTTCTCGCTAAATGTGCTTTGCGTGAACATTCGCACACTCTCACACACAAGTGGTAACGATTGCCACACGAGGTGCTCTTCTCTCAGGGGCAGAAGCACCAAATAAATGGAGGCATAAGCGCTAGTTAACTCATCAAATGACAGCCGCACGTGGAAAGACACAAGGAGGATACCGGAGAATGCTTGCCGCACTGTAGAAAACGGTACAATCTAACACACACCAGCCGGCTTTCCTAATTTATGTTTTCATCCCGTTTTCTTCGCGTCACATTCGGCAACATGAGACTATTTCGATTTAGCCACAACTTTAAGTGAGGGAGAAGTAAAGCGCTCCGTCGGATTTATTAGAGAAACCAGTTGGGAATGTATTAGTTGACAGTTTCAGGAGCTGAACGTAGTATGCCGCTGCTCTGCTAAAGGAGGCTCAATAAGCCTTCCAGCAGCTCCAGAGTTGCCTTGTTAACTGTGCTTGTTTTCACCTCAGCACACTGGCCGAGCGCTGATAAGCCAACATTCACAAAATGCCAGCTTCTAAGTTACAGTATGGACAGAAAGTCCACCGAGTCTCCAGATTGTTCGAGCTCCGTCGGTTTCGTGGGGACGCAGAAAGCCGTTTGTGGTCAGAACATATGAACAACTTTCTATCTTAACTCACTTATCTTGCCTTCATACAGCTTGGATACAACTGGAAGGAAGAGATCATTATCTTGTTAGATTAAGGGCAATCTCTCTGCTCACATGTTGTTAAAACCTTTCAAGTGATTCAGGACAGTTAGCGTATGAAGTTCGCGCACTCTCAAAATAAATGCATCTCATTTCTCAGAGACATTTTTAAAACAATCAGCGAGAGTTCATGTTTGTTAAGGCATCACACTTAGAAGAAAAAGATGGAAAGTGTCTGTCTTTTAGTTTTCTTGCATGTGCGATCAAAAAAAGACTGAAGTCCTGAGAGTGCTTCTCACCACAGACTCACTCGTTTGAGTAATCCTTTTGTGAAGTTAAGATAGCATGAGATAAAATAATGTTTAGAGTCTGAAACAATCCACTTTAAGATTCAATTGAGGTGATAAATTCAATATAACAAGAGAGTAAATGAAAGAAAATCTGTTAAAGTGCATTCGATGCGCGATGCCATGGCTGTGCCAGGTACACTCATAGTTCAACCACCACGCAGCAGAGATATTTTGGGCATATCTTGTTCTGCCCTCTAGTGCATCTCACAGGCTGCAAAGTAATCTGATTAATCTCGTGGAGATGAAATGACTAACTGACAGAGCATATTGCACAGTAATGCCAAGATTATGCCTCTGCCTCGTGTTGGAGCTGGAGCCCGTTAGACGCCTCGACAGGAACGTGACAACACGCGGCGGCACAGACTTTAGCGGTTATTTTCGGTGACTTCTGATGCGTCCTCTTTCTCCCTTTGCAATAATTACAATTTTGCAAAATAGTGATTACCTTTAGCAGTCAGGGGGCGAAGCCAGCACAGTTTTTGGAGGAACAGGTTGGCACAGGGTGTAAAGGGAGGTGGGGGGCACCCGAAAGTGCCAAAAATAAAGGCTTTCATTCATTCCTCTATTTTCAGTACTACTCAGTGGAGATAGACACTGTCAAAGTAACAACATGTTCGTTTTTCTTCCCTTCTTTTGAGATTTTTCCAAGTGGAGGATCTGTAACCCATTGGGGGCATCGTGGCTGCTGCCCCCCACCCCCCACCCCCCTCACCTGTCAAACTGTCAGTGCAGCAATTATAAAGTCAACAATAAGAAAGTGGAGACAGTGACGAATAGAACCGTTCGACCACCTTCTACACGGCTCCTCCGAATGAGGGTCGCAGGGCGCCGTAACACATCCTCCCTAATGTTGGATGACACCGTGGGAGGAATCTGGATCTCCCGGAGGAGACCCACGCATGCACGGGAAGAACATGCAAAGGTCTGCGGCACAAGACCCCCCTCTACCACTCAGAGACCCCGCCAGCCGGATGGATGTTGCTGATGTATTTATTTAAGGAACTGTGGAGACACACCAGCGCGCTTGTAAAACTGCAGACCACAGCATAGTCGTGCACTTTCGTTGGCAGCAGTCTCGGCTTTGTGGAAACTTAACATTGTGTGAGGCTTTGTTTTAAATTCATGCTAAAAACTTGGAAGGGGAAAAAAATGGCAGTTGAGTCTCTTTGGGGTTTGTATTAATGGAACAAGGAGCAAGAAGCTCTGGAGGAAAATGAATACTGGGGTTGATTTTCAACCTTTTAAAAGGAGCTTTTTTTTGTCTTTCCTTTCTTTTCTTTTTTTAGAAAGTGATGCTCTGTTTTTGCTTCAATCATTTTTTTTGTTCTTTCCCTGTTAAACAGTTTGAAATTTATGTCCCGAGTTCATGACGAACAAGGCATCCCGCCCCATACACCCTGCTGATTTGTTGGCTGTTGAGTATGAGTTGTGGTGGCTGTTTAATGGAACCTCTGACAGTGCCGGCTTGAGTAATGGAAAGTAATTTTTAAGTAATGCACTTCTGTTGTTGGGAAACCTGTGAAGTAATGCGATTGTTTTCTCCCAATGAGTAATAAGTTATCATACTTCTGTCACCGGCGAACAGAGGAGGAGGGGGATCGACATCAAACAAAGAATCAAGCGCGTCGCGGGCAGAAGACGGCGAGCGAAGATTACGTTGGTGGAACGATGGAGGAAGGAGCGAGATTAATAGAATGATTGATTGCCTCGGCACTTAGAAAAAAACTC
>JASSRZ010000007.1:6389390-6409178 GCA_032164315.1 Malacoctenus gilli
GAGAGAGAGAGAGAGAGAGAGAGAGAGAGAGAGAGTGAGAGAGAGAGAGAGAGAGAGAGAGAGAGAGAGAGAGAGAGGGAAGAGAGGACATTGAGAGTGAGTAAAAGAGAAAAACAGAGAAGCAGAACAAGATACTTTGCCCTACTCTGGTTGCCAACAACCCCTTTTTTGTCATTCACTCTGGCTTTTATTTTGGGGTTTTTTATTCTTCTTTTGAATTGCACGGGGATATCTTTCGTTTGACTGCCATTCGAACGAAACCCGAGTGGCTGCCGAGAAGAAGAGAGGAAACAAAAAGAGGGTGGGGGAGAAATACTAATGCAGACACACTGACCTATTGGAGTGGGATAAATGACTGGATGGATGGAGGGAGAGAGTCAGAGAGGAGAGTGAGAGGAGAGCCGTGTTGAGTGCAGCGAAAAGTTGGTGGATGGAGGAGAAAAAAGCAGATCAGAGGGTCCGAAAATCACCGGTGAGATTGGAAAGGAGGCGCGCGAGTGCGTGTGTGTGTGTGTGCGTGCGTGAGTGAGTGCGTGTGTGTAGATGTTTGCTGTCCCCTCTTGAGAGTGTGTGGCGGAGGTTTTCTGGGGGGAGTGTGTGTGTGTGTGTGTGTGTTGACAAGGGAGGACAGACAGAGAGAGGAAGTGAGAAGTGTGTGGAGGGGGTCAGACTGGGATAAAGGGCTTTGCAGTCATGAATGTCATACTAATAAAGCCCCGTCGGATATTGAGGTTCAGCCTGTGAGGTGGGGAATGACAGGGGGGAAAGTAGAAGAAAACAGCCAGAGAATGGAATAAGAAGCGGTAGAAAAAAAAAAGATGAAGGGAGCAGTACAAGAAAGAAATAAGTCGTTGCTCACACTGACATATTCAAACGGCAACTCGAAGCATCTCGGGGAAAAGAAGGAGCAGGTCAAGAGGACATGAGACGGCGGCGCAACAGAGTGGTAAAGAATGAACAAGGGACAAAAGTAAGAAAGAAAAGGCAAAAGGCACACGTGGGTGGCAGAAGGGGGGCAGAGCAGGGGGGGGGGTAAAGGTGGGCAGAGAGCGGGGATGACGGAAGCTGAGGAGAAAAGGAGAGCAGGGTAGCAGAATGTTTGTTGATATCCCATTTTCCACAGAGGAGATGAAAGAGAGAAAGAGGGGATTAGAAAAGAGTGGGCAGAGAAGACGAATGGGCTGCTGATATGGAAAAACAGTGGGGGGAGAGACACCCGGAAAAAATGACCGACCAGGGGGGGGACAAATGAAGGAGGGTTCGATCAGGAACGAGAGGAAAACGAGAGACGGGGGAGAGTTTGACTTTGCTAATCGGTGACGTGGGGGCTGTTTGTGACACGGGGGGCTTATCGTCACCGCCATCTAAAAATAACATTGGCGTAGGGGCGGCTATGGTCTGAGAAATGGGGAGAGAGCATCGGAAGAGGTAATTACAGTGCGCCTATTAGCAAGCAGGCCGCACTCATTAAATATTCACACAGGAAACTGGGACTGAGGAATAATGTTTCTGGGTGAATGCCAGATAGACAGCCTGCCAGCCAGCCCTGAAAACTATTTGGACATGCAGACGGCAACAAAGACATGAAAAGGATACTCATTCATCCAACCGTCCATTCAGTCGGACCAAAGTGCACAGATAGGATAATACGGACACATACAATGAAAGGTCACCCTGTATCTAAAAATGCATTAGATGCCACTTTTTGCTCTTGATCCCAATCAAGCTAAATCAGAGCAACGCTTTTTTTTTAAATTTCTTCCCCGCAGAATTAAAATTAAAAACTCCGCATTAACTGTATAAACAAAGAAGACAATAGGGAATTGTTAAGGTACATTAAGTGCAATCAAGTTTGCCAACGCTGTTACGACTGAGTCGACGTTCGCGGTGCTGCTGGTCCTTTCCCCCCCCCGCGTGAAGAGAAGAAACTGGCGCCGGGGAAAATAAGGTCTCCAAACTATATCGAGGACTTTCTCGCCGAGACAATCTGAGACATTTTCAGGCTTTCAAGCGCCCACAGATACCGTGATCCAAGCAGCCTTAAAGCCCATTAGCCAAGCGGGGGAGACACACAGGCAGACACAGAGAGGCAGCCTAATGAACGGCAGCGCTCCGACGCGGCTCGGAGCCTGCTGCTGCCACAACCTCATGTAGCTTTTACTGACTCAGGTGGCGCTGTGCCAGTTTGCATGTTTGTTACAAGTGTAACACAAAAAGCCCAGCACATACACTGAAGGTCAAGTAGATGAAAACGGGAAAGAAATTTTTTAAAAAGCGAATTTTGTTGCTCGAAACGTGCGTTTACTCCGAAGACTCAAATGAAGACATTAATCCGAGAAGATATTCTGACAACAGCATTTCACTGACAGTCAAGGCCATCGAAGTAAACGCACTCTGTGGGCCCGAAAGTCTCTAAAATACTCGCTAACTCACTGACGTTAATCCTGCCTGACATTTTGACACAAATGCAGCACAATATAAATAAACAGGCGTCCACAACACATCTCGCAGCCGGCATCACACCTCTGGCACTGATACGTGCAGACAGTCTGACACAGAAACACACATTACACCCTCTCCTTGACTCCGCAAGTAGCGCACACGCACACATGCCGAGTGATGCCAACACACACACAGAGGCGCTAATAATACGCAAGTGTGCAAGTGTCAAAGCAGGCTGACACATAATCAACTTTGAACTGAAGGTGAAAATTAATGACATTTAACATTGTCTCTTTTCCAGTGATAGACAGTAAGAGATTTTTCTTTCCTAAGGAGAAAAGTATAACTGTCAAAGCGTTTTTTCATTGTTAAACAGGAAGTTTGTTTTAGCATTCGGCCTCTTTGTGTGGTCAGTAGTGTCACTGTTGTGGGTCAGTCTGATTACCAAAGGGTCTTCAAGACAGAAAAGGTTTAAAACAGCTGCCTGTTTGAGGCGCTATTGCCTGAAATGAACTCCAGTGAAGTATCATATGTTGCTTTGACTTCTTTATGGCGCAAACACATAACTTTTTTTTTTAAAAAGGGGGGGGGGGATTCAATAGTTTTTGATTATGGAACAAACTCCTCCTGAATGTCAATGCAAGCTGTGTTTTTCTGTAAATGTCAAACAAGAGTTTGCCATCATGTTTTACTTTGGAGAGTTCTGAGTTGGCGAAATATTAATTAACCTTATTAAGACCTCATAGATCGCACACAACGTGCCCCCCGGTAGAGCAGAATGCAGCATAAGCACAGTTATAGGGTGTCACCGTTTTTGAGCCCGCTCTGAAGCAGCACTAAATCTGCCTTGAAAGTTTATCACATCACAGAAAATCACATCATTTATCACACAGCCAAATGTGAACGGTTAAAAAGAAACAGGAAGTATATGAAGTTAAGATCATAAAGAAAACATTCCTCCCATCTGAGCTGAGACAGCTGGAGCATGTCTGCCGATATGTTAAAAGTTGAAATGAAAGAACAACTTCTCAAAAGTTGGCAACCACATGATGATGAGATGCATTTTACAAGTTTTATTAGCCACTACATTTATAGTACGTGCACCCACAGCCTCTTATGAACACTGAGGGCCACTTTTCCAGCAATGGTGCTGGGGAGAGGTGAGGGAAATGAACACTGGTGAGGCGGATTTAGCCTTGTAGCAACATTAAAACGAATAAAAACCCGCCAATGAAATTCCGCCACTAATGCAGCTGATGCACCTGGTGATTTTAAGAGAATGTTTGCGAGTATTGGGAGAGAAGCCGGAGAAATTTCACACAGCTGTTCAGAAGAGACTTACTGCATGGAGCAGAGATCACATGGTCAGCTTGTTAGCCAAGTTTCAGCAGAGAGGAGGACAGCAGGTGCGAACTTGCTAAAAGCGAAACGTCCATTGATGCTTACCCTGCAGGCATTTAAAAAGACAGTTCAGACCATGGAGAGTCGAACTGCTCAATTCATGCAGACCTGCACAAAGACCCGACCGACTGAAGTCCTGATGAGATGTTCGACAGCTTAGCTTTAGAATTGGCGAACACAGAGTTCAGTCTTTTCTGGACCAAAATGTCTTTACATGGAATTTAACAGATCACACTCAATAACGTACATTGTTAGCCGCTGAAATGTCGGTGAGAAAAGGTGAGATGGTGTCAAATTCATCCGTGGAAGTGGAAGCCTGAAGCCTGAATTAAATGGAAAATGCATTCAGCTAATTTTCAGCCTGTGTCTTTGGGTTAATTGCTCTTTTTTTTTTTTGCTTTACTTACTGGAGTGTTTTCACATCACATTATCTTCCCCCTTCCTATAACATGGTTTCAAATGTCTGATGACTCATTCGGTTTTCAAGGGTAATTAATAATTCCACCTTCAATAAAAAATTAATTCTAGGGCTACTTAACCCACACCCCGATGCAGCTTTTCTGCACCTAAAGCAGCACTGGCTACAGCTATCTGCATTAACTGGCAGGGCTGCCAGGAACAGTCATGGCTACTGAAAGGTGCCAATTGAATGTGAAATATCCGCTCAAAAATGCGGCTTGTTCTTACTTGAAATGTGTCATGATACAGAAACACGCACATCAATCACAGCAAAATACATTTTGTAGGTTGATTATGAAATTTTCTCGAAGTTTTCAGAATGAATGGGAAGAACTCAGTGAAGGCAAACCTCCACCAAGGCGCCTGTTGACTTTTCCTGCATCCCATTTGGCACACAGGACTCTCTTAAAGGGCCACACACCCTTATAACGTTACAGAAATGCATTCTGGATCACCGGCTGACTGAATCTCCATCTAAATTTGTCACTTGTCCTCAAATCATTCCTCACACAGCCTGGAAAATTTAATTGAAATCCACCGAGAACTTTTTCCTGTGATCCTGTTCACGGGCAGACAAACCAATGTTCCCGTAAACATAACCTCTTCAGTGGAAGCATAACCACCAAAGGTGGTTTTAGAATAAAACCGGCAGCAGCAGCGAACGCTGATAGACACAGACATAGAGGAGACGGTGATTCGGAGACAGCGGCGGCTTGTCAATAAGGACGACAGGCTCGCACACTAAATTACCCACAGCTACACCTTGGCACACACTCACAGCCAGCTTCCCGAAACTAACAAGTACAAACATGACCTAGCCTTGTCCCGGAGAAAAAAAAAAAAAAAAATCACACTGGTGAGCTGGCATACAGTGAAAGAGCTCCGTGCCAAACACGGACACCCACACGGCGTACCTGCAGCACAGCGACACGAACATGCAAACACGGGAAGCTGGGAAACCGAGAAAGCAGGATGTGAATAAGCAATCGCTGACAGGAGTTGAGAGTGGAGGCTGCAGTGGCGCTTTGTGAACTGTGTTGCCACTGGTGGCACTCAGCTGCACATACGTGCAAACACATCTGCATAATGGGAGTGTTTACGCACAGCAGTTGGCGGCATTCATTAGCCGACTGGCCCTTGTTGCATGTGACAGAGATCTATTTGATTCCCTTTTCTCGCCTCAAGCAGTGTCCCTGACCTCTAAATACTTTCCACTCGGGCTTGTTTCGCAAACGAGTGGCTTCTTCATTGTCTGCATTTGAGCTCCTTCGCTTTCATCCATTTAAGTAGGTTACAAGAAGGCACTTTTAATGTGGCGCCAGCGAATAATAGCGCCTCAGAGCACCTGCAAACGTACGTGTCAGTATTCATTGAAAGGATCGGCAGCGGCACACCACACAGGTGAGCACAAACACCGGCAACAAATAACCGAAGGAAAATGTCTCCTTTACAAGTTGTTAATTTGTAAAGGCCACAAGAACAGAATGACTCACATGGAGGAAATTAATTCATTCAGCATTTGTTTGGGTGTCCCTGGATGGAAACGTAATAAAAAAAACAGCATTCATACGGTGAATACAGCTTGTGTCGAATGTTGCATGGTAAAGATTGTATTTTGCAGTCCTATTGTTCCCATTCTTGGATAATCTGATTAAATTGTTGATTGTCAAATGAAGACTTTTATCCTGCATGTATTTTGAAACAAGAAACATCTCCAGGATGGCAACAACCAGCCTATTTATAGTCACTTACACTATACATGTCATGACCTGCAACCTGTCACTCACAACCTAGAAGCAGGAAAGGGAAAAAAGTCGATCTGTTTCCGTTACTTTTGCCCCAAACCAAACATTCAGTCTCTCACCATTTTATTTTGCTGGCCGCGACTTTTTAACAAAGCATTGCATCATCTAACTGTTCATCCATCTTTGACTTCTTATCAGTTATTAACTCGTTTGACAGGAAGAGTCCTCATCAATTACCAGAGAAATATTAGATGAGCCAGAATCAGCCAGTTATCGCCTACGCCAGATTTATCCTCGCCCGAGCAAGCGAGCAGCTGGAGCTTATCCCAGCTGCCACCGAGCAAAGGGCAGCGAGCAGCCTGGACCGGGAGCGTGACCATCCCAGGGGCGAACACACGACGACAGCGAGTCACCCACACAGATAGCTACACCTTGAATCTATCAGCATTTATTTGGATGTCACCTCGTCCGTGTCTTTTCTTTAAAATACGAACTGGATTTCAAAAAAACTGAAAAAAAAAAATCTTTTACCCTTGTGAATCTTCACACGAGAACAGAACAAAACAGAAAACTTGACCTCGTGTCCATGAGCTCCTTTCAACATTAGAAGAGAAAATTATTCCTTGCGCACACGGTTTTAATATGAATAGACGGAGACAAAAATAATACCCGTGCTTGCGCACGTAGAGGGAAAAGGTGCAAAGATCAGCCCAATTAGGCTGAAGAGGGTCAAGCCCGACTTCTCGCCGTCCTTTCAGAGCCACAAAGCGGCAACAGTTCTCAGCGTCACCCATCCACAGAGACCTACAAAGACTGACAGTACGAGCACAGTCCCAGACATCGATTACGTAAATCTCCTTACATAAGAACTCGACAAGGATAAGTGTTTATTTGTGTCGCCAGAGAACGTGAATGCTAGAGCGCACGGAGGAGCGAGACATTGTGCGCGTCCAGCCGACGAGCTCTCGTGCGAACGTGAATTAACCTTCTTTCGGCCCTCTGGAGCGCTTTCCAAGCATTTCTGTCACAAATGAGCGCACGTCTGTCCTCGGTGCATCTCGGGCCCCCCATTCACGACGAGACGTCTCAAATGTCGAGCCAATAAATGGCACGAGGAGGAGCGCTTTAACTGAAGCAGTGGCAAAGGTCGCTCAGACATGTTTGGAAATGCTGCGCGACGAACAACAAAGAAGCTGGAAATGAAATTCTTTTCTTTCTGGTCCATAAAACCCCAGAGAGAACGGAAAAAAAAGAAAGACATGTTCTCTCAGTCTGCAGAACAACACTCTGGCTTGTTCCTCCAGCTTGTGCAGATGCACGCAATGGCTGACTGATGGTTCGGAAGGACAATGTAATTGAATTTCGAAAGCATCTTTCTCCTGGGGAACGGCTCCATGTTGATCTCTGTGATATTTGTGACACAGAAAGAGTTTCATGCCGCGCAACCGCTGACATTTGAGATGAGAACAACAACCGAGAACGCCGAGCATCATTATCAGCACTGTGGAAGGGACGGGTAAATCATGACGCCTGTTCGTGGATAACTTTGGAGCTTGCACTTTCTTGATATATATATATATATTTATAGGATTAATTATTGGTTCCCAAGGTTTCAAGCGGAAATAAGTGCATTGAAGTCTGTGGAGAAAACACATGTGTAGCATATATGGATGAGTTCTGACATGTCTTTTAAGCCCGACAGAGCTACACCCCCTTTTCTTTCTGGGTGAAATTGTTTCTTATATTCATTCACATTCACAGTTACACTCAGCCACACCAGGGAGCTCCCAAGTACAAATGCAGTCTACTGGTATTGAACACCAAGCAGCTCCAGTGGAGCAGCTGTGGGACTGTAACCTTGGTGATGGTTCTCAGATAGAGAGCAGTTTTACTCAATATTTCGCTCTTACCACGTTTATTTCTTCCTGCACGTTGGAGTCAAACAAATTATATTGCGAGATGAAATTTAATTGTTACACAAGCACAGATGAGTGTGGAAAAATACCAGTGCGGGAAAGATTAGGTGATTCCTGGATCGTGAGAACCGGCGAGGTAAAACGGCAATTCCTCCAACACTTGTTGACTTAACCTGCTCGTGCATGTGCAACATGCCTATTACTGGCACAAGCTTGGATTTCCATCCAATAAATATTTCACTGAACAAGACTCGAGTCTCCATTTCAATTATGAATACTACATTTATGATGGATACCGAGGCTTCAGGGCGTTTTGAGCAACGGGGAAGATTTATGAATGGAGGTAGCTTCTTCTCATTAGGGCGGGGGGGGGGGTTAACAGAAGGCCCACAGTGGTGTAATGGCAAAGTGTTACAGTTATCATACTGAGTCATACAAAACGCATGCTTGTTGCCTTTTTGACGTTTCTTCCGATAAAGCCACAGGGCGCCGCAATGGCCAGAGGTGTGGACAGAAAGAGGAAGCCACGCAAACGGGGAGGGAAAGGAGTGGGAGAGAAAAAGGGAGAGGGGAGAGGGAGAGAGCGTGAGAAGCCCCCAGATATAGAGAGAAGTGGTTGTGTTTGCTTGAGATAAGGCCAAGGAGCTAAATCACATAGTGAGCGAGGTGGTATGCTATTAAGCAGGACAAATATGCCTATTCAAACAGCAACTTTCACAGCCCAAATGAAAATGCGTTGGGGCAAGAGATGGAGGGAAGAAGAGGCAGGAAGGGAGGGGAAGAAAAACAAGGGTGTGTGTGTGGGGGGGGCAAGGAAGGGTAAAAGGGGCAACGGAAGGGAGGCGCCAAAGATGGATTATGCCCACCAGAAGGAGAGCAACGAGAGATAAAAACAGGGAAGGCGCTATTTCATTTGTCTAATTATATTTATCTATCTCTCGTTCACAAACAAACAAAGGAGACAAATGGCGCTGACTGAATAAACTAAAGCTGAACGGGTGGAAACAGGCACCCCAACACACGAGCGCGAGCACTCGTATTAACCAAAGGCGTGCGGCAACAACAAGAAAACAAATCCAAGGGGAAGCAATACAGTGCGAGGGAAGCGGAAAAAAAAAAAGGATGGGAAGTGAGAAAAGTGGCAAAGAAATGAGAAAAGCTGAGAGAGGGAAGCGCAAGATAGTAGGGCTGAGGGCACAAGCCAGATTGACACTGAAAAATTAATGCGCAATTGCAAAGAGGGATGCGTGCGAGACCGAGATGGAAAAAGGGAATGTGTGAGTGACACAAGGACACAGGAAGAGAATATTGGTCCCAACGCTGACAGATTTAAGGTTATGGTCCCCTGCACTCGTTCTCCAGCCCACACCTTCCCTCTCTCCCACCTGTTTTCCTTTCTTCCCCTCCTTCAGCTTTGCCTGCTACCTCTTCTCTCCCCCCCCCCCCCCCATCTCACACATATTCTGCCATCCTCCACTTCTGTAACTTGCGTTCAGTGATTTGGCTATTTGTCTTCCTTGTGTCACGCACTCGATCACACACACAGAGGCGCGCACGCACACACACACACACACCAATGACTGTTCATCTTCGAAGATCTGATTGTGTCAATTTGTCTCAGTGTCATGCCACTCTCCAATTTGCCATCTGCCTGACAGGATCTTATTGATTGGCCCACACACTTGTCATTCTTCCAGTCTCTCGCCCCCCCGTCCAATCTCCACATCTCCATACGAGCGCAGTTTTCAGACACCACTCACTTCCAGCTTCATACTTCCCGGCTTCCATTCTGGCATTATCACACCTCCGCTAACGCTTATCCCTCCATCTCCACACCCTTCCCGACACCATTCCCACATCCCACTTCCCTCTTTTCCTCCGATTTCACTCTCTGGGTTTTATAGCGCACACAAATCAGAGCGAAGGGCTTTTATGCCGTGATCAGTAACCTGAATGGAAACGCTCGGCACAATAGTGATTACCTGTCATAGCCTGGCTTTGCTTATAAGAAGCGTCGGAGCATCCATCGCCGACTTGAAACGGCGGACTAACAGTCTTAACAGCCTCTGTAATTCAGCCGAGGTTCACAGTGCAGCCTGAAAGGCGGCTGCTCCTGTGTGGCTTTGACTGCCCGAAAACTGCGGAGTCACCGAGAAGTTAAACTTCAAAAAAAAGGAGGAGCGCACGCAGGAAAGAAAAAAAAAGGGAAAATCAACCTGAGAGAAAACACGGAGGTTACTGAGTTTTTCTTCTTCCGTGTATCTCTGTAATTTCTGACCCACCAGCACTTTCGCTCGGCACGGTGCGCTCTCAAACTGTTTCTCATGCAGCACGGTGCGTTTGCACCTAACTGTGTGTGTGTGATTCAGAGTCTCCTGGGAAAACGCTGAATTCGGAGCTCCGTCAAATATCCTGCTGACAGACAATCTTGTCAATCTGCAGCTGCACTCCATCAATGTAAATGCAGTATGGTTTGTTTTTTTTCCACATGAGGGGAAAAAAACATCCCCAATCCTTTTCAATTCCTTATTTCATTCATTGACTTTGATAGCTGACAGCAAGCAGCAGATAAGTATTGTTGAAAACATTGAGCTCAGCAGAGGTATTGAAACCACTTGTGTTCTTTTATTATCCCAAGGTAGCTTTATGTCTTTGTAGTCAACGTCGCGTGTTGTTTTTTTCACTTTTAAAAACGAGCTCTACTGAGACGCGCAATCCTCTTTTCCTTATTTAAGCAAATCAGTTTAGTTAATTGAAGGAGAAAAAGATCCAATGTGACTTTACATCCAACAAAAGTTCCAACTTTCAGTCCCCTAAACATTCAAAATGTTGAGCCGCGGCTGTTTGTGTTATTGATGGCTTTTTCCTCCGAGAATTTGGCTCACTTCCTTTAATCCATTAACAGATAATGCACTTTCAAAATGTAGAAAAAGCTCTGATGCTTGAAGTAAGAGTGCGAGTCACCACACACGGGTGTTTTTGTTTTGCTTTTTCGTTTAATTTGGACCGAAAAAAAAAAGGAGAGAGAGAGAGAGAGCGAAAATCTTTCGGTTGTGCAACTATCCTCCACGAAATTTTCTTTGTTAGCTCTTGTTGTTATTTAGTTTCTACCCACTCCAGTGGTGCTCTTGTCATTTGGCTTTTTTGGTCCATTACTTTTGAAGAGTGTTGTTTTATAAGCCCCTTTACCTTTTATTATTTTCTTTTTCGAGCAGCATTACCACCGCGACCCTTTTACCACTTTGTATCCTGTGCTTTTGTCACGTTTATTTGCTGAAATAAACCATCCCTCCACTGAAGCGATTTTCCAGGAATGCCGGCTTTTTACAAGCCGAAAAATCTCCTGCCATGATGCAAGCCCCGCACCCTTTGACTCGGAGTGCAGCTGCCATAAAGCACGATGTAACAACGCAGCGGCGATGCACACAGGAGAAGACACGTCATCATGATCAATCAGAGCCGGCAAAAGACGTGCGCGCGAGAACTGATGTCGGCCCACACCAGCCTGTCAGAGGCGGCCGAGTCAGACGAGCGCGAGCTCGGTCTGCAGCCGGAGCCGTCTGGGGACTCTCTCCGGGCCCGCGCCGACGAACCAGCCAGCACAACCAACTGCCTCCATATCCAACTATCACTGTACAGCTGCAGTTCACAACTTTATCTGGCAGAATCTGCTGTTTACATTCCAGCGTCTGAGGAACGCTTCTTCGCACAACTCGCATCATCCGTGCATAAAGTGCATTTGGTGGTATTTACACAGATCTGGAGCAAAACTTTTCCATCGCGCGCCTTATTTCAACGGTTATTAAAAGATATATTCCCCGATAAGCTGTCTGTCGGACACAAGCGACGCCATAATCTTTATATACAAAATAAATGTGGAACATTTAGCCGCAGAATCTACCTCTGAAGTCGGCGAGGAATTACTATATATTATCAGAAACCCCACATCCTTGGTCCCCCTGGTGCAACAGCTCAATACTCATGTTGCAGATTCAAAGGTGGAAAAAAAAAGGGTAAGTAAGACTTTTGTGAATCAATATGATAAAATCAAAATCTACCTCTACCGAGGTTCAGCAGAGGTCAATCAATGCAGCCTTCACATTTTCTACGCCTGGTAGTCAGGTATGCGCTTTTCACATCCGTTTCTTAGCAGCAAACAAAATGCAGAGTTTGTTATTCTAAGACATTACACAAGCATTTCTTTTGTTTGAAAACTGAACTTTTTTTCTTCCTTTCAATTTAGCTCCTCTGAGAAATTTTTTCTTCTTTTTCTTCTCCGCTCTTCTCTCTGAGAATCTTTCCCAGCTTACAAATGGCCTGTGAGGTATAATGGTAGAAATGCTGATCAGGGCTTAGAGAAAGAGACACAGCTGTGCATCTCTGCAGCGATCCGTCAGCTGCATGTTGTGAACTGCATTTGATTTGGAGTGCGGCGAATGGAGATAATCACACACCCTTCTGTGAGATGTGAGTGCTTTCCAATAAAAAAAAGGAAAAAAGAGAGAGAAAGCTACACACATTTACAGGGGTGTTGAGGTCAGTGAAGTGGGGGTATTAGGATGGAAGAAAAAAAAAGAGGGTCTGGGGGAGAGTGGGAGGGAAATAAGAGATTAACTTCATCATATAATCAATCACACTTGTTCCCTGCCATTAATCAGCTCTTCTCCAAACCTCAAGTGTCCCGTTTTCTTCTTCGAAATTCATTTGGCGGCGCTCGGTTGTACCTGAGCTCCTCAGCTTTTGGGCTCAAAGATCAAACCCTTTCATTATATCTCCAGATCTGCGATTTTTCATCACGTCTCATGAAAGTGACAGCAAAAAACAAAAAACAAAAAAAACCCCTAAGAATAGCCAGACACATAATGAATTGTTTTCTCCTCGCGGCTGCCAGATTGGATCGGCGGCAATAACGAGACTTTCAAATCAAAGTCCTCCTACAGAGTATGGATATATACACTTTGCAACAATCAAAGCCTGTTAACTGAAGCGCGGCTCACTGCAGCGACTCCACCTGAAATAGCCGACTTTGAACTGAATGTCATCTTTTTGCCAACAGTCTCTATTTATAAATCACATTTGCATGAATGTCCAGTAGCGCCCTCATCCTATGCATAATGAATAGACCTCATTCTAACCCCTAATCGCAGATTTGCGGCGGAGGAAAAGGAGACTCCGCGGACAAACCCGAGGTGTGGAGGGGTCCGAAACGACAGAAACAACTTCCACGCCGCGCCGGAAATAAATGCCTCCCTTTCGTTCGTTTCTTTGTGCCTTTCGGTTTCGATATTAAAATGAGAAAACATCCCCTCCTCCGAGACACTTGAAAAGTTCCAGTTGTCAAATCTGCCGTCTCTTGTTTCTCACAAGACAAACACGACTTGGCTGGGATAAAATTGGCTGCGAGTTGTTTGCGGCAGATTTCATCTCGCCGTTAGTGGAGGGAATGTTGCCCAAGGCGGAGCAGATGATCAATATTATCAAGGTGTATCTTCCAATGAAATCAATCACATCTGACGGCTTTCCAATAGGAGGGAGGAAATAAAACGCGCCCGTCTCTCGGGAAGAAGTGACGGCAATCGCTGCGGTCACAGATGTGGCTTTGTCACTCGCTTTTCGGGTCATACGTGTCGATTTGATGAAGGCTTGGACGGCAATAATTACAAGGGTTCCGTTGCTGAGGACACAACAGGGATTTTCGGGGCAGTGGTCAAATCGGGGAGGTTTTGTCTCACGGCATATCGACAAAGTTCTGGGACCGTACTTTCTGTGTGGAGTTTGCATGTTCAGGTTTCCTTGTCGTCAAAGCCTCACGACTCTCTGTCAGCTGAGTAGAGATCTGCTGACAAGTCCGAGGTGCATCCTCGGTTTTGCTTCGTGTCACCTTGAGAAGGTTTCAGCCCTTTGGGGGCCGAGTTTGGAGAAAGCAGCTGTGGGGATTTTTTGCCCCTCATTTCGTTGGCTCCACTTCTGTTTTGCATTCTTCGACAAATGACTGTGTCTCACGTTTCGGAAATTCAGTTTCGAACCAAAAGTATGCTAAACAGTGTGATCCGAGCTGACCCACCGTTTTGGGAACATCTTATGTTTTCTTCCTCTGAGACACCGGAATTAGGGTTTGGGATTTCAGCGCATCACGAGTGTCCTGCGAAGGAACACCTGAGGGCCGTGATTGGTGCCTGTAATCAGGATCAAGTTTTTCCTCCTCACTCGACGCTCGTCACACTCGCGAGCTTCCGACGAAACCGCAGGCATCTAATTTGGCATTTAATGCGCCAGCAGGTGGCAAATGAGTCTCAAGGCTCAGGATGGCGGCGCCACCAGCACGGCCACCCACTCCGAGAGAATGACCATCTTTGATAGAGGCAGCCTGAGGCGTTGCCATTGACCTATTCTGTGTGTGCGCTGGCCAATGCTGGCTGGCTCTTGATGGGAGCTTTGTTTGATGACAGAAGCCTCACTAAAACGAGCGCCGCTTCCAAATTATACCGTAAACTGCCTCTTTTATCAATACCCAACCATCCTTATCCCACTCTACCGGCTTCCCACAGCGTTCTATGGTGATGAGAAAGGAGCTCAGTCAACTGGGAGAGTCAAGTAGGTCTGAATTGTATGTTTTTCTGTGCCGGTGTGTGCGCGAGCGCGTGCACTCGAACGCAAGCAGGTGCGCATTTTACGTGGCCCGGGCTTCCGTTCATCACTGCGATCGGCTCTCAGGGCGCTGCTGGAGACATAGGTTCTCTCACAGGACACTGATTGGTTCAGCGGGGGACGGCGAGCTCGAGCTAGATGAGGTGGAAATGAACTAAATCTGACCTGCCATGCGAGTACACTCCGACTGTCAAACACACACGCCGCCCATGTTTTCTCCAACATGAATGTCACATCCTCACATC
The DNA here is from genome assembly GCA_032164315.1 of Malacoctenus gilli. Classification (NCBI taxonomy): domain Eukaryota; kingdom Metazoa; phylum Chordata; class Actinopteri; order Blenniiformes; family Labrisomidae; genus Malacoctenus; species Malacoctenus gilli. The sequence goes on from JASSRZ010000007.1 coordinate 6,404,247, forward strand.
AAAATGGCAGACCCGACGTGCTAAATATAGATCCTATGAACAGCAGAGATGACCAGAGACAAGTTAATGGACCTTCCTTTGACCAAAACACGACAATCAAGATGCAGGCTAGATGGCAAAATGATGGCTTTTTTTTATAATGGTAAGAAAAGCCATCGTATAAATTTTCACGTCTATACTTTTATTGCCGATAAATCCAAGTTGATCTGAAATGCTGGTTAATACTTCTGTTGTGAGCTCCTTTTTTCACCTTTTCACATGCAAAGCCAAACATGCTGTGACCCTTCAGACTCACCAGCTGTCTTCTAAGCTCTCATTTGTGTTTGATTCATCAGTTTTGAGGAAGGTTGTGGTTTGGGTTGCAGAGACCAGATTCGCGTTAACTTGCAGGTCATGATATTTGAACAGCAAATGAACTGCAGTCTGGTGGATGACAGGCTGGTATTGCATCTGTCTAACTTTACACCAAGAGCAAAAAGCATTGCATGTTTTTCCTTTGCTCCCGTCACGGCAACAATCACTCAAAATCAAGATAAAAATAAAAACAGATCATTGTACGCAGACGATCTTGCGATCCGAGTTGAACGTGCACAATTTTTGGAACCACATTACCCGTCAAGCCATTCATTGACATTTTGTTAACTTTATTCTAAACCTATCGATTCCAATTAACCCCCCGAGACATAAAATGTAGTGAAACAGTGTCCACAAGCCTGTTCGACTTTCTGATATCTGAATCTATTAAAGCAGAAAACAAAACAGAACATACACACAAAAACATTTGAAGTGTAAGCTATCCAAGCAAGGTCTTGAGACAATACTGTTGCCTTTCATGTTAACCATAACTACCACTACTTATTGCTATTAATCCTAACCTTTAACCTAATGAGAGCACTAATTGACAAACATCTCGTCTTTCAAACGCATGTAAATCAGTTTGGGCCCCCAGGATAGATTGGATCTCATGTTCAGTGCGCCGTGTGCAGGTTTAACAAGGGGACATCATGCGCACATGCACATAAAAGCGCGGCTTTAAACATTTCTGATAAAAGCATTTCCAATATGCTTTGATATTACATTGCATTTACAATTAAATTAAATGCACAGGCCCACTCCATCAGCACATGGATGCTTCCCACAGCTTGTCGACACCATACGATGGCTCATTGTTCTCTTGTTAGTATTCCCTCTGGCCTCGCTACGTCTGTGCATGTTTGCGTGTGATGTTCTTGCATTCTTCCCTTTATTTTCAGCATCCTGCTGCGTACATAGACGGCAGGTTAACAATTTCCCTGTGAAATTCTTGAATTCGGCAGCCTCACATATATGTGCGTTGCGGAGAGGTTTCATCTTTCGACGTCCCACCGTGTATGTTCCCATTGTTGTGCAACTGGGTGTAGATATCTTTGATGTTTATGTTCATTTGAATTTTATTTATGTAAATGTTGTGTCTCTGTGTTTCGGTGTCCCATTACTTTTACTCCCATGTGTCCTTGCTCACACTTTTCTAAAAAGAAACTTTTTTACGTCTGCGAGTGACATGTAAATCCATTCAGTACACTTACTGGGATGTCACACGTCAAACTCACCAGTTCTCCCACAAACACGCACGTGCACACCAAACGTACACAGAACCAACTGTGTTCACACTTTTCTCCTGTAACTGCTCCAGAACCCAACTGCACACTGTGCAATGTAACACATACATTGCGTTGACAGTAAGATTATTATAGGCTATATTTAAAAAAAGATTACTTCAATCTTTTATATAATGCGACATCAATATTTAATGTGAAGCCAGTCTGTGAGATAATATATGGTTTACCCAGTCTGTTCTTTCATTCTTTTTGCAATCATAGATCAGAGTCTTTTTTTGCCTTCCAGTAAAAGTGGAAATCAGGGGGGAATTTTTGTTATGTCTCCCCTCTGGTTACTCCAATGGCTGAGTGATTTTTCCCCTCAGCATTGCAGGAAATCCTCGCAGCAATTGGAGCTGCTGTGAGACACATAAAGTGTAGGAAAACCCAGGCATGACATTTGTGGTGGGGTTTTAAAACCGGAGCATTAAAGCTCAGCCATCTGTGTCAGTTACTTTGCATGGAGGGATCTCTTCATTACAGTTTTCAGTGAGTCAACAGCAAATCCAACACATCCGACTTGGGGGATCTCGCGTTTTACATGCTGAAATTTAAAAAGACGCTTCGCCTGGTATTGCCGCAGGCGAGAAGCGCCGGCTTCCAGAGCGTCCGGGCCGACTTGGGAGCACCGGCGTCCAGGTGGAGTGCGAGTTCAACCGGGAGCTCCGGAGTGGAGGAAACCCACGAGTCACATCCAGATCAGATGCGGTCCACACACGAGACGAGTCCGTGCCTTGCGTGCCAAACTGTCTGCATCGAGCGTTTCTTGTTGTCCCAAACAATCCAGCATGCACAAAGCGTGAGACTTACCGGTGGCTCGCCTCTTCAGTTCCGGATGGTTGGGAAGCTGCCTTCTCCGAACGCAGTGGAAGAGTGGCAGCAACGTTACTGCTATAGATAAAAGTAATCCATTGATCCTCGATGGTTTGATCCACTGAGGGATGGCAGGGATGGCGAAAAAAAATTTAGGCAACGCAGTCAGCAGCTGAAAAAGTTGGCGTGTAGCCCTAATTAGGCAATTGTGCGCAGGGATTGGAGGGTGTGGTTGCCAGGTAGTTGGCGGGGGGGGGGGGCGCTCAGATAGAGCGCTTCCTGTGGTTATGTCAGACCAGGTAAACGCAGGTTTTTCAATTAATTTGGAGCAAATAAGTGACTGCAAATTTCTAAAAATGCCTTTTTTTCAACTTTTCTTTTCTTTCCTATTTGTTCATTTTCAAATATATCCATCCATTTAACTAATCAATTCTATTTTCATCAGTTGTGTCCAATGGTGATTCAGTTTTAACTTTTTTCGTCTGTGAGTTTATTTTCATTCAGTTAATGATAGATCAAATAAACTTCAAGCAATTTCATAGCAGTTTCATATTTATGCTAATATTAGGTCTACCTAATGGATGCACAGAATGTCAAAGGGTTCAGTTATTGTATTGATCCTCTTGGACAAGTTGCTTATCTGTGCCGGACCCTCCCACTCATTTATTTGTCCACCTTCAACACAGTTTCTCGAAGCAGTGTGTTGCTGCAGTGGCTGCGTTACAATACCTTTGTTTGCATGCAAACAACTTCAATCAAACCGAACCCTTTTGCCGTACCGGCAACACCGACAGATGAAGCATGGACTGTGCTGCTTTGAAACCGGTTGGACTTGCCTCTGGAGCTGTGCCGCATGGAAGGTCCTCCCGTGTAAGGCGCAGCCATCCATCCAGTTTGGGTGGGAGCTTCACGTGTGAATCATGGCACGAGCAACCGATAATTCCCCCTGACCTCTGAGTGACACCGCTGGCTGATTCAGGGCCATCTCCATGCTGTTTGCTACCACTGGGTAATGTCTGTTATTACAGTCACCCTGCCACCCAGCTCCATCAATTATGTCAATAAGACACCTCCTCTGCCAACATTTCACATACATTACGGACTGTTGACACATCAGTTTTCACCCCATTGTGACTGCAGCGGGAGCTCCACGGCTTAACGTACAGGGAGGAAATAACGAAATGAACTCCATTCAAATCATTAAAGAGAGCAGGAGGATCAGTGTTGCTGACTTGGCCATATTCTGTACATCATCTCACAAGCAGAGGACTTATTTTCCAAATGAAAAAGGACACAGACCGAAGACAATCTACACAATAGATATTCACTACATTTATCCCAGGAGAACGAGGTAACAATACTGAACAAAGTGAAACCGTTTTACAATTACAAGAAAGGGAAGATACAAAGGACAGCCCACATCTATCCACAGGCACAACATCATTGGCAAACAATCTAATCAACATGTTTTCTCTTCTAATAAAGATTGCGCCTCCCTGCCAATATTGTGTCAACGAATCCAACTTTGTGTGGGAAAAGCACCGTAAAGACCTCACGTTGGTGGAAAGTTTATCAGGTCCACAGCTGACCTCTATGGCTGGAAAGATAAACCACTCTGGGCTTCCGTCACCATCAATTCTCGTGGCCACCAGCTCCTCTCAGACCCATCATTCCTCTTGAAACCGCTGGGTCACACTGAACCACAGGGAAGCGGGAGAGTGACAAGGTTAGCCGCAGTGGAGTCGAGGGGCAGGGCAAGAGTCAGCTTAGGTGAGAAAGTTCACCAACCCGTGGAAGAAAAAAGTGAAAGAGGGCGGTGCGAGGAGCTGAATGGGGATGACATAAAAACCGTAGGTAGTTAATCAACAGAGAGATCTATTTAAATCCTCGTAAAACCCAGGAAGGCACATAAGAGGGGGGGGAAGAGGAAAAGTGCCACTGTATGGAGGAAAGGTTGAGAAATGACGGATGGCGAGAATGATGCTCATCCTGTGGGCTCAGAAACGCAGAGAAGAGAGACGCCGTCAGGCACTGAAGGAGAGAGCAATTAGATTTATCTGCTCATTAACAGAGGGGATAATTGACTACAAGAGTCTGCAGCGATACACTGGGAGACAGGGGGAGAAGGAGAAAATGAGCCGGGGAGAGAAATGAGAGCAGGTGGAAGGAGAAAAGACAGGAGGCAGGCAGGGAGGGATTGAGAAGAAAGGGGAACAAGGCAGGGGAAATAAACAAGGGAAAAGTGAAAAATGAAAAGAATGGGGAGAAAGGAGAAAGAGGGATGGAAAAGGGGGAGAAAATCAGCCCACAGAGAACGCTGGAGAAAAGGATTAGCGAGGGAAGAGGGAGTAGGAGGGAAGGCAGGAGGAGTAAATGAGGATAAATGTACAGAAAAGTGTTTGTTCAACTCCGTGTGTGTGTGTGTGTGTGTGTGTGTGTGTGTGTGTGTGTGTGTGTGTGTGTGTGTGTGTGTGTGTGTGTG
>JASSRZ010000007.1:6416820-6433462 GCA_032164315.1 Malacoctenus gilli
TGTGTGTGTGTGTGTGTGTGTGTGTGTGTGTGTGTGTGTGTGTGTGTGTGTGTGTGTGTGTGTGCGTGTGTGTCTGTACGTGGGCAGGTAAATAATTTTTTACTCAGCTCTCTGACTCTATGTTATCTCTCTTACCTGATTTTCCCACCCCCACCCCCCCACCCACCCCCCACCCCCTGCTTTTAATTAACACTCTTTATTTCACAGCTCTCTTTGCTAATCTCTCCATCGGAGGCCTATAGCACTAGAGGCTGAGCTTTCACTCCCACCACGGGCTCTTTGTGCGCTTTCAAAACAGAAACAGCAACAAACACAAGTTTAGTCATGCACACGCAGATAATAACCCACACAGACACACACACACACACACACACACACACACACACACACACTCACCCACACACATCTCTTGAAACACATTAGTACACTCTGATGAAAAAGGCAAAGAGTAAAGATGCGCCAGCAAAAGAAGGAAAAACCTCCCTCATCTAATTTATAGCGAGAAACATACTCTCCTGTTCCCTTTGTGTACTTCAGGTGATGCATAATGCAGATGTATTAACAGAATCGGGTGATAACTGATGCGTTTCAACCTCAAACCAAACAGGTAATTTCCAAAACAATAAAGTAAACCTTCGAAGAGTGAGATCCATACTGATTAGTAACTTATCAAGATGGAACTTAAAATTATGTGCGCATCAGTGTGTCTGCATGCTGATAAATGCGAAGGAACACACAATGGTGCGAGTTCCTTTGACACTCCTCAGAGAAATTTTAGGTGACCAGTCGCACGTTTCTCCAATCACCACATTGTGAGATCATGTAAATCACTGTATTACATTTCACAGCTGAAACTGTGGGTCCATTGTTGCGCGGACAATGACTTCAAGTGACGCCCCACCAATTTTGCGCATGAAGGTCACTGTGGTGGTCTCGGCTCGCGCTACTCAGCCTGTGGAACCGGCTGTATGGCGTCTTCAGAGGCTGTGGAGGAGCTTTGTCAAGTCGAAGAAAATTACCGCTTGGTGATGCCATCGTGATGTCATCAGGGTTATCTCAGCAAACAGACGGCCTCTGTTACAAACGGAGCATCAGAGTCACTTCATCTCGGCCTCTGCTTTGAATTTTTAATCAGTCCCCCGACAGACGTCAGACTTTATTGGAGCAAAGCACAAACTCACAGTAGAACCTTTATCTTTATCAACTGCCAAAATAACAACTGTCAATATGTTTCCTGCCCCTCTTCTTTTTTTTTTCCTCATGTAATCACTTCAGCTGTCTCCTCTTGTGGATGCTGCACACCAAACTTGCAGATTTTCACGAGTGCACTGAGCTGAATATGAAAATGCAATGTAGCAAAGAGAAAGATAACATCAAAGAGGGAATTCGGGCTTTGGGCGACATTTTATTGGAAGCCCTAATCTCCCCAACACATCTTGCTGTTGGTCTTAACAGATTCTCGAGACAGCTCCTCATAACTTTAATAGATGGGTGCATTAACATCCTCCTCGTGACACGATGGTTTTACTCCCGGGGTTGAGCGAACAGGTTAACATGCATTACGTGCTCCTAAATTATTCCGTAATGCGGCCGTCGTATGCATGAGATCATGCAACGCGGTGAACATGTGCCACGGATGAAACGTATTTGTGCAGAGAGGCTGTCAGAGGATGCTGCCAGTGCCAGATTGAGGACAAAGCAAGCCTGGTCGGAGTCCAAATAAGGTCAAACGGGGATTTGTTGACGTTCATTATTAGATAATTGCGAGTACAAGCAGCGTGTCCTTGTGCAAACACTGTCTTAAGATGGAGAAAACAGATCACAGTGCAGCCAATCACTCGCCGCTCTTCTCCACTTTGGGTGAATGTGGGAACCATCACGGGGAGAGGTCAGCTGTCCAGCAGTCACACACACGCACCTACTGAGAGGCTCTCCCCGAACCCAGGACAGTCTCTCTGTGAGGAGACAACACGAACCACGACACCTTTTGTGCAGCCCGGATTTTAATGCATCCAGGGGTTCATAAATCAGACAAAAAGACTGCACATGCATTCCTGCTTTGGTGCGTTCACACACACTTGATTTTGAACAATTCAACACCTACACCTGTAAATACCTGGAGGCTTGATTCATCAGTGCTGACAAGGCTTTGCAGTGCTTTTCCTGGCTCAGGCTACGTGCATATGAATTGCCTCGGCTCTCACTTGAAGAACAAAGCTTGGCGAATTGCTCTCAAGGGTACTTGACAAATTCTGTTATTAAGTCTGAGATTAGACTATTCTTCACGGCAGACATTTACATTTAATATGAGACGCTTCTATTGTTGGCGGATTGCGAGAGCAAAATTCAGAGCGGTAAAAGTAACTCAGTCGACTGAATGTGGGAACACAAAGATCTGCAAAGATTAGTTTCATTTTTTACCCGAGTCTAAAGTTCACACGTCCTCCGTCTCGGAGAATGGGACCGTTTTCCCCGAGCTCATCCGTCTTCCATCACTTGAATGTGCACGTGCCGAGCAGTGCAGCGCAGCGTTTCTATTGTTTCAGTAGGTGGACTGGCTTCCAATCAGATGCCATTGAGCTTCACTCCAGAAAAAAAGGGGGAAAAAAAAACCCATACAGGCCGCTCCCTCCAGACTTTTACCACATTATGACGAATAAGACAAGAGTAGCTCCTTTAAAGTCAAATACAATTTTCTCTCATCCATCTTTATTCTCTACCTTTAAGTCAATAGCAGACGAGCAGTTTAGCAGGCACAAGATTAATTCTCCAATATCGCATGTTGCAAAGAAAATTCCAAGTTGCACCATCCATAACTTGTTACTAGAGGGCTGTTGATAAGGGAATTTAGCTGCGGCGTAACAGAAAACATTGTCTTGTCGTTTCTGCCTCGGGAGCCGTAAGTTTTGACAAGAATCCTCCAAATTTCTTATGAAACACCCTAAATTGCTTTAAAACATCCTGGGTATTTCACCACACTGTTATCAGTCAAAACATTTACTGACATATCAACAGTCAGTTATTGGCAAATGCGTCCCTCTGGTTGTGTTACGAGTGTGAGGAATAAATATGTTTGGCAGGCTCATCAAGACAAGTCCACATTGTGCTGCTGCATTAATAAAACACAGTCCTTTCTGTGTAGGTGTTCAAGTACATCGACAAGTATTGGCAATAAGTGCAGAGGAGTTACAAGAGGAATGGAGAGTTGTAAATTGTCGCGTGGGCTGAACACCATGCAGATGAAGTTCTGTGACTGATTTTGCTTCTATCCGTGTCTTTAAGATGTCTTTATTACAGTGCGGTGGAAAGCTCCACTGTGCTCTGCTTACACAGAGGCGACACATCACAAGACTTGCGGAGCGTCGCGCACACACGGATCCAGAGGATTGTAAAATGTAAATACGCTAATGATATAGTCTCTTAAACCCATGTTTTATCAGTCTGTGAACAGTTCTATATTTACTGAGCGAAGAAGCACAGCGCAGCTCACTTCTGAGGCGCTCCGCTCGCCTCCGATGGCTTTTTTTAAAGAAGCAAAACAATGTTCTGTCACAGCAGCTTTGATGCAACGTTAAGAGGTAAGAGGTAAGCAAGGAAATCAGCGCTACCTTTGAGTGGAGCGCCCCGGCACGTAAAGCCACCGCACACTTCCTCTCTTCCCCTTGTTGCGACGGTCCGGTCTTTCCAATCAAGCCTTCATTGTCCGATAATGAATACATTTCCCGTGAAAGAAACCACAACGAAAAAAGGGGGAAAGATAAAGAGGGAGGAAGAGGATATAATAAAAAGACCCAGGGCACCGAGAGGTGAATGAGGATAAACCGTGGAACAAAACTCCAAAGCGGAGCAACAGTGAGTGAGTGCAGGGGGGATTTAGGAGTGAGCAGACTGGAGCGTTTTTGGCCAAGTCCTCCGCTTTTTCCGGCACCTTCATATTTCACTTTCATTGTTCTCGGTTTAGCATGAAAGAAGTTTTGCCAGACTTTGGTTTGTACTCGCGCTTGCAAATCAGCATTCACTTTGCTGGTTGCTGTGTGTGCCTGTTTTCTGGCCCATTAAATAACCCTCATTAAAGGGCAACAGCAACTAATAACAATGTCTCGGCTGCACCAAGTTTGTCCCCGTGCCCTGTCCCCTTCTCTTCTTGTTTAATTTCCCTTTAAGGCCGCTTATTGATTCTCGCCCTGCTATTCTGTAACTCTTTTTTATTAATAACACAAAGCAATAACAAGAGTGTCACAACCTCCAGTTTCCCACGAGCAATTAATAAGATTAATCTAAAGCTGGCCACTGCATGTCTGTGAAGCCCTCTCCTCTCCTGCTCTTCTCTTGCTCGCATGTATGACCTGAAACTGTATTTTTCCCGTCTCATTTTTTAGGGTTGTTTTTTTTTTTTTTTTTACCTCCAATGGCTGCCAACTTTAACTTCAGAAGGAAGCCGCAAAGGAAGAGAGGGAGGCCCGTGCCAAATCTAAAAGGATGGGATTTGATACCGAGAACGCGCAAAAAGAGACGATGATGGAGAGAACAGGAGGCCACGAGCGAGGAGATGAAGAGGATGCAGAGGTAGAGGAGAGCAGCTGCACCGGCAGCAGGAAGAGGAGGGATTGCCAGAGAGCAACTCTTGATGGTAATTCAAAGGTGGGTAGATAAACATAAAACAATAACAAGCGTGTCACAACCTCCAGTTTCCGAGCAAGCAATTAATAAGATTAATTTAAACCTGGCAGATGTGTGTTTGTGATGCTCTTCACAGTGCAGCCTTTTCTCCTGCCTCCGTGCGGGACCTGAAGACTCCACACGCTGCTCCCCCCCCCCCCCCTCTCCCCCCTCCCCGCCTCCCCTCCCTTTCAGGCTCCTCCACCTCCCTGCCAACTCTAACTTCTGAAAGAAGCAGCAAAGGGAGGAGGAAAAAGGTTCGAGCCAAGTTGAAGAGAATGGGATTTGATACCGCGACTGAGCAAAAGAGACTATGATGGAGAGAACCGGAGGCCAAGAGGATCGGGAGGACAAAGATGCCGAGGGAGGGAGAACAGCGGGTGGGCGGACGTATTTCAAAGGGAACCCCAAAAGGCAAGCAGGTGACCACTGTAGTAGAACAAAAGTGTCGCACATTAAAGTTTTACATGAGCATTCACGACAATTAATCTCCGGCTGGCAGATCCATCTTCGCTCCTCACCGTAAAGATCTTTCCCTGGCCGTGTGTTTGACCTGATTTTACCCATGGTGCTCGCCACTCTTTTAGAGCCCTTACCTCCAACTGTCTGCCAACTTTAACTTCTGAAAGAAGCAGCGGAAAGAGGAGAGGGAAAGGTTGGAGCCAAGAATAAAAGAATGGGATTTTATACCGAGACCGAGCAAAAGAGACGATGATGGAGCGAACGGGAGGCCAAGAGTAAAAAAACGCAGAGGGGGGAGGAGGGGGGAGGAGGAGGGAGCGGAAACGGGAGGAGATGCCAAAAGAAACTTTGGTGGTGTCGAAGACACGACTTTAACATTAATAATTAGAAGTTAGTTGTAGATGCTGGTAACAAGAAAGACCTTTCTCTGACTCTCTGGTCAGCCTGATTACGCCCATGGTGCTTTTCCTCCTGGCTTTTAAGCGTCGCGCTGCCAGATGTCTGGCAAAGTAAATTCCTGAAAGAAAGCTGCAAAAAGTGAGGAGAGGTTTGAGCCCAGTATGAAAGAACTGGATGCGATACCACGACTGAGCAAAAAGAGACGAGGATGGGGCCAAGAGGAACAAGAAGAAAAAGGGGCGCAGAGGGAGAGAAGAGCAGGGCGGCAGAAATGGAGGAGGAACATCCACAAAGCGAGCCTCGGTGGTAAATTCAAAGGTGGACAGGGTGGGGAGAGACCGAGACAGAGGCGGAGGCAGGGAGAAATACGGATGTGCTGAGGGGAACAGAAATGAATAAAAGATGGAGGGAGACAGATAGGATCGAAAAAGCAGCCGAGGCAAGCCAGCGAGCGAGCGAGCTGCTGGACCTATTAGATCCTCAGTAGGTAGTCGCTCCCGCCCCGTGCCTCTGCCGTAGTTATCGAAGTCCAGACTCGTGCAACGCTGCTAATGCAAGCCGTTAAAATGTCACAGCACGGGGCGCAAACGAGTTCACGTCAGTCCTCGCTGAGCCACTCGCATCGGTGGAAGCAACATGTATGGACAGGAGTGTTGCACAGTCCTCCATCTGTTGGGCTGAACCTCCAAGAGTGCGTGGGAATGCAGAAAGTGGAGAAAAAGTTTTCCGAACAGCGCATGTATGTGTGGGAGGGAGGATGGCAGAATATCACCAACTCGGAGTATGTCGAAGTTGGTTTCGATCACTCACAGCCAAGGTTTGTGGTTTCCTCTTTGGATCATACAGAAACATTTTATACATTTAGCAGGAATACACCACAGGCAAGTCATGAAACCTGCAGGAGTTAAATATTTAAAGGGGATATCTATATTCTTTGACACTGACGGTTAGGATAGCTGAGATAAGGTACCGTCAAGTCATCTCTGGAAGTATTTTTACTCCTGCTTTCTGGCGAGAACTTGAGGGATCGCTCTCTCGATCAGGGCAGCCAAATATCGAACACGCCGACACTGTTCTGGCTAAGATGGAGGATATCTCCCACGACAGGACTCATTGGTGTATGGAGTTCAATGTAGTTCTGGCCAGTCCTTTAAAACTTTCCGCCAACTTTGACGTTTTACATAAACTAAACAAAAGCACAAAGGCAACGGGTAGTCGAACAGAAGTGTCTCAACATGAATTTGTCATTAGCAGCCAGGTGTTGGCTCCAGTCAGTGACTCAGATGAAGTCTCTGACTTTCATCACAAAGTTGCTGAACTTGAAAGCTGTTGTTTAAAGACTTACCTTGTCAATGACAGCGCAGTCAATATGCTGTGCATAATATATTATAGCCCAAATTGCCTCAATAATGACATTAGCAGCAGGTGTTTTCAGAGAGGTGTTTATGACATTATCTTCTCACAACAACCCACACACTACGAAAGTGTGATCCTGTTGCTCTCCAATCAGAGCTGTTTGTATGTATGTATATGTACGCGCACACACACACACACGCACGTGCGCACACACACACCGAGTATATACACCGCTATATCAGTATGTGTGCGAAGGCTGAAGGCTGAAATGAAAGAAGGTGGGCTGTTATCATCTCCCACTGCCTCCCTCCCTCCTTCCTCCATCCCACCTCTCTGTCCTCTCAGCGGCGGGTCCATGTAAGTCGGTTACAGCCACATAATTTTCCGAAAGGGTCGGATGGCAGCATTTCGGATCCCCACCGCCGCTCTGCCTCTCTCCCTGCCTCCATCCATCCACCACCGCTGGCCACTGCCAGCACTTTACAACTGGATGAGCAAAGTGGCAGCAGCTACCTACCTGGCTCTGTGATTGACTGCAGTGCTGCTGAGCGAGCTTCACTGTATCTGCGTCGTGTTTATTGCCTCTTTCACCTTCGCCGTAATTGAGTCCCTTCCCCATGCGAAATATGCACCGTCAGTCCGGCGGGTGTGCGCGCGCGGGTGTGTGTGTGTGTGTGTGGATGCGGGTGTGGAAGGGATCTGTCAGGGGTGTGCCTCTGCGGGGGAGCTGGGAGTTGACTGACAAGCTACATAACTCAATTCAGCAATTCTGTGGGAACCTGATGGCTGGTTTCCTGCGTGTTTGTGTGCGGGGATTTGTTTGTGTGTCAGCAAATCTATGTGTAGCTATTTGATAGACACCGTGAATGGCCTACATGCGGGGATATACACTCTCTATATGTGGCTTCCTATATGATAATATGGAATTTAACAGATGAGCTCCTGACAAACCTCTAACGGGAAGAAAAGGAAGCGGAAAGTGTGTGTACTGAATTTCAACGGGTCCAAACTCCGAAGAATTTCCCACATAAATACATGATAAAACTCTGCTTCCCTATGCACACTTTATCATGTCGCAGGCGGCACCGGTCAGGGGTGTGTTTGGCATGGCAAAAGCTGCCGGGACAACGATGCATGTGTATGCGCCTGCCTATGTGAGCTGAATTCTACTCAGCCGCAAACATGCACAACAGCGCGCACAACTGTAAGATTGCCAGTATGCCAGAAATATACCAATTAGAGGAGTTAAACCGTGCTGGATAATGAAAAGGCGTGGAAAAAGTGCAACAAAGGTTAAGAAATTGGGTGGGAAAATGTGTGCACGACTGCCGACGGTGGAAAGACGACGAGGGAATTAAATATGAAGGAGCCCAAGTCTGTTTTGTTGCAAATAATAGAACATTAAGTTTTGCTCAGGCTTCAGGAAAAATAAAAGACGGGGGGTATGGTAGGAAAATGGGTTGGTTATAAACAGCCAAGGGAGGAGGAGAAGGTGGGTGGGAGATGAATGAAGATGGTTGAGGGATTGTGTGGTCTCTGAAGGGCACAAGTATAGAAAAAAAAAGGCTCCACCTCCAGAATTTGCAGTGCAGCATATAAGTAAAATGCACAGTTCAGCAAGCCCAGAGCAATAGAGATGGCGAGAGAAGGTAAATCTGGAGATACAGTTCTAAAAAAGGGAAAAGAAGCAATTGGCTATAAAAAGAAAAACAGAAAGTTAAAAGAAAAGGGAAGTGTGCTTTTTTGAGAAATGGGGGACTCTGGTGAGAGGAGAGGCGGAGAAAAAAACACACACATATTAGAAGAGATGTTTCATGTTTAAATGGAAAGTGAGTGAGGGAAAAATATAAAGTCAAACGATGGGACAAAACCATTTTCTCCATGCAAATGAGACTGGGAAATGTAGAAACAGAGGCATTCAAGCTGGCCACCTGGGCTCTGTCAATCCTCTCGCTCGCTTTCCCTCCTTTGCTCCGACTCTCTCTCCACACCTGGCTCTGCCATTTCTATAGCCTGCAGCTACAGTACAAGAGGCAGATAGGAAGAGGGGGCTGAAATAGGGGCGCAAGCAGCAGGCAGACAGGAGAGACAGTTAGCCAAAATATCCATCAGCAAGTGATCCTGGCAAGAAAAAGTATCCCTTCTCAAAAATCTGTCTCCAACTATCACGGAGGCACCCTATCATTGCAAATTCTCGGTAACAGTCGGAGGAGATGCATGTGGACACATCCAACTGGAGCGCAGGACTGGAGGGTGTGCATGGGCAACGGTATCGGCATTTAAGTGCCAACAAGGTTAGATGTAGAAAGACAGGCACCCGGGGAGGGGTGGAGGGGATAAATAAAAAGCTTCTGAGTGATCATGGTGAGCACAAACAAAAAGACACTAAGTCACCGCTGAGGCCCTTGAACCAGCTTCACACTGCGGGAGAATTGGGAATGAAGGCTCAGAGTGGAAGGACGGGAGAAGCGCACGAAAGGCAGACATGCAGAAGAAAAAATAGCCGGATAAAAAAAGACTTTAAAAGGGGGATGCTGCAATCAGGAGTGAAAAACAGGTTTTGTTTAAGAAGAAAGGGCAGACAAAGAGTGCCAGGGAGGATAAAGGAAAGAAGCGCCTCCTGAAAAGATCGTCTATATGCATTTCTGAATGTGCTTGTGTGCTCGGAACACAATCACCAGGTGCGTCCCTCTGAATGTCCCTTTATATACGATATCCTGAGGGATGTCATAAAAAAAAGGAGGCCAGAAGGAAAACATGGCATTTAAAAAGCGGGGAGCATCAGGAAGCACAACGCTGCGGTAAATACGTTTGAAACCTTCGAAAGGTCTACGCGGCCTCCCGAGTGTGCCGCACTGTTTGCTGTTTGTATTTGCGCATATGCAGTGTCGGCGCACGTGCACGTCCCAACTTTCCGGCCCATTTGTCCGCCTCGCTGCAGCTCGCTGCATACTTCTGTTACACAGCCAGTGATTTATACATCAGTCATCATTTGGGATCAACCAGGTTTTTAATTACCACTGGTTTATGTTTGTTTTTAATTTTCCCCATAAGCTCATAAATCGCTTCCCTCCCCGCGACTCAAATCCATCTCCATGGTAAGTAAGCATCAGTTATAATTGCATTTACAAGTAGTTTTATCATGAAAACGAACCCCCAAACCAAGTTTTTTTTGTATTTTTTATATACTTCAATGGTAACCACATTCTAATGTGAAGTAAATCTATATTCAAAGCTCATTTTTCTGTAAATTATTAACCTTGCAGGCCAGAAGTGAAACCGACGGACTTGTTGGCATTACTCTCACAATGTTTCAAAGAGTTTTTGTCTCAGTAACACAGCATGATCATAGAATCAGTCGTCAGTTAGTAGGTTGATTGACGGTTACCCCAGTTTCACAAACTGATGCCTGTTGCAACATTTTCACAAAATGATGTATATATTTTCATCCCTTTAATCCTGATTATCCAAACTGGGTTCGTGGGAGTAAGATCCAAGCTGATACTGAGCCAAAACAACGGAGACGCAAACAGCAAAAAAAACCTCGCAAACTCCACAAAGAAAAGACCATAAGCAACGAAACACGTCTTCTTGGCGGGGCATAAAAGTTCAAACCACTCCAATAGAAAGCATGCACTTTTAAATCACTTTATCTTACTTAAAACTACATAAAATATGACATTTACTTGCTGATATGAAATGTATATTTGTTTTCGGTCGTGAAGGTTTGTTTGAATCGGACGCAGAAAAACTGAGATCTCTGTGCAAGTGGGCAAAACTGATCTGATGAAAAACAGGGGTCTTTGTGGCCTTTGGGAAGGTAAAAAAAAATAAAATAATGGAGAATGAAAGCACATTCCCCCACAGGTTTCTTTTATTAGTTTCCCCGGCAATAAAGCACGGTGCCGTATATGCAGTCGAGAGGCGACGGTGTCGTGCTGTGTGTACCTCGCCGCTCTCCACACCGTAGGATCTATATTGCAGACACAAAAGCCACTTGCTGTCCACAGCTACAGAGTCCACAAAAGCTAAAAATGATTTTGGTACCATCTACAGTGCAGAGCCCCACTGGCCCCTGCAAGCTGCTTCACAGCTCAATCCTCCAGTATGGCCCAGCGGGTGGCGGTTGCTGCGAACCAACGTTTCTCTGCAACCGCGGCCAGCGCCCAGGGCCTGTGTCGAACTCATTCAGTATCACAGACTGGATGCCAGTTCCACTCTTCTATTGCAACAGCCAGGAAAGAGAGACATGGTCCCTCTGTGGTCAGTGATAACATTATAGTCACCCAACAGATGGACACAAAGATAGGGATGCGTCCGCCGACATGCGTCAGGAACGGCTTCAATCGGCTGGTGATGCTTTATGGGGGGGCGTGGGAGGACATGCGCGGGCCTGTTAATGGCCAGAAGGTGAATCAGCAGCCATGCACTTGAATGCTTCTTCAGCCACTCTGGAGAGAATGAATCCTGGGAGAAAATCAGCCAGAGCTTCCCTCAAGGTCACAAGTGCAAGGCCACTTTTTAAGTGGCCGCGCCAACTGTAACGGTCTACGCAGGAACAATCGCAGCACCAATCCAATTTGGCGCAGCTTCTCGTCTTTTCTCCCGACTTCAGTGCAGGAGGCTGCGCAGCCTCACTTTTGTTGTGCCCGGCTGAAAGCAGAGCTTGAATTGATGACCTTATGAATCTCAGAAGAGCCGAGCAGATCATTGCGGTAAATCTCGCACCAGCACATTAAGCATAACCGCAGGGTTGGGTTGTTTTTTTCCTCCTCCTCCTCCTCCTCCTCCTCCTCCTTTCTTTGTCCATCCCTCTATCACTCTTTCCTTCCGACGAGCACTTGGGGGTCTTTGAGAGTCGCCAAGTTTGGAGGATTGTATTCATGTGCGGCTAATTAATTGCGGCTAATTGATGGTTGTTTACGGTCCACTAATGAAGCGGATCAAAGCCGACGACTCCTGATGTTGAAGCCCTTGTCTCAGGCCGGAGAAAGAGATGGAGAGAAGAATAGGAGGAGGAGAGACAAGAAATGACGGGAGTGCGCAGGCATGTCAGGAAAGTGAAGTGAAAGTTGCTGCAATTTTTCCCCCCCGAGTAAATGTGTCAACAGTCACTTGGCTTTCATCCAGACTGTTGCTTGGCGATCTGGGTTTGATCTATTGGCAGCCTCTGTTGTCACTTGTCTTTTGTTTGAAAGTATCATTCAAATTTTTACCTCTTTACAAATTGGGAAACATTTACGAAAACAATCCAATGAAGGCAATGTTGTCTTTTTTCTGTCTGAAAAAAGTTTATTGATCTAAATTCATTTATTAACTTACTTATTTATTCACTTATTTCACAATAAGGTTTTTCTGAGGGAGAAAAGGGAAAATGTCACATTTTTTTTAAAGAATGATTCTAAAGGATGTTTTTTTCAGACCTCTTGATAAAATAAAATGATTACTCTGAAATAAATAATACAAAATAAATTGGAACGAAATGATCAAAATGGAATCAAATCAAACGGCAGGAATAAGACAAGCGTGACAGGTAAAAGTGGTTTGATCAAGGTGAGTGAAGGTCCACAAACATTCTCAGAAATTCATACTTATTCATCCGCTCCATCAAGTAGATGACTGTTAAACCGAAATGAAATGACAAAAGTTTAATTATGTTGGAATAAAAGTTGTTTCTTTGAAAAAGAAACGACACGACTGCCGTGTTTGTGAAAATTGCATCTGACACGACCACTTCATCGGCGCCAGATGTGGTCTCAACGCGCATGAATTTGACACTTGACGAAGAGACACTTTGAGAGTTTCTCGACGCTAGAAAACTCATCCGAGACCACTTCAGCATTGTTGTGTCCGCCTTCTGAAAATCTTCATCTGATTTCCCTGTAGATATAGTGCGCCGCGTAGACCGGCAATTTTCAGCATCCGACAATCTCATCAAAGCAAACCTATTAATGGCGATGATATGAAGAAGGATTCTAAATGGCAGACAGATGAATAGCCCCGTGCGTGTGTGGGTGTTTAATTCTCCGAGCCGGAGCGCTGTGTGGCTTCGCTGAAAGTGGGAGGACTGGCCGTGAGCTGCTGGGAAACAATTTCGGCACCCGCTTGCCTGTGGCTGCGTGTCCATGTGGGTGTGAGGGTGTTATGTGCCCGCTGTGACCTCATCGATCACGACACCTTGTCTCTCAGGTGTGGTCACCTACACAGCGCTCGCCTTCTCGCCGTCTTTATCTCTGTGTATCGCCATCCATCTCGCCGTCTCAGCTCCTCCTCCTCCTCCTCCTCGTCCTCCTCCTCACCCCCATCTTCCTCCCACATCAACACCCTGTACTTTTCTACTCGGGTCCCACCTTCTTAATCTCACTCTTTCCCCCTTGCTCACTTTTTTTTGCCCATATAAATCAGTCATTCTGCACCACAGGGGGTTGCGCTCCTTTCTCCTTCTCCCTTGTCTTTTCCTTTTTTCCTTTTTTTTTTTACACCCTTTCATTTTAAAGCTGAAATCCTGCAATCATTCACTCGTTTGTTGGACTCCTCTTTGCCTGACTTTCTGCTCTGCTCCGCTCCTCCTTGCTCCATTGGTCTGTGACGCATGCCCCTGGCGCTTTCCCTCCTCCTCGTCCTCCCACTCCTTGCTCTCTTCCTCCATTCTTTTATACACTGCGCAGCCAGCCATCACTCCCTCTCTCCCGTGTCTCTTTCACTCTCCCTCTATGACCCCATCAGTCCCTCCGTGCCCCAGCTAAGCCTGGTCACTCTTCATCAGGCAGCCTCCACTGGACACACAGACCTCCCAAGGGTGAAGGGAAATAGGGTCTTGTTGGCAACCTCCGTGCCCAGCCTGACAGTCTCACCTTGGTTTAAGTCCATTTCGGAGTCTCCTTACCCCTGGAAGAGCACCTGATTACCACCCATCTTTCCTTCCTCTTGTCTCCACATCAAGCCTTCCTGATGGAACGAGTATTAGCCTCCACACTGACAGAGTACATCGTTTCCAGCTCTTCAATTTTAGGCACTTGCCCTTTTCAGCTCAATCAGCCACTCTCGTCCAATCACGGCTGCTGAGGGCGTCGTAGCCGCGCTTGAGTGAGGATAATCACCTTGGTTACTGGCGTTACCGAAGGCCGCTGTCTGGCCATGTTAGCGCTGCGCCCCGCGGGAGCCGTGGAGACAGGTGTCACGGCACCAAGGGAGGGTGTTAAACAAGCCCAGGGCCAAGCGGGAGGTAAAAACGTTTACTTTCAGTCATGGAAACTGTGTCACCAATGGTAAGGAATGCTCACCCCATGGCGTGTTTGAAAGTTGTTTCAGACCCGGGACCCCCTTTTTCACCCGGCCCAGCGTGGACTGGCTCTGACAAAAGTACACCTTGTACCCCAGAATAAAAAAAAAGGAGTACATAGCAACTGCCTTTGTGCGTAACGCCAAAAAAAGCCTTACAGAGGCAACCGCTGTTTACAGATTTCCCTGCCCCGTGGCAAAGACAAATATACAGTGAGGGGGGTCAGCAGCTGGAGAAAAGCTGCTGGCTCAGGGGACATCAGGTCACCGTATGGAAAGCTGCACCCAAGAGGAGCGCTTTATGGTCGGGCTTTTTTTTGTTTCCTTTTGCACGGAGCCAATCAGATCAGATGGAGTTAACCGTACTGGATTGATTGGCAGGCTTTGGATGCCAGCAAATGGAGGAGACGTCCTTGGCATCCTACTCAGCATTAAAAAACTTCGGCAGCAAAGTTGGTGAAACGCCAGTTGTTCTCAGACACGTAAGGACGACATAGATCACCATTATGATAATCACATGCGGCACTGTCTGGGGAATAGTAATGGGAAGGAGATGAGGTGGCGGCCATAAAGAGTGTTTCTACATTAGTGCTGGTCTGATTAGATTGACAGAAAGTTTCACTAATGGACAATTAAACAAATGGTCAAATGAAATATAAGGATTCAATTAGCAATCGGTGTCTTTGTGTGCCCCTTTCAATCATTGTGGCTCATGTATTCTGTTTGCATGAACCCTCTCTCGGAGGCCAAAACACACACTGAAGCTCTCCACTGTAACCAGGATCTGAAAAGAGGTACACAACAGTCGAGTCATATGATGTGTCCTTGCACAAAAAAACAAAAGAGCATGCAATGTTTTATTTCCTCTTCTTGTATTTTCACATCTCCGCGAAAACAAAAACGAAAAGAACCCTCGACTTTCTGGGAAATGATGTGGGGGAATATTGAGATGCAATCATCGGGTGAAACAACAGTCGTTCTAAACTAGGAATTATGGATTGCGCTGAAGACTTGGGGGCAGATTAGGAGATAATTACTGCAAAATACATCACCTGCACTAAACGGTGAACCTGGAAACTTCTGCAACTGAGTAATGGACCCATTAAAGCCCGGGGGAGAGTGAAACCAGCCCCGACCGAGCTCGGGAACTTTTTCATTCGCGACTTTCCCAAGAAGCGACACAGCCCAATTTGTTTATGTGGCTTATGCCGAGACAGTCGCTAAGCTGAGCTACTAGGCCCACCCTCTCAGGACCCTTTAAGGCTGCATCAGTTGATCAAACGGGGCCGCGCACAAAAGCAGCAGGCAGAGTATTTTTTTTAAACGGCTTGTTTCAGCTTCCCCTCCGTTGACGGGCATGCCAGCACCGTCTGCCAAGTTCAGGATGTCCAATTATTTAGAACGACAAAAGACAGCAAATCAAAGGAGAAGAGCGAATGTAACGCTGAAATCTGATGGCGCACCGGCTTCAAATTTGCACCATGAACCAGTAGATGGCAGGGCAGAGAGCAGGGAAGAGAGGGCCTGCTCTTTTTAATTAATTTGTCAACAAGTTTATTTTGGGGAGGGGGGGGTGAATTATTCCTTCAAGGTTTGGATCAAAGGATAAACCTTGGCTTAGGGTGAAGACTTTTTCACCACATTAAAGAACAAAGAGGGGAGCTGATATAGCAATCCCAGCGCAACGTGCTAAAATGTAAAACGGCAATTTTAACTACGCTGTGATGGAAACGGTGCCTGACAACCATCAAAAACTGCATTTGGGCTCAGACAAACTCTTGCGTAAGCCGCGTTTCCGCGACGCTCCAACGAAACTCTAATGTGCTACACAAGGTGTTTGAAGGGAAGGTGTACAAGTGTTTTTGCACTTTTGCATGTGTTCGTAGGTGCTCCTTTTTTCAGTTTTTATGTGTGGAGCGTTTCCCTTGATGTTTGTGTTTACACGCCAAGCGTTCCTTCTGTGACTCACAGCGACATTGATTTATGCATGGCTTCTCTACGTGTGTGTGCGCGCGTCTGTGCTCGCACACATCTACCAGCTATAATTGGTATTCAAATCTCCTCCCACAAGTACGTCCAACTGCTGCCGTTTTTCAACCAGCAGAGCTCCAGCCAAGGTCCAAACAGGATGATGGGGAACAAGCTCAAACGGATGGCTCTCATTGCACACATTCAAATAAACAAATGGAGGTGATTTAATGCGCACGGCGATAAGGCAGGTGGTAATGGAGGCATGGGAGGGAAACAGGGATGGGACGGAGGAAAAGAGGTGATGGAGGGCGGCGATTAAGGGTGGGCATGCAGCAGAGGTGGAGTTAAGTGCATTTGTTACTGCGTGTGTGGTAGAAGTTTGGCCCACAGCTGCTGTGGATGAGCCACCTCCACAACGCCACACACAGATCTGACTCTGTGTGTGCGTGCCTGTGTGTGTGTGTGTGTGTGTGTGTGTGTGTGTGTGTGTGTGTGTGTGTGTGTGTGTGTGTGT